>PVLD010001584.1:0-136009 GCA_004027595.1 Dinomys branickii | reverse complement strand
TCTACAGGTTTAAGACCACCTCTAGGAGCAGAGGTTTTGATCCCTTGATGGAGTATGTGCTTGGCATGCCCATGGTCCTGGTCCTATCTCCAGCACAAAACAAGACAACCTTAAAGATAGACCTGGGGTATTTCAGTCATTAAATTACTCTGATCTTGCTTACTTTTTACTACATGGGTTGGTAATGACCTTAAATGTAGATGTAGAAGGTATGGTGTTGTGAAATGAATTTGTATGCTAGAACCAGACAAAAATGAAATGTAACTTTCCTACTAGCTCTCAGTTAACTGAAGTAATTTAGAGTACAGAACTCTTCTAACCAATTCCACTTGGCCTAACACTGAACATTCTGGAGCAAAGTCTTTGAAAAATAGAGGTACACATGTCCAGAAACAATATGCTTATACTATTGCTAAGCCTCTATATTGTGTTTTTGAAGTGTCGTTTATCACTACAAGGAGGTTTCTTGAAGAACTGACTATTCCAGATCTAGGAGAGGAAATGCATTTACTAAGCCTGCTGTATCTTATCCTTCCACATAGTGAGAAAGTTGCCAAGGTCAACTAGGATCACATCCAAAGGATTCAGGAGCCAAACTGAAAAGTGCCTCGCTGACCAAAGATAAGTGGACCTGAACTTAATCCAGAGTGAGACATGCAGGAGATGAGAGCCTGTAGCTTGCTTAAATTCCAACTTGCACAGTCATAGTTTTTTAAAAACCAAGCCAAATGTCAACCTCAATGGATAACCTCAATGAATCAGCTGTTTCAAAAACTAGAAAATAATGAAATCAAGTATTTATCACTCATTTCTCATATGAGCTGTGCCACTGCCTAAGCTGTAGTAAAAAAGGAAGTATCACTTTATGACACTATTTGAGGGAACTGATAGCAACTTTCCAAAAACGAATGGATCCAAGCCACATATATCAGTGATTACTAATGTCACCAAAGGAGAAAGAACCAGAAACCATGTTTCCTGAAGAGAGGACGTAAAACCACCTACTGTCTCATGAGACTAATCAAGCCTTTGAGCTCAGCTGTCAATTTAGGGGCATTTTTGGGACATAAGAAAACATGGAGCCTCATCAATGGTATGGAACCAGAAAACCTGAATCTATAAGAAACTGTCATGTTATAAAATAAGTTATCAGTAAATGGAAAGGAATGGACAAGGAACCTATGCAGGTATTGAAAGATATATCAGTTTTTTAAATGGGCAAATCCAAAATATACCATCTAGACATTCATACTGGGATAATAACATTATTTTCAAATGCTTGCTGTAAAAGTCATGATAATGGTTACGTTAGGGGACGGGAGCGGTGGAAAAGAGCCACCAAAGCTGTTGTCAAAGGGGAGATTGAGACCATACCGAAGTCCTCCCTGAAGGTGAATTTCTTGGACTCTTCAGCTACCACCCATGATGAAACTGCAAAAGGGATTATCGCTCAAACACACTTGTGCTAGAAGATGAGCATTATTTATTTGGTCATTTATTTATTCACTCATTCACCCAACTATTTAAAAATTTGGGGGATTCTTAATATGTTCTGTACACTGGAAATATAAAATGAAAGCTCCATTCAATGATATAAACTATGAATCACGAATTATAGTGCACGTATGCCACATACACAAGCAGGCGTAAGGATCTGTGAAAAAGTAGAAAAGTCTTCAGTAATCTCAGATGAGGAAATAGGTCATGGAAGACATCCTAAAGTAAGTGGTGCTCGGGTTAAATTTTTATAAGTGAGTATGAAGTAATCCAGAGACCGAGGGAGAGAATTCCAGGTAGGAGAAACATTTGGACCAAAGCTAATAAGACAAGAGAGGCAATAGCACAGTTAAGGATGAATATAGTTCAGTCTATCTGAAGTTTGGAACATAAAGGAGACTTCAGAGTAGGAAAAGCTAAGGTAAATCGGTCTTATAGATAGAAACGGGAAAGACAGGGTGGGTGTCCAGAAGCGGGTAGAAGCTATTTGATGAATAGTGGATGGATGGGAGAATACAGGGATTATGAGTGAGGATATCAAGGAAAAAGTTTGAAATTAATCCTGACCATTAACAGCTATGAGAGTTTAAGCAGAATGATATGCGAAGATTTGCATGTAAGGAAAATTACTTGAGCAAATGTGTGGAGTGCAGACTGAGATTAGAAGGCTGGGGAGCAAAGCAAGAGTTCAGGTGGGATAAAAATCCCAGCAGTTAAAGCAATGACAGCAAACACAAAGGCTGACCTGAACGTGAGGCCACTGGTAGAATAGGAGACATGGCCGTCCTGGGGTGGAGAACTGACGAAAAGGGCCCATCTATTTTCAGGTTACTGTCCTGTGGTGGTCACCTGATTAGCATGATCTTGAAATTACAAAAGCAAAGTTAAAAAAAATTTTTTTTTCTTAACCAAACTTTCCTTTCCATTAGCCCAGACTACGGGCTTTTTTTCTTTCCCTATAAAATCCAGATCTAACAAGAATCCTGTTGAGTCAGTTTAATGAGAAACTCTCATGCTGAAGGTGTGATCATTCTCATCACCTGACTCAGTAATCCTCATGTGATGTCTAATCACTTTGGCCTAACTTTCATGATCCCTGGGAAGTTGGTTTAGCCAGAATTCTCTAATGTTTTCTCTCCATAATTTTCCATCCACTGATCCCACACTGCTTTTTAGCTATAAATTCCTGTTTCCTATTGCATTAGAGTTGAGCCTGATCTTGCTACCCTATTAAAAAATTAGTAGCTATTCCCTTGAATTAAGTATTCTGTGCTGATGTTTTAAAAATCACCAATTCTTTTTTCTTTACCAAGAGAAATGACATTATTTTAATCACAGAAGGTTGATGTTATTTTTAGATTTCTGCTTTGGAGTGATGTCTTTAACGTGATCTTGAAATTGTAAAAAGAGTGAGAAAAACATTTAAAATATATTCAGGATCCAATCAGATGACAATTAAATATCTCAGAAGGTAGAGAAAGAAAAAAATCCATCTCACACAGAGAAGAAAATTGGCTGTAAGCCTTGTGAGAGGTTAGCAGATTCATCAGATGTGAGAATTAGGTAACCTAGGGAAACAGATTTCAAAACCACCCCATCTGAAAGCCATACACATTGCAGCCTCAGAGTCTGGACTGACAGGTGGTGACATAAAATAAAAAACTTCACCTTGTATATTCACAGCATAAAATCCTACATTCATTCCAAATTCTGTCAGCAGAGAAGTTAATCTCACAAATTGCTTGGGGTCATAACTCCCAAAACCCTATGGAAAATGCAATTCTCAACATCAGGGATAATATCAAAATATGAAATAAAAAGTCTATAATGTTAGTACTGTTGTATGAAGGGAAAATGTACAATGTACATATTAAGATATTTTAGATTTGAGTGTTTCTTCTTTAATTTTGTAATTCTAACAGAAAACATGTAAATTACAGTTGGTCTGGGCTTGTGATTTTAAATTAAAATTTTACTGGGTTTATAAATAATACAAGACTATTTCAGAGAGTATAATACTCAGCATATCTATAAATGTAATTCATTAGAATGCTAAGAATTGATTAAGTACTTAGGAAGGTTTTGTTAGCAAATCAAATGAAGTACTTTTATAAGAAATCAAATATAGGTGATATATATATGTAGTTTAAAATGTTTAAAGAAGTGTAATTGCTTAAAACAAATGTTATTAAAAATTACCATGTTAATAAATATGAGATTTATAGGCTGAACTAATAATCACATATTGAAGATGTGACCCTTGAGTAATCTTTTCTAGGCCCTTAGACTATCTATTTGGGCATCAAAACTAAATCACACTGATAGGTGATGGTGGTCTCTGTCATAGGGGATTTAGGAAAAAGAGCAATTAGGCAGATGCCTGATGGGATATGCAGACAGAGATGTTCACAGATACTCTGAGGGCTGGATTATATTCTGAATGTTAATTTAAAAAGAAAAACACTCTTTGTCTATCACATTCCATAAGTCCTGGCAATACAATAATAAACACAACAGGTATGGCCCCTGTGTATTATTGGAGAAGACAGACAGTGAGCATAAAATAAGTATTGGTAAGTGCAGAAGACAGAACTTGAATAGTTTGAATGGGCAAAGAGTGACAGGGCATGTTTAAGTTAGGTGAAGAGATATTGACCTAAGGAGGTAAAAATTGTGCTGAAACTTCAATTACCCAAAAAGAGCCCATCTTCCTACAATCAGAGGAAATTGCTTTCTGCTCAAAAGAGAGAGCTAGGGCAAAGGCCTTGTGGCAGAAAGCTGCTCTCTGGCTGGTATCTAGTGGGAAGGGAATGGCTAGCAGATGAGGTCAGAGAACACACAAAGGTAATAGTTTGTTTATATTTTTTTAAAGATCTTTAAAAGAGGCTGTTAAAATTTGCTGTATGTACAAGTAGATTTATAAGCTAAACTTTGAGAAGAAAATACATTATGCTAAATAATCTCAGTATATTAAATATTAAATTTTAAAATCATAGAGTTTTGTAATATTATCTTTGAGAAAAAATAACAAATAGACCTCAAGAGCGTCAAAAACTCAGAATAGCATATAACTATTTGAAAAATCAAAGCAATATTTAAGAAAAACAAAGGCCAAAAAGATTTCAATTAACTGTATTCTGAGATTCTTATGGAAACCACTTGCCCTAAACAAAGAGTGGAATGTTAAACTCAGATACAAATATTATTGTAAGATATGACAAAATTACATTTGTTACGTATCCCAAAGAAACCTAGTAAAATTACTGGGATAATTATATTTAAAGATTATAAATATTCATCTGTAAGAAAATAAAAACCTCACTGTCCTAATGTTGTGTAAATGAAGATTTGGGACATGGGATGAAATTTTCCATAAGTAATAAAATTCCAAAAGGATGAATCAAAAACTTAGTGAAGATGGATATATTCAGGAACTACATGGGCAGCAGGGGCTGACGCACAATGCCACGAGCAAGGAGATTGCTTAAAATTGTTTCATAAACTGTGAAAATACCAAAAGGAATAATTCTACATTAATATTTTGTTATATATGATTATTAATATGTGTAATGAATCAACATGCAAACAAAATTTTAGCTGGGTCACCTGCATCCCTAAAAGTTGTTAAAGTTTTAAACATTTATTTCTCTGAATCTTCTCACAGTTGTGGGTTATAGCTAGATGCCCCCCCCCCCCCCGAGCCTGCTGCACTCATAGGCAGGACTTTGGGGAGCTGACTGCACTATGAGGGCACATAGCTGACTCGCTGTCAGGAGGCAGTGGGAAGAGGCGGGTCACTGTGAGTGTGACCTGGAAAGGTGGAGCACTCTTCCTGATGTGGAACCAAAGTAAACCTCTCCTTTAAGTGGCAAGTATTGGGCCTTCTGTCCTAGCCTTGGAAAAAATGACCAAAAGATTGGCTAAGTGAGAAAAATCGAAAAACACTTAGAAGTTGCCTTAAATATGGAAGACAGACGTAAACACTTGAACTTGGATATAATCACATGGGTAGAATGTGCAGTTACACACTTATTTACATTTAGCTACAGCATGGAAAGTGGAGACAGGAGAGGAAGCCAGCAAAGGCGACTAAGAAGGGGTGGCCAGGGAGAAGGCAGGAAAAGTGGAACCATGTGAAATGGTGGGACACAAAGGAACAACTGTAGAGGGAAAAGCTAGTAGCCGCCTGTGCACAGTACTGGGGAGACAGAAGAGAACAGGAAGCTGATTCTTGGATGCAGCCGCACAGAGATTTCCACAGATCTCCATGGAATGGGCTCTGCATAGGTGGCCAGGTAGGATAGTAGAGAAGCCAGGCTGGCATGAAGGACGGAGCTGAGGTGACTCCATGAACTCTGAAGTGCTGTTGCTCCTGCGACTCAAGGCTCCACATGTGTGTTCAGCCCCACCAGCCAATTCTGCTGCAGGCTTCAAAGTCTAACCCTCCTACTGGCCCCAGGGTCCTGCTGGAATCGCAGTGCCACTTTTTACTTCTCACTCTCAAAAACAGTCACACTGGCTTTCTTACCCTTCCACATCCATTCAAAACAATGCTATCTTTAATTTTTCTTAAAAACAAAGCAAACTTTAAAAACTCTACCCCCATGATACGTTTGCTAATGTAGAGTTCGCTACTAAACTGCAGTAGGTTCAGTGGGTGTCATGTTTTCTATTTCTGGATTTAGCTCTCAGTTGAAATGTAAATGAAGGTCACCACGGTCATATACTTTGGTGCTTAAGGACATCGAAATGCTGAGGAGACAAGAGTTTTCTGAAAGCTAAAATGAAAACTGAATAAAGGATAAGAATCCCAATGGGGAAAAAGCATGTGATTTTATCATTTAATGTTTCAATATTCAAGATGTTATATAAATGATATGCAAATACATTTATTTGAACTACACAAGACTATGTTATTACTTATTAATGATTATCTTAGTAGTTATTATATTTGTCCTAATGACAATTTTTCACTTAAAATGGCTTTCTGCCAAAGCAGAAACTGACAGACTAAGGTGCTTGATCTAAATCAGAATATTCTCACTTCTTGTTCCACAAAAATTATGGCAATGTCAGGAACCTCTTAGGAAATGTAACTGCTGAGTCAGAAGAGATCACCTACAAGAAGTAGGCTATCCTTATCACTTTATGTAGGCTCATGTGATACATTTTAGTAAATTAATTTAAAGAAATTTAAATTTTTTCTACATTCTTTTTTATCTTGGCCTTTTTGGATATCTGCTATGGCCCCTCTTTGTCCCCATTGTTCACCCTACTGTAGTGGAAGAGAGACGCTGGGCAAGCTTTTCAAGTTAGAAGCATCTAGGGACAAGCTTTTCTTGGATTTCAGCCTAAATCACCAGATCCTTGTGGTGGATTAAAGCAAGATCCCCATCTGGTCATAGAATGTGACTTTGTCTCTGTGTTTACTCCACTCAATGAGGAATAGTTATTGTGGGGTTAACATCCAGGATTCTTTGCTCAGAAACATCATATACCAGCAAGTATGATTTTGTCCCAGTAAGACCGTATTTTTTAATCCATGGATCAGTTTTAAATTTCATCAGTGTCAAGCATATAACTTAGTCATACCGGTAGGCTATGTCAGTTAATGTTTTAATGAACATGAATTATTGCCATGCGGACTTCCTGAACAAATATTCTTTGAATGGGAATGAAATGTTATCTTTTATTTTAAAGAGAAAAAAACAATTAAAATGATATAGAATTTCAAAACTAAATGATAGGAAAAAAACTAGATGATAGGCAATTAACAACAGTTATTATATTGCAGATTGTTATCCACAGAGTAGTTGCTCAGATTACCAGGAATAGACATGCCAAGTTGATCAAGCAATATGGGAACTAACTGTTCCTTTCAATGAACTCATAGAAATTAGTAGTACAACTATCTTAGCTATCTTGAAAAGTAGGAAGGGAAAATGAAATATTATCTTTAAATGTCTTTATTTTTTAAAGCCTCCAAGTGCAGAAGCTGAATCCAGCCTTTCCAACTGTCTCTTCTAAACCACTCTAGGACAAACAAGATGTAATGAGCAATATTTTGGAATTGCAACTTGGTGGGGTAGACACTTAGGAGGATGCTCAAAGGTTAAACAAGAAAAGGCTCATTTCTTACCCCAAGAGCTTTACATTTCTAAAACACATTGGCAAGCACACATAAAACAACAAGTGTATTTCAAAGGAGAAGGATATTTTGTCAAGTTGAAAGACAAAGAAGATCAAACATTTTCTTTAGATGCAAGTTCAAAGCTGGAATTAGAGGTCTGGATGGCATTCCTGACTGAAATCCAGAGGTAAAATATTTTCTTTAAACTTACCTTTTATCCAACAGAAAGAGTTTGCAGGCAAATAAACCTTCAATGACAGTAGTCCTTTTATTTTTATTATGACTGGCCAATAGCATTAAGGACACCATTTCCTTTTTAAAAACAGGAATATTGTACTTATGACCAAATATAACTTGATGAGCTCAATCAGGTGTATGATACACTCCCGAGCTTAGAAGCAGCTTTTGGCATCAGACATTTAAAGCTCAGAACTATATAGATTATATGAACCCTTTTTTCAATGTATTTTTTCTCTTGGAGGCTAAGAAAAACTGGAATCAAGTAAATGGAGGACATTTTATGTTAAATTTGTAGACTGAGGAGTTTCAAAGAACTGTGTATAAAATAGATACACAGATAGATTTATGTACACATAGTTACATAGGTTTTATATATATATATATATATATATATATAATGATGAGTATCTCATATATGTTTATGATTCTGTGGTAGTCATTTTCTTGCATTAACCATGTCAAAATTATTTTTACTTCACAATTGCACGAGCTGTTTTAAAAGTCTGCTGCTGTTTTTACTCAGGTTTTTATAACTGCATTGAGTTCATAGGCTTTGTTCAAAGTGACCCATCCCTACTTAACAATATATCTTCTGGCAATCCACAATTAGCTTTCAGGGTGGTTTGAGGTCTTAATATGAAAACAGCCACAGGCATTTCTTCTGTCCACATTCTTTTGTATTAACTCAAGTATGATAGTCTCAGCATCCACCCAGCCCAGTGAAATTGCATGGTAATGAAATCTTACTGCAATGGTTTGGGGCTTATTTTGTGTCTTGGTTACTTTTTTCTCGTTGCTGAGACAAAATACCAGACGCCCAAAATGAAGGAAGGAAAGGTTTATTAGCTTACAGTTTTTGGAAGTTTCAGTCCATACTTGGCTGCTTCTGAGGCACAGTGGCACATGGCAGAGGGCAACAGTTCATGGCAGCGGTACACAGCAAAGCAACAAGCACAAGAAGGGAGGAATGGCAGCAGGAATGGCAGGAGGAATGGCATCCAGCAGCCTCTTTCTCTCCCTTATGTATACAAACTATCTGCCCAAGGGCAGGTATAGCTCTCACATCCAATAATCCCAGCAAACTGCCCTAGGGTGGGTATAGCTCTCACACCCATAATCTCAGCATTGGATCATGGATCAGTCATAAACTCTAACAGCCACCCCATAACTGCATGAGGATTTAGGGGTACATGCAGACACAAACCATAACATTTTGCAAGGGGAACAATATAATACAGGGCACATAATTTATATGATTATTTATAATAGTCACCCAAAGAATGATATCCAAAAGAGTACAGGAAATCTGTCCACACACTAAGACCAAGGAATCCAGCTGAGGGCCTGGATCCCATGACAATACCCTACTTGAGTCCAGCTGAATACCTAGAACTCATAATAATGCCTCCCACAAATCCAACTGGATTTGTGGATTTGCCCACAACAACATCTCATGCTGGCCTGTTTCACGGATCTGCACTGGGAAGACCCAAAGGTCAGTGGTGGAATCTAGGAAGTCTGTGCCAGCGGGATGGAGGATCTGTGCTAGCAGGCTAAGGGATCTGCACTGGAGCCAGAAAGCAACACTACGAAGAACCAGAGCTCTCCCAAAAGGTACCACAGCTATCCTCAGCAACAGTGAAGTCCTGAGTTCCTCCGATGATCAAGATGACTGAGCCCCATCAGGGAAGCCATCGCAGCAAGTTTCTCCTGGAGACCAGCAGTGCACTATCTTCCCCTCCAGAGCCAGGAAGCGATGCTCAAAGTGAGGACCAGAGCTCCCCCAAAGTGAACCAAAGCCATTCTCTGTGCCAACGAGGTCCCAAGCTCCTCAGAGTATGAAAACAGCAAGTTCATCAGGACAGTCAGCATGATGAGCTCCTCCAAACAACCGACAACTTCCACCAGCTCCAACAGCCTTTCTCCACTCCCAACAGCCTTTTCTTTCTCCAATTCTGCCTCTTATGCTGCTGGCAACAGTCCCCAGGTGCCCCTCCCATACCCAGCACCACGCTTACTCAGTTCAGCTGAGGGTTATAAATTGACCACCAGGTGTCAATCCACGACACTTCTCCAATTTGTGAAATTATTTTGTTGTGAGGCATCATCCATGACTTAGTCCTTTTAGTCTACAAAAAGCTTATAAGCAACTCTGAATAAAGACAACCAGAGAACGAATACAGCAGCCACTACAGGCACCAGTAATGATGACTCAGCAATTATAAATTTAAAACTTGTGGCCTGGTGATAGTGTCACAAAGATTATAGAATTTCACATGTCATCAGTTTAAATTCCTTCACCAATATAAACCATTTGGAAAAGGGCTAATATTGTGGGAGGCTTCAAATTTGTTTACCTTCTACCCTCTTCTCTCTGAAATCTTGCATTGCTATCAATATCTGCACCTTACTTGTTTCATTAATTAATATTTCACAGTAAATTCTGTAAGTACTTATGTTTCATTGGAAATAAGAACTTTTCTATGTAACAGTGTTTGATCCCCTAGTCACAAAACATGCCAGAGTATTTTAACATTAAAGTTAACTCTTCCCTTGTGAAATCGGAAGAAAGTGCTCAAATGGGAAGGGGAACTAGGGAAGAGGGAGAGGAAAGGAAGGAAATGGAAACGGAAAAAGGGAATTAGAAGGGAAAAATGCAAACAAAGCTTTTGTAAATGAGGGAAAGAAAGGCTGAAGGGAGGAGAAAAAAGCAGCAGCAAGGTATACCATGCAGGGCTGGTGATATAGCTCAGTGGAATAAGCACCTGCCTAGCAAGTGCAGGGTCCTGAGTTCGATCCCCAGTACCGCCAAAAAAAAAAAAAAAAAAAGATACACCACGCACAGGTACAAATTCCCTAGGATGAATGTCATCGTTATGTATATCTAAAATGTACCAGTAAATTTAGCTTTAAAAAAGATTAGATAACTCAGTCTTATTGGTGTCCTATTGCTCCTATAACACTGCTATGAATAGCAGTGGAAACCAACCCGAATTTATTACTGAATTTATTTATTACTGAATTTATTTATTTATTATCGAATTTATTTATTACCGAATTTATTACTGTGGGTAGGAAGAGTGACAAAGGCTTCTCCAGGCTAAAACTGAGCTGTTGGCGGGTTTGTACTGCTTTCTAGGAGCTGTAGGAGAGAATTTGTTTCCTGGAATTTTCCACTTCTACAGGCTGCTCATGGTCCCTTCCTGCCTATTCCGAGTACTTTTCCCATGGTGTCCCTTCGTCCCTTCAACCCTCTGTAGCTCCTCTATTCCACCCTTAAGAACTTTTGTAATTATCATCATTACACCTATCTGAATGAGCCCGAAACAATCTTGATTATATATTTTATTTTATGTAGTTTTGTATGTATTTTGTGTTATGAGGGATTGATCCTAGGATCTTTACACTGAGCTACAAACCTAGCTGTTTTTCATTGTTTGAGATAGGGGCTCGCTAAACTGCCCAGGTTGGGCACAGACTTGGGTCTTTCTGGCCCAGCTTCACAGAGTGCTGGGATTATAGGTGTGCGCCACCACACTCAGCTATTACATACAATTTTTTTTCTGTCCATCACACCTTAATAGAGCTGTTAACAATTGTATCTTAGGGTCATAGGTGGAAAAATGACTTTCCGAAGATGTCCATATCCTAATTCCAGGGAACTCAGAACATGTGATTTTTATATCATCCAAGTGTTAGATGAAATTAAGTTTGCTAACTAGCTGATCTTAAAACAGGAAGATTAGCAAGGTGAGGCGGCACATACATGAAAACCCTGGAGTCTGGGAGGCTGGGGCAGGAGGATGCCCCCATATACTGCTGTCCCACAGCCTGTTTTTGGCTGACTGACTGGCTCTGAGCTAGTCTTTTGCTGTATCATAGGTTTAAGTACATTAGCTCTGCCTAAAAAAGCACTGGAGAATCAAGTTGCCTTTGTTTCCCTTACTGACTCAGCAAAATAGCTTTATATTACACCCTCCTTATTGACAAGGAGACTTAGGAAAGAAGTTAATGTTTAAGAAGTGATAATCTTCATTGTTATTTTGTTATTCTTCTTCTCTTTAAAATAAAATGAAATGATAAACCCAAAACTTAGAACACTTGATCCTAAAATAAAAAATGAATAGGTAAAATATATATAAACATACCAATGATTTCATGTCAAAACTATCTATTGCTCCTTTGAAATCAGTTCGGAACATGAATTATTTTTCCAAAGGTGCTGAGAGTACCTTTGAAAATTTTCATTTATAATTGTACACAGATTTTTTCAAAAGGTTTTACATCTTGATTTTTCAAACGTTCCTAAATTTAATTTCTAGAAAAGCCAAGAACCATTTATTTGGAGCCAGTGATACTAAGCTAAGACCATCCTATCAATTTTAAATCAAAATTATGGTAATGCCTCCAAATTCGAATAACATAAACATCACTAAAAACATACATACTTCCCAAAGTTATTTCTGACTTCTTTTAAAGAACACCTTTTAGTCTTATTTTTAAAATATTTTGTCTTGTCTAGCTCATACATAGTTCCCTCTCCATACATGGATTTCCTTAAATCTTTCCAGGTACACTAGTCTTTACTTCTACCTTTCTGTATCCTTACTGTACCTTTCACAAGCATATATTTAGCCTGTTATCAGTAACTTTGACCTGCTTTAGTAGTCTCCTCAGAAAGTACTTTATTAAATGTGCAGTCCCAGAGAACACGTGTATAAAAGTGACAAGATGGTGAGGAGAGAAAAATCTCACACTGGATTCCTGAGGAAGAACAAGCTCATCCGCATGCTCCTGTGTCCGTCCCCCCCACCCCCACCCCCGCCATCAGAGGTCCCTACCACTAGCCTTTATATCCCACACTTCTCCATCACATAATGAAGAACCCAAAGCAACTCCTGCTGCATTTCACACCTAGCTAAAAGGCCCTGGAATGTGTAATGAGAAATGCCAGGTTGTAACTGCAAATGAAAGGAGACAATGGAAGCAACTCCTGCAGTAGACCCCGAAGTTTGCAGCAGCGGCAGGGGCAGCAGCAGCAACAGTAGCAACATGCTGTTCCATGACGTCAGCGGCAGCATAAGCATTGCGCTTCTAGGAGGGAAGCACTTTGCCTGGATGACCTTGGGAGCCAAAGCCGTGCACTGGCTCTCCTGTGAGATTCAGAAAACTTGTGCGGGTAAAGCAACTTGGTAGCACAGACAGCAGCAGACACGATCCCCTATTGACATTGCTCTACCTCTTATTGTGTCTAATAAAATTCAAGCTTTAAGGACTGACATAATACTTTATTTTTAAATCTTTCATCTGTTCTAGTATTCCAGTAGTTTGACAATAAATGTGGCAAATGGTAGCTGAATTTTTACCTTGATTTAAGCTAAACACGCTGCTATATGGATTCTACTAATTAGCAAATTGCAGTTAGCAAATCATTTTGCCTTTGCATGGAATGTCATTTTGTCTTTGCTCTTTATCAAAAATGTCTTTGCCTATAAATATGTTAAACTCTGATTCTTCATTATGAATGCTTCAATATATTTGATTCATCATTGCACTAGGTTTGATTCCACAAAATGTGATTACTGCTTAATATGTTAAGTTTCATGCTTTGAACTGTTCCTATTCCAGAGTCATTCTCGAAGCATAGGTGTGCGTGCTTTATGGTCTGTTTGCTTTCTGAAGTGGACTAATATATTCTGCACAAGCAGAGGCTAATAAGTGACTTACAAAAGGTCACTCTCATACACCTCATAATATTCCAGCAAAAACTTTAAAGGATAATTTGTGTATGTCTCTCTCCCAGATACTAGTGGTTGCTGGCCATCCTTGGCCCTCCTTGGCTTGGAGCAGCGTCATTCCCACCTCCTGCTCCAAATGAGGGCACATTCTGAGGTTCCAAGTGATGAATGTAGGGGGTGGCATTTCGGAACCTCTCGCACATGCACTGTGACTGCTGCACTGATTCTTCTGCTGTATCCTGCAACTCCACAACATGCCTTATCCGATCGTTCACATTTCCAATATAACAAAATGCACTGTATGCATCAAGAAGCAAGGTTGGTCCCATTGCAACCTAGACCATCTCCCAAGCCCTTTCCTGTTATGGGCACTGCTCAGCGCAGGCAGCCCTGGACATCAGTTAGTACACAGGTGACAGCACTATCTGCAGGTGAAATCACTGTCTGGATGTAGCACTCAGTCTCAAAGAGGGCTTTGTGCTTCCTTTTTCAGGGTGAGAGGTGCACATAGTCATTTGTTTCTCATTTTGGAGGTAAGGCACCAAGTGTCCCTCACCACTGGAATCCTACATTGTGTAAGTTTGGCATGAAATTCATAACGCTTATCCCTCTAACGTTCACAAGGTTTACCTCCTCCCTCTGGAACATGTCTAGAAGGTGTCACGGATTTAGCCCATTGTTTCTCCAGCCTCATCATGTTTTACAACATTATGTAAAAGATCTAAATTCTTTAAGATAAAGCAGCAGAGTTAACGAAGTCCTAGGACATATATCCCATGTACTTTTACCATTTGTACCTGGTCTAGCTGTTGCAATCAACGTCAGTTGAGCTTGCAAATGTCTGCAAGAGCTGGAATAGTGGACTAATATAGACATACTGAGACCATCACCTCTGCATTCTCCAGATCCCTTCAAGTGCCAAGTTCAGCCATCATTCTGCTCAGTTCTATTGTCATGTCACTCTCGGCTGAAGTGAGCAGAGCGGAGGGCAATGCTGTAGTTTGACACACTGGCCCACATTTGAGGACAAAGTTCCCCCGGGGGGCGGGTGCTTTGGGAGGAGGTGGGACTTTTACGAGGTCAGGGCTAGTGAGGTCTTTACGCCATTGAAGCTATGTCCTCAGAGGTTCATGGGACCCTAGGCCCTTGATCACCCCCTTTTGTTTCCTGGTCATGTTTCTTCACCACAAGCCAAAGCCACAAACCAAGCACTTGGGGACTGAACCTTCCAAATGAGCCAAAATAAATGTTTTCACTTTTAAGTTGATTACCTCAGGTATTTGTTACAGGAACAGAAAATGGACTAACATAGATCCTCACATTCCAAGGCTTCCACTTGGTTTTCCACACACTCAGTGAAACCACCTTAACAACATAGGCTAGAATTTCGTTACCAAACTTCTCCCTCAAACAGGGAAGCAACAAGGGCCCAGCTTCTGGATATCAGTATTGGTTCAGACTCTGTCCACCAGTCCTTGAAATGCCTTATTATTTCTCCTTTGCCAAGGATAGCATCATTAAATGACTGTAGATCCTTTGGGACAGCAGTGAAGCGTATCTTGTACAGATACCTCCTGACACCCAGGCATCTCTTAAGTCAGGGGCCTGCAGTCTGAGGACTGACTCATGTTCAGAAACTGAGTAAGGGATGACAAATTTTATTGGAACGTTCACCCTCAGCCTTCATGTTATCCATCCTTGATTTCTGTCTCATGGTACAGAAAAGTGTTCTTTTTGACTACCTATTATGCTTCTAAGGGTGCTGTGTTGTATTAACCTGCAGCCTCGGTCACCCTGACCATCACTGCCACTTTCATAGCCAGTACACTGTGACCCTCTGACTTTTGGCAATTTACATACTTTCACTTGACCATTATTTTTCAGTATTTATCACACACTGCCATCAGCAAACTAAGCTCTGTAGTAGTCCTTCCCTAGTGGCAAGACTGATCCAGATACCTTCAATTTCAGTGCCACTTGTACCTTATTGTCAGTGTCAAGGCCTTGTTAAATGTAGCAGAACTGGCCTCCTGACAGCTGTCCTACACGGTTTAGTGATACCTGTGCCATGGCATCTACGGCCTTGTTAAATGGTTTCTACTGAGCATGTGCACAGGATATAATCACAGCAGATCTCTGAAGAAGTGCCTATCCATTCTAGGCAGCCACTTCCCTGTCCATCGTAGCAATCCTGACTCACAATGGGCCGTTACTTTTCCCATCTCCCAGGATCTTCACCAGGGTGTTACACTCAGTAACTTAGCATTGCTCTTATCCTATAATCCAATGACCCAATGAGGGGACTACCACCAAACTCTTTTCCAGTTTGATGCTCTAGATCAGTGGAGGCAAACCTATGGCATGCACGTTCTTTTTAAGACAAAAGATGTTAAAATAGAGGTTGTCGTTTTTCTAAACTAAAACCTCAGTACTCAGGTCTAATTGCAGTGTTGGCATTTGGCAATAAATGGGTTTTGGGTTACAGTCTGGCACTCAGTCTCTAAAAGGTCTGCCATCACTGGTCTAGATGAAACTGATTCCACAGGCTCAGGAAGTTCAGTCTAGGGAATGAAACACTTCGGCAGCATCCCTTTGACATGTCCATTTCTTTACATCTCAGGTTTAGATCTCTCCTGGTTGGCAACTACCTCTGAAGTTTGTCCACTTGAGATTATTAAGTCTTGAGGTTTGTCCTCATTTTCCTAACCCTCCAGCTGCAAGACATGAAAAGCTTTTTCCCGGACAAAGGCCCTCTGGCTTTCACACCTGGTCTTCTACTGCCTGATAGTACCCTCAGTTGTTCACTGGGACTCGAGACCAAGAACGGTGGAACACAGGCATCCAAATATTCTCCCTCTACCTATAGAGCCAGCTAGCCAGAGCTTCTCCTCCCCTACATGATCCTATTCAGTTATGTAAACTGTAACAACTGGAACTTGGGCTGCCAATGATGGCTTCCGGACAGCCAAGCTTTGTGTCTCCGTCTTCGTAGGTCTCTGCTATCTACTCCTGCAACAGGCGAAAGGAAGGAAGGAAGGAAGGAAGGGAGGGAGGGAGGAAATGGTTTATGAAAGTACTGAAATGCAAGATAAATTTTTAAAATGAGAGTAAGAAAGTAAATACAATGTCAAAAGTACTTAGTGAAATAGTACTAGATTTATTCAAAAAAGAAATTATACTATTTCTTTTATTGTGTCCCTGAAAAACAGCTAGTTGGTCACTTTTGTCAATACACTTAGGACATTCATTATGAAGAAATGAATGCGTCAACTGTTAAAAACATAAATGACTGCTTAATAGCAATATTTAATGAAATTTAGGATACAACATACAACTTTCATTCTGTGGAAAGATAAAAAAACGGCAAACCATTTCATCCATTTTACAAAATCAAACAATGAATCTATAAGCAATGCTTCTTAATAAAATCAGTAATTTCAAATAAATATATTGCCATTCTACCCCTTTGTTCTATATATATGTATCTAATTGCCAAAACCTACTAAATTACTGAAACCAGGTATACTTCAATCCATGACATATTCTTCTGGACCAATCAAGTCTTACAATGGAAATGCATTTTCTCATGCTAAAAGCCTTTAAAAATCCTCTGCCCTATTCCTTGGCCTAGTGTGACTAGTCTTCTGCACAAGGCCTAGCTGAGGGTACTCCTGAATACCCACATGATTCATCACGACGCATTTCCTGTTATTCTCACGAACAGCCACCAACACCTAGGCAGGCAGCTCACCTAGTTTTCCTGTTCCTCAAAGTGCGCATAGCCACTGGCATAGGTTCTTCCTAAATTCAAATTAGTAAACAAATCTGACGACTCAGCATCTGAATCCCTTCCACCTTCATCTTCTTCCTCTTCATCATCCTCTGCTTCCTCCTCCTCCTCCTCCTCATGGTTGCTGGCATCACTATACTTGTCAGATGAAAGGTTCTTCCAATAAGCATCATACCCAGAAGCTCCGTCCCCCTCTTCAGTTCCAGCCTGCCTACCAAATTTCAGGGAGCGTGCTACAAAAGACAGGCGCACAGCATTTTGTTAATTCCAATTCTATACACTGTTTTCTTCTACAATAAAAGTACATGAACTTCACTGACTATTCTCCAATAAAAAGACAGACTATTATTTTCCTAGCCTTTATATGGAATGAATCTATATGCATAAGTAACAAAGATTATAGTGTTTTATTAAATGTAGAAAAAGTTTAAAAATTACTCTTCATTTCTTCTGCCTTAGTAGTAAAACAAAGTTTAGTGCAGCAGATCAACAAAATCATCACTCACTTCACCGCAATTTTATCTTTGAAGTCACTTAGAATTACTTTCCTTCTGATACGTTTAGAAGAGTGAAAGTTCTCCTTAACAAAATGTTAGGAGTTGTAATCATGGTTGTAGTTCTATTCCTTCATAAAAAATTCTATAACCACAAAACTTTTCCATAGTATTGATGATTATAGGACAAGCACTGTGTTCAAATACTACACACCTTAAAAGTAACTTCAGAATGAATATGACTTTTAAGTACTGAAAATTATCACCTATTATTAGGGAACTATTCCATTACTTAATAATAATGCCTAGCAAAACAGAAAAGTCCTTTCAATCTCAAATTTCAGTATTTCTTGTCATTAACTGGGGTAAGTACTAATATCAAAATAAATGGTATTTTTCTTAAGTTAAAATGAAAAATTATACCTACATGACTTTTCAAGGCTTAAGAGAAGACACTGAGCTTCTCAAAACAAATAAAGAAAAGGGAATTTAAAAATAGAGAATAAAGGTAAATTTTGTGTAAGCATGAAAGCAAATTATTCCTTTGGCATCTTAAAAGCCTTACTTGACATGCTAAGATCCTTTGTCTCCTGAGTTTCATGGCCACATTTAGGGCACGGAGGTTGTTTTCCTTTCTCCTGTTTAAACACCTTGCTTCTTGTATGTTCATCACAGAAACAAGCCTATAGAGAAGAAGATAAAAAAAAGTAAGTAAATAATTTGTGAAATACTGTCATCCTGTATTTCAAGAGAATGTAAAGATACAGTTGTGTTGAGGCCTAGTAATTAAGAATTTTATTGGGATCAGCCGCAGTTCTGATTTTAATTTCTTAAGGGAAGTGGTTTTTGCCAGGACTGTTCTGAACCATGATATAGCACAAGCCAGAGACTATACACAGAATATGATGTGCAGATGCATTTGTCCATCAGTAACATTTGCTAATTCACAAGATTCCTGATGAAACAACAGTTAACAGCAGTTTATTCTCACAGAGTGTACAGGACAATGGAGAAACAATTACAGGACACTGAGTACTGACAGAGAAATGCAGACGAGGGGCTACACAGGACGCAGGACACAAGAAAGGCTTTGCGCGAAACACTGAGTCTTGGCGAAGACTGGAAGGTGACTGGGTATAGACAGGTAAGCAGACACGAAGTGTTGCGGCCCAAGGAAACCAGACAGACACGGAACGCCTCACGCCCGAGTATGAACACCTTCAGCACACTGCAAGGTGGGAAAACTGGAGCAGAGTTGGGAGAGGAGAGAGACTGGAGGATGTACGACCTACTGCACTGTTTCTGAGAGTAAGTGAACCGAGAATCTGTTTAATGCTATGTGACCACCAGAAGTGCTGAAGACGGCCTGAAGAAGCGGAACAATACAAAAACTTTCACTCAAACTCTTCTAAAAAGATACACTGCAAAGTTAATTAAGGTACACTCCTAGCATCTTGTTCAGGACATTCTCCATAAATGTAATAAATAATAAACACGGACCCAGAACTCTGGAGACAAGTGAACTAGTAGCAACTATACTACAAGCCAACCGAGTAACCAATAAAAGCCACTACAGCTTTCTCAACTTCAATTCCAGAATCCCAAAAGTTAAACTATGTAATTTTAAGAGGCCCCAACTGATTAATTACAGCTATAAGTAAGCCTCCTGCATGTGGAAGAAAAACAGGGATTTAAAATTAAATCTTAAAAAATAAGACAAAAAAATATACAGGCATACCTTACAACGAAGACATGAATGCTGACCAAGTCGATTGCATGAAACACCTGTGAGAGAGGGATTTTCTATCAATTACTCAGTTCTCATTTTCTTCTTTTGTTTTTTATTGAATCAAAAACTCTCAATGAAATTGTAGCCTTACATTCACTGTTGCCTGTGTTTGGAGTTAAAAGCTATAAATGTACAGAGCTTCTAGGCCCCAAATAAAATATTTTAGTTTTTTATTATACATTCTGTGAAAGCCTTTAAGAAGGCCTCAAACATGCTATAGACTTTTAAATGCTGTTTTCATCCTTAAGAATTTTCTACATAGTGTGAGAATTACATATAAACATATAAAATACGTTGTATGCATATCTCAGATCAATGACTTACCAATGTCAAATTTACACATGAGTACAGAAATTATCACTTCATAGCAAAAAGAGAACCAAATTAAAGGGAGTGAATCTAGGAATTTGAGTCCTTCTTTCTATCTTGGCAACTACCATTTAATGAAGGCTAAGTGGCAGGCGCCCCGTACTAATGCTTTGTGTGGATTTTCTTTGCAATTGACATTTGAGAAAGACATTATCCACAAAGATGATAGCATTTTTAACTCAATCAATAACAATGATTCTCAAGTTGAATACACGTAAGAACTATATATGCAAATACAGGTGCCTGGCACCCACCAGACATAAAAGACTCTAAAGACAGACTGGCACCTATGTTTCTTAGAAGCTCCACAGCTTATTTCTGATGTATTCTCTTATATAAGTATCAATGGACCCAACTATCAGGAACAAACTAGGGATAATATCCTTACCTGAGGGCATGGGGAAATAGGGGACATGGGTAGGGTTTGGGGGTATAACAACCTGAAGGGGAAATGACATGCAAAACTCAGAACCAGGAATGCTCTAAGTCCTGTAACGCCTGGTCAAGCCACAAAACAAAGGATTGATATAACCAAAATGCCACTGGCATCCCTGTTGAAAATTTTGGGACTATGTGTTTTCATGAAACAGAAAATAGATACATGAGTAAAACCACAGCTCGTAAGGGATGGCATGAAGACCTGATTCCTTCTTCATTAAAGATGTATAATACACATAATCTCAGGTATAAAGAAAGCTAATTATTTTTTTAAAACTTACATTTAAATGTTTCTGCCTCCAAAACTTGGCAACTGGCTTGATGCTCAAATTGATCATCTTCACAGAGAAAGTTATGGCAAAAAGAACAACTGAATATTCTGCCTCCTAATGGATTGAAACAAACCCACAAATATAATTATGATAAACTTAAATTTAGAAAAGTCATCTCTAAAACTGCTCAGAAGAGAGAGCAAGTGATTTCTGAGGTGTCCAGCATTTTGCTTTCTGGTAAAAGCTAAAGTGAAAACAGCTAAAGTACTTGAAATCAAACCATAAAATGATGGATTTCCAGAATCCACTGGCTGCTTACACAGTGATCAAAGAGATCACCTGTTCCCATCACAACTTTCCTTTTACCTGCTTGGGTTATCGCTAGCGCTCACAATTAGCTGGTACAAATCCATTTTCTAACTAAACTGATCATCAAAATAGTACCAGTAGTTACAATGGATGGCACCCTTAAAATAATCTTAAAAAATAGTGCTCAGTATGTTTAAAAGGCAGCCTTCACGAACAGCAAACTCAACACTTGCACTTAATCACTTACCATGGTCCCACACACCTCGTTCACATTCAACACACTCAGCATCAGTCAGAGGGCAGGCGCAGGCATGGGTGCTGAGACACTTCCTCCCGTGGCAAACCCAAGCTTCGCAGAAGTCACATATTGCACCCTGCAGCCAAGGAGCAGTAACATCTGATCACCGTCACATGACAAGCTGCAGTCACTGTTTAACCAATGGCCAACTATCAAAATCCCACACATTTAGTAATTTATCAAACTGCAATGGTAGGGGAAACTCCATTAACACTCTTATCTTTTAATGCAAAATAGAAGATTCTCTAAAAAACTACTTCACCAATAGCTATGTACAACACATAAAACTTAGCTATAAACCAAAAAAAAAGGAAAAGCTAGACCCTTACCCTTTAAATTAAGGAGTTGCAAGTATTGCCTTCAAAAGAATTCCAACTCAAAAGAGATTAAGCTCTGCCTATAAAAATTCCTTTAATTAAACAATTGTTAACTACCACTTCTGATTTAAGAAAAATTCTTATTTATTAAATAATCAAATAACTTTTGTCAAATAGCTAAGAAAACACTGAATATTTGCCATCTTTTTACGCTTTAAATCATGATAATGTATGCTTCAAAACATTACAACATTTCTTTGTGCAGAAAAAAATAAAACATCTGGAACTAAACTATAGGATCAGACTCTTCAATTCCATGTAAACACAGTAAGAATACATTTCAATAACAAACTGACACCTACAGAACATTAAGACTAGAAAGAACCTTGAAGGAGTAGAGCTACAAGATCTTTCCTTAATATTAAGTCCCAGGACTAAATCCAAATCCAAGATTAGGATTACAACTGAACTGAAATTTGAATCTTGGCCTCCTGAAACTCACTTCAGTATTATACTATTCAGAGTTCTGTAAGTGACCAAAAGAGCAGCAAACAGGAAGAATGATTTCTGATTTGTAAAAATGGATGATCAGTACAGCTAGCAAATCCTTTAATTATTCACATAAATCAGCCAGATTCTAGCAAGAAAGAGAAACACTCTTAAATTAGGTACTGAAGAGTTTAAACAGTGTACAAAAGAAAGGAGAGGGCTTCAGAAATATATCAAGTGGTAACACACATCCACACCTGACTGGACAAGGGAAGAGAGGGAGTAATTACCAAAACCTAGAAAGTCGACTGTGGTGAGAACTACCAGACCACATGGAAAAAGGTCTGCAAGACAGAGAATTGTATGTTCTTAAAAAGTTAGCATAAGCAAGACATTTCTTTTGACACAAAAATATTACTACTTTCTTCATGGACTGTAATTTGGATGTGAAGCATAAAAATCACATAACAAACTAAAACTGGTAATTCATATTTAATAGAAAGTATGCTTTTATGAACAAAATCCATCAATGTTTTTAATTAAAAATCCAAATTTCCTTAGAAAATCCTGTATATAATGAGATTGCATGTAAAGTATACATCCTTTTTTGAAATGTAATGCTTAGAAGGAAAACATTAATAATCCTATATTCTTCTGGAACTCTGTTGTTAATTTAACCAAAGGTTTAAATGTTCATTAAGAAAAGCTTGTAAGAATGTAAGAGTGACCAAACAATCAAAGACAGTAATAAATAATACAATTAAAAAAACATTGGAAATGATGCAGAGCTTGTTTGGTAATGTTTTTAATTTTTAAAAATTAAAAAAATCTTCAAAAAAAGAAAGCTTACAAAGTAAATGATATTTTGTGAAGTCTGACTAAGGTGCACAAGAAGCTACCACTGAGAAATGAATTAATGAAAAAAGAGACAAAGCACAGCCATTCAGGGAAAAACAAAAACCTAGTCAGAAGGACCTTTCACTTAACCTTGGAAGTTTATCACCAGAGACGTAACTGACAGGAAGCTTACCACCATCGCAAGGCCAGTACTATACACACCAGCGTGCTTTATGACACAGTCTGAAGACTTCATCATGCACTTTGTCTTTCCTAGCAAAGAAAAAAATGTGCACTCTTAGTCCTGCAAAAGAGTACAAACAAGTATTCACTGATTTCTCTTGATCTAGCCTAAGCTCCTAAGGAAATACTTCAAAAACAAATGAAATCAGTATCTTTTACTGTACATAATTAAAAATGTAACTGAGAATTCATTACCTGAGGCAGACCCTTTACGATCAGAAACATATTAATAAACCTGTTAAAATATATAACAAATTTACATGCTAATTCATGCTTGTACTAAAATAAAAAACTGCAGGTTATACTGTGAGTCAACAATAATTTTAATATTTTAAAATCATATGAATTTCCAGATGAATCAAAACATTTTAAAAAGCCAAGCTCTAAAAATGAAGTTTACATTTTATAATTTATAACAGCCTGGTTTCAAGTTGTCACTTATTTTTTACTACAAAATATCAACAAACACCAAGAATGATTACGCAACTCATCTGTTTAAGTTTGTTCATTTGTAAAATTTAGGAACATAGCTCCCAGGTAAACATTTTTCTACTAATTCTAATAGAATTTTGAAATAGTGCCCAACTGAGCACAAAAAATATAGTATTTCAATTACAAATTGCCACACACTTACAAAAGCTCTGATCTAACAGAAAATTACCAACATAAAATACTGCCAGAGAATCTGTTTATCGGATATTATGTGAAGATTAATGATGGCACATTAATCATCCGAGACTTTATAAAGTGGAACAGCAGAAAAGAAGACGATGCTAAATTTTCTACAGCCTTGATTTCCTGAGGCACAAAGTTAGACAACAGGAAATGGGAAGAAAGAGAAACTGGAAATGGAGCAGTCATTACCCCAGCTGTTCATGTCTAACACTAAGAACAGGAAACAGAAAAGGCACCCAATTATACCACTACAAAATCCAAGCCCAGAGACACTACAATATGCTAAGACTTGACCTCTGCATCTTCCACAAAATCTAGTCTCTCATTTTACATTTATCTGCCCTGTGCAAAATAAGGATGTAAAAGCAGATAGGTCAGTGTTCCATGGAGGTCAGTTTTCTCTTTTCCATTAATTGCAGAATAAAAAAAAATGCATCACTGAAAGTTAGAAATATTCAGGGATGCAGGGCTCACCACTGGCCACCGTGATTACCCTGGAGCATGATTCCACTTTGGACACACAGAAATGCGGACATAGCAAATTGTTCCACCTGAAACTATCATCCCAAAAATAAAGGGGATCTTTATTCAAATAAAAACTTGAGGGGTAAATCTGGAGTAAATAAAGTTAAACAGATTTCTTTATTGAAGAGCTCCAGAACTTTTAACACATAAACATGCCGTACAAATCTCCCAGATGGAATGAGAGGATGAAACCTTCAGCACTACTTAAGTATATATTTTTAAAAACTACCTATTAATATCTCAAGTGGCAGGTAGGAGGCTATTTGGGAAACACTATTTCTCCTTTAAATCATCATTTCAGGGTAAAACTTTCTACCTATACTTGGAAACTGGATGCATGACACAGAACTCTGCTTCAGTCATTCAGGAATACATCTGAGGAAACTCAAGAATCATGTTGTAATATCAAACAGAAAAAGACCTCACCATAAAATCAAAACTGGGTTATACAGGGAATAAAATGGTTCTTAGTGGTCTAACAGACTACATCAAAAGGCAGTATCTTCCATAAAGCCTAGCAGGCAAAAATCAGAAGGAACCAAAACTTATTTTACTTTTCCTTTTGTAAGGAGCTTTTTCTGATCCTTTTATTTTTTGGTAGCTGGAACCAAACTCAGAGCCTCCCCCTTGCTAGGCAGGCCCAGCACTACTGAGCTACATCCCAGCTCATAGAAGGAACTGAAATTTAGAAAAGTTTAAAAGATAGTGATAAGAGTAAGGTGTATAATTAAAGATTGAGAATCACTAAATGTTTAGCCTGAAGTTTGCTTTTTTTAATATTTAAAACAACTTGTTAGCAACCCATATCTGTATTTTACCTTATTTTCTAGTATTACATCAAAGAAGTAAAACTAAAATCTGATGATTTCAGATAGCTCAAACAACATCTGATGTTATTTCGCTAGTACAAAGACATAACACTACTGTAAATAATAACAAATCCACAGGTTCAAACTGATTAACTGCCAAACACTGGATGTGTTTTTATATACTTACCACACTGTGCACAGATTGGTAACTTCTGTACAGCATTACAAAAATAACAAAATGCTCTATTCTTCTGCCGCCTTGTCAGGTAAAACAAAAATTTAAAATAAGGTAAATGTCAAATAAAAGACCAGAGGAGCTATTTTATTTTATGGAGATAGAAAAGAACAAAATTTACCTCTGACATTTGTCACATTCCTATAAAAAATAAAAACATATTAACTTTTCTGTTGAATATTGTTTTCCACATTAAAATCTAAATAGTATTATATCAAACCCCCCATTTCCACCCATCTATTAAAGCTTCTACATATATTTAAACAACAAAGGCATGCTCTAGCCATTACACACTAGAAAAAGTGGCATCTCAAGAGACTGAATACAGTGGTGGGTTTTCTCCCATTTTTTCAAGAAGTTAAATGCTACAGAATGAACACAATGAACACAAAAGATCACAGAATACCTATATTTAAACACAACTTTAAAAGCTCCCTACAGCTGATCCCTCCGCACTTTTCAAATCTTGCTGGTCTATTCTCTCTAGAGTAAATAAATCACCACTAGCCTTTCTCCCAGTACATCCCAAGCTCTCTCTTCTCCATACTCTTCCTTATGCCAGTACTTTTCTTTGAGTCTCTACCTAATGGAAGTTCTACTGATAATCCCACCTTCTCTGTGCACTGCATCCCTAAACACACGTTTTATCACCTTAGTCCTAATAAATGTACTGTGCCTTTATTGAAATACTTATCAAGATCTACTCTCATTATACACATTTATGTATGCCCATCCCTTACTGTTTTCTGACCAGTTCTCCACTTCTCATGAATGACCTTGACACCCAGAACATTCCTGTCCCATCCATGCTACATAATCCTGCCCTTTCCCTTCCATAAACGTTAGTGCTGGGATGAACACTGGCTCATGACAGACGTATCAGAGTTCTTTCCTTCTGAGCTCAACAGCATATAAAGGGATACACGTAAGCTACAAGTTAACTAGGAAGCAAAGCAAATGAACAATCTGGGAAAAGAGAATAAGCAAAAATGAATGAATGGCAAAGTATGGAACCACAAGTGGAGACACAACTGATCCAATGTACGACAAACTGTGATCAAACTATACAATGAATGATTACATTTTAAAACTATATCACAGTAAGGGACAAACGGCCATAATCTCCCTCAGGGTATTTTCCTTGCTCTGAACACACTTATCCCAATGTTCCTGCCACTTTCTGAAGGAGTTCTCGAAGTCCTCTCTAAAGAGCGCTCCTAGGAGCTGTGCTCAATAACATTGTGAGTGCTGCTGCTGAGTGCCAGCCAGCAAGAAGGAAGGCTCACAGAAATTAGCTTTTCATCCACCTTACTCAGTGGAACTGCACCATATGACTTCAGACTCTTCCTCACAGTCAAAATGATCATGAAAGGTAAACGTTTTCAGTCAATTCAGGACACTGAAGCAGCCACGAGAGCACAACGAAAGACACAAAAAAGGGCTTCCAAACTGGTTCAGAAAGTGGCGAGAAGGGGAAAGTGTGTTCAAAGCACAGAGGAGTATTTTGCAGGGGAGTAATAGCATTGTCTCTATTACTATAATTGATTTGTTTTTAAATATAAGCATTCAACTATACCTCACTGCTACATCCCTCCCCTTACTAGCTACTTGCATTAATCCATTATCCATTCAATTAACTATTTTTCCCCGCAGTTATTTAAGTTGGATTTAACAACTGAACTGTAAGCTTGTTCAAACCAGAACACACGTCAGTCATCTACATATCACCATAGCACGTGAAACAGTACCCAGCACAGAGTAATAATAAATGTTTGCTAAATTAAGGCACACACAGCACTTCACATATGTTTAATGAAGCTAAAGCAGAATAAGTGAAGGGGAAATTACGGAAATAGCCAAAGTGTGAAAACATGGAGAAATGAGGATGATAACATAATAATCATTTGCTCTTTCACAACTTTCACCAATGCAGCCAGAAATTATCAAGATCAACCCACTAAGCATAGGCATAGCAGGCAGTAGGACAGGTAGTCAAAAGGTATGTCAACAAGTTGGGAAGTTCAAAAAGGAGAAATAAATGAGCTAAAAATTGGTAAGAGAAAATGACGAAAACCACGACAAGCTGAGTTAAAGTTTGTACGGGCTGACACAGTGGTATATACCTCATAGTTCCTATTATCCATTCTTGTTCAGTGTCGGTTTACCACAAACGTGGGAGGTAATATGCTAGCTTTTATAAATAATATATAATCAGAAATGACTGCTACTCATTAGAGAAACAACGTGCTTCCAACAAAAGTTCCAGATGAAATAATGTAATATATGCAGAAACACTGTACTCACTGAACTTTTTTCAGGAGTATTTCAGATAAAATATATACAGAATCTTAAATATCAGTTGATATTTTTCAAAAAGCTGTTACCATTGAAGCATTACATGGGTGTTTAGCTAGATCTACAGTGCTTCTCGACGCTCTCAGTTGTTTTTCACGTTCCCTACGGTTCTCAGCCTTCTTTCTCGCACCAGTCTTTTTTTTAGGCATTTTCCGCTCTTTCTAAACAACAACAACAAAAGAAAACAGCAAAGATGTAACTGCCGGTTTTCATTTACTATTTTATCCAACTAAATAAAAAGCAGAATAACAAAATATTCTTACTCTCCTTGAATTTTAATATTGTCTGACATTTTTATGGTTAAGCAAGCTGTAAACCTTTACGAAATATTAAGCACACATTAATCCAAATAAAGCAAAGATCTTTAAAACGAAGGCATATATTTTTCTACCAAACAACTCTTTAAAAATATAAACATAAATTTAAAATCCAAAGTAGCAGTATTCTCCCACCAACAAGTTCTGATGCACCATTTTCAAAAAAAATCAATAAGCATGTATCATCAAGAAATCATTTAAAAATGCATTTATCACTCAGTTCAAATTGTTTTTGGAGAATATATATTCAGATAACCTAATTCTCCCAAAACATTGAGTAAAACAAGTCTAATCATTGCCAGGTAATATCTAAATATAGCATCATAATTGAGTCAAACGTCACCATTAACTACAAACTTAAAACCATTCTCTCAGAAAGGTATTAAAAACACTACAGCTGCTTTGACTCTGAAAGCTGCTCTTCCTATATGCAGTGAACATATAGTTTTGACAGGGATCATATGTCATGTACAAGAGTACATATGTTCACCATATATTTAAAAGGCCTTTAAAACTGGCTTTCATCACTCCACTGAAAGAACCTCAACATTTAGAAAAGCAAGCCTTTTCTAAAGTGAAGCTTTCTGAAATGCACTGTCCAATCAAAACCCGACAGGTAGGCACGATGGTATGGATTGAAAGAGTTACTTGGTGGTTACTAAGTAGCGTCCAAGGTACTAAGGGACCTTTCCAGTACGTAAAACGAACTCCACAGGGTGCACTATCCTATGATCGGAAAATAATCACAGGGTGATCAAGCGGTGACATTCTCTACGTCCCCAAGGGTGTCTTTTGAACTCACTGAGAAAAACTGAGCCTCATTTTTTCCCCTCCAACTTGTTATGGCCACTTAAAGAGTAAATTCCTTTCCTCAGCCTTCCAGGGAGGGGTTCAAGCCCCGCTCCTGTAAAGCTCTCTCTTCTGGAGTCAGCCCCATCGCCGACAGACTGCACGGTTCGGGGTCACAGGTTCAGAGGTCAGGCCCGGAGTCGGGGGACCCCGCACAGGTTCAGAGGTCAGGCTCGGAGTCGGGGGACCCCGTAGGAGGCGGGGGCACGCCAACGTACAGACGGAGCGCCACGCGGCTCCGGGCTGCGGCGCGGAGCACTGTACCTCACGCGCTTGGGGCGGCCGGACTCACTCGGGGTCCAGGAGCTGAGAATGGCGCGGCGCCAGCAGTCAACCCCACGCGGGCACTGGGACTCCGGAAAGGTCACCGCCACCCCAAACGACAGCCAGCGCTGGTTTCCGACACTGGGAAAAGACCCGGATGTCCTCCTACGTCAGCAGCTCCCTTACGGTGCACGTAGACCGGAAACGGTCCGAGAACCCCCGCCCACTTTTGTTCGCTCCGCCCAGCTCCCGTCCTTTCCTGAGGATAGGAAGGCTCATTGAGGAGGAAACTAGTGAGAGGAAGAGGATGCGAGGGCAAGCAGGGGAGCACACGGCTGAGAGCAGTCCAAGGCCTCTGGCAATTTTTTTTTAAGAAAAATTGAATCTAAAAGGAAGAAAATAATGTTAAAAAGAATTTGCCCAAACAGTTGGAAACCATTCCACTGTCTAAATCTTCCGTGCTTTACATCACAAGGTGACCTTCAGTTGCCTGATGAAGTTTGGAGCCACGCTCCTGTTTCCTACTTCTGCTGTACCTTTGGGGTGCCGTTCCTTTGGGGTTCCATCCCTTTGTGAATAAATTCCTCCACGTTCTCAGCCTCTGGTGTGTGTTCTCCCTGCCCACAACTGAAACCTGACTGCCTTATCCTTGAAAGACTGCTTGCTTTAAGTTTCACTGAAGGGAGGGTTTCAATTTTCACCGAGGACCGTGGCATGGTCCACCATTATCACACCCAGGCAATCAGTACGCCTTTCCGTCTGGCTATGCCACCTTTTATCCTTCATCACTGCTGCTTAATATTTGCCCTATATTTATGGAAAACTCTGACATCACTCTGAACTCTGCTGTCATGCATAATCACCCTAACAGATAAGTAGACGATCCATCCTCCTACATCCTTGATTTCTTCATCTCCAGCAGCCATTACCTCCACTATACTCTAGGAATCTACTTTCCTGACTATACCTCGGGTCTTGTCACCAAGTGGAACTGTCCCATCACTAAAAATCAAAATTCAAATGTCTAACTATTCAGTTTTCTGTATTGCCAACTCTCACACAATTTTCCCTCCTAATGGAGACTTCAAATCTCTTGACCACTCTATTTTCTATTGACCATCTCTCTGTTTCCTGTGCTCTTTTTTAGCAGCTCTACAAAATATAGTTCATTACTTCATTTTGCAATTTGCCATGTTTTCTTTCTAACTAAACCACCTGGAATATACCCAATTCTGAGAATTCAACAGCTTTTTTTTTTTTCCTATTCTGAATTTTGAAGAGAGATCAAGAGAAGAAAAAATAAAAAAAAGAAAACTGGGCTGAGGTGAAGTAAGGGGAAAGGAAGGGAGGGGAGGGGAGGAAAAGAGTGGAAAAAGACGTACAATTATGATTCTACTTTAAGTTTGTGATCACCAGATCAATAATCTCTCAAAATTGTCTTCTGATCTTCCTATATTTCCTAAATTGATTCTATCATTCGGATTTGTCACATGGTTTTATCAAATCTTCCTGTCTTCAACCTTCCACCACTACTTCTACCAGTTTTAACGCATATTACCACTTCCTATTTCACAGAGAAAAATAGAATAATATCAATAATTAACAGCTAACATGTAACAACTTTTTGCTCCTGACCTACTTTACATGTGTAGTGTTAACTCCCAGTTTTACGCAGAGGAAACCCAGACGGAGACACAATTGTACTTGCCCCAAGATTACACAGATAATGTGGGATATATCTACTAATATTTATGATCTAAGAAATTTAAATTGATAAAATTTTAAGATATTTCTTAATTCATTAAATATCCTTCTGATAAATTTCTTGTATGTTAATAGAATAGTGCTTATTTTAAACAGAACAATATTTTCTCGGACAAAATCTTAGCAGAATGAAACTATTTTATGATTTTCCAAATCTCTTTAATGCAATGCTTAATAGAAGGGAGGTGGATCCCTGTATCTGTCACATCATATCGAAATATTTTGATATTCCCTTTTACCAGAGGTACAGTTTTCCAGAGAAAGTACAAAAGACCCACTGGGAAAGAACTGGAGAAATCATTAGCATGCACACTTTTTTATGGTATCCCAGTGCCTTCCTCCTTTGGACCTGGCCTTTGCTATGATAGTCTACAGATTCAAAAGCTGGCTCAGACCTAGAAACTGACAAGGTTTTGTGACCCATTATTACAACATTGTCCTCAGCGTCCTGACCATAACTTTCTTTGATGTCTTTTGATTGTACCAGTTGAGTGGTATCTTTATTTGCTGCCTATTGATTTTGTCCCTGGGAACACCACATTCTATTATGTATCTCTTAACCTTCTCAGGGCCAGGGCCCTCTACCTTGTTTCCATACAGCTCATGTTGCTCATTATGATATATACACCAGGTTGTGTTGTAACCTGACCCTATCTGTAGATCTAGTGGCCAGGACAGCTGGGAGCAGACCTTGATAATGCACAGTTTATATTACAAAGACAAGACTTCTGGTGCTTTTCAAGCAAAAGGGAGCACTCGCCATTAATCAGGAATACTGGATCACATTCAGGTGGAAAGGGTTCAAGGGAATCCGGAAATTGAAAACTCTGAGGTATCCCCACCCAGCCAGCTCAAACTGTCTCTTTCTTTCTGATGTAGCACTTTGACTTTGGCATAGCTAACCTGCTGGGGTTGGTGGTTAACCTCCATTGGAGCTCTGCCACACTTACAATTAAAGTGCCAGGCCTGTTCCTCAGATGTTTCTGCCATTGCATACAGGATAAAAGCTTCTTTATATGCTACTGAAAAGACCTTCTCAATTATCTTCTTAGATTTAATAGCTAATTAACCACTCAGCATTTTGCTATTTCCAAAAATCAATTTTACTTAGCAACAGTCAATGCCTCTGTCCTTAAGGTTATTGTTTCCCTCATATTTCTCAAATACCTGATGTATTGCACCCACTAGAATATTACTTTCCATTAAAAAATCAACATGGTTCATTACTGATCAAAGTTTTAACTACTGCAGCTACCTTCTGCCAAGATCTCTCTGTCTTACACCTAGCACCAATGAGGAGGTCTTCCCTGTCAGTCAAGTGTCATAAATCCCATTTCAGTGTCTACTTTCTTAGGCCAGTTCTGGAAATGACTGTCTTAGACTGACTTCACCAGCCAGTGCACGCTGAGTCAGAGATGAGGATAAGAAGTGTACTACAGAATGCTTTGGGGAGCACCAGCTATTGAAGGGACGGTACCAGGATTGGACAGAGTGAAGGGTTGGTCTGCAGTATATTCTACATGAAGACCTTGGCTTTGAATCCAACATGTCTTTTCAGAGTCATTTTGAGTTGGATCAGATAGACTGAGCCTTTATATACCTGCAGTATTCACTCAGGTCCAGGCTACCAAAAGGACGGGTTGAAACCTTGACTTAGCCTGCTTGTGAGGAGGGCCAGTGGTTGAATGGTATCACCTTGTGTCTACCCCAGCAACTGAGGAATTAACTCCACCATCCACAGAGAATTATGGCAAAAGAAATATTCAGACACACACAAGGAATCCTGTCATTCACAGATAGTCATTGAAAGAATTACAAAAGGTGTGCTTCGAGAAGATGAGAATTCAATCAGAAGGAAGGAAAGAATAGAGAAAGCCATGGGTCATAATTAATTCATTTCATGTATAGGATAAATCTAAAACATTTTATATATAAAACATTATATATATATAATATATATATGTAATTTTTATGGAAACTATACAGAACTGAAATAGTCTATAAATCCAATACAATTAAATCAGACCCTGACAAAGATTTCTTTACAGAACTTAATTGATCCTAAAATTCATAGAGGCAAGAGCCACATAAACCAGATCATTTTAAACACAAGCAGAAGATGGGTATCCTCATTTATTTTAAAGCTCTACCATAGTATATCAGCTGCCAAAAATAAACAAAAGTAACTGGATAGAAAGCCTAGCTACAGATTCAAAAATATTTGGGAAAGTAGTGTAGGACATATTTGCTTCAGTGAGATGTATTATTTAATAAGTGAGTGAAATTCTTTTGTGTACTCATATGGAAGAAAATAAAATTAGGAAAATGGGCATTTGAAATGAACACACACTTCTCAGATGAAGCAATACTAACAGTGAATAAATACATGAAAAAAAGTTTGACCTCATTAGTCATTTGAGAAATGCAAATTAAAACAACACTGAGATTTCATCTCACCCCAGAAGGAATGGCTATTATCAAGAAATCAACCAATAACAAATGCTTAAGAGGCTGTGAGGAAAAAGGAACCCTACTCCACTGCTGGTGGGAGTGTAGAGTGGTAAAACCGCTGTGGAAGTCAGTTTGGAAATTCCTTACAAAACTGATTAGAAGTCCCACTTAACCTAGCTATTCCCCTTCTGGGTATTTTCTGAGAAGAATTAAAAACATCATACCACAGTGGTATATGTGCACCCATGATTATAGCAGCATAATTTGTTCTAGCTAAATCTTGGAAACAACCCAAATGCCCAAGAACTGAGGAATGGATAAAAAAGATGTGATATTTTTATACAACGGAGTATTTCTCAGCTATAAAAAAGATACACTCAAAGCTTTTGTAGGTAAATGGATGCAACTAGAGACCATACTCATAAGTGAAATAAATTGAACTCATATGGGTGAACATTAAATTGTCTCCCTGGTGTAGGAACCTGAAAGAGTAAGTAAAACTCAAAATGTACAACAGATGATAAGAAAGGGAAAGAAATTGCTCAAAGGGAGGAAAAACTGGGATGAGGGAAAGAAGAAATAAGAAAGAAGGAAGATTAGATACATATAGAAGAATAGCTGGGATAACTGTATTGCTAATGTCTGATGGTATATTGAAAGGAACAGTTAATGCTTAAAATTTTTTATATTCTTACCAATTTTGTATGTTCATATCTGGTAATCTGAGCAACAGATTTGAAGACAACAATATGCAATGGAACAAGCATTGGTGAATTCCTACCATCTTGCCTAGTGAAACTGTATTATCTCTAATGTTTTATCTAATAATTACTTTTTTATTCTCTTTAATGGTTTGAACAATCTTCCATTCTTACATCTGGTAATCTGAGCAACATAGTTGAAGATAGCAATATATAGTATAACAACAATATGTAACATTCCAATCATTTTGCTTCCCACCAGTGATATCTGTATCACTTTTAATGTTCTTGCTTTGTTCTGTTTATGTTTGTGATGTTGGTATGCTGCTATTGTTCTTTTTTTTTTCTTTACTACTCTCTTTAAAATAAAGGAAAAAAGAAAAGTAGATACCTATTTAAAAGCATAGATAAAATAAATTTCAGATAAATATTTTCATATATAAAGTAATAATATAAAACTATTACAAGAAAATACCTCTCATCTTGAGATAATTCCTAAAGACACAAAAAGGAAAAAACTAAAGAAAATACAAGTTTAACTAAAAAGTTAAAACTTGATTGGAACAGAATACATCCTAAATGTAAAAAGGGCAAATCAAAAATGTAAAAGATGAGTTTTCATTTCTGTATACTTGATCACAGATTTATAGGCAAAATAAATGAAAAACTACCATTCAGTTTAAAAAACTGAAAACAATCCAAAACACTTAGACAAAAATAAGAATGGAAAATTTTATAGAATTGGAAATCTAATAACCCAAATCAATACCAAAGTGAGGTGCCCTTTAATGCCCATCAGAAGAGCTGAAATTTTAAAGGTTTAATATGACGGGTAAAGGTAGAGAAGTTATTTTTAAACTGTTTACAAATACCCCATGATATCATAGCACAGCTTAATAACAACAAATTTTAACAGTCTCTCTTTCAATAGAGAAAAATAAATGACAAGCTACATACACAGCAATTAAGATCCATGAACTTACTAGTTAAGTGCCAACCAAATAATCCCAAAATATTATATTTGGTGAAAGAAAAATCAAGCTGAAATACTATATGTGTAAAATTTCAAAGCAAAAATCCTGTTGTATACACTGTTTATGGACACATAATGCATACATAAAAGTGTGAAAACATGCCTGGTCTTCTGTTGGAGAGGAAGGAAGACAGATGCTGTGGGGCACTAACTATACTGTTAGTCGACAGAACAACACTAACTGAAAAACATGTAATAGCTCAACATCCACCAGAATGGCCAAGACTAAAACAATTAACAGTACCAGATGTCATTAAGATATAGACCCGCTTGTTTGGGGAAACAGATCAAGTTTGGGAGGTATAAATTAGGACTATCTCTTTTTAAATTATTTAAAATCATGTATTGAAAGATACATATAAAAGAGATATGCATGTATGTATATATTTTACAGGATACATGGAGAGAGAGAGAGACATCTTTAAACTTGTGCCTGAATTTACTAAAATGTATGTAAAAGAATTGCAACACTATTTACAATAGCCCCTGAACTCCTGACAATCCAATTTCCCCTTGAAAGGAGAATGGATAAATGCATCAGGATATCGTCATATAACAAAATGTTGTACACCAACAAGAATGGAAACACTACAACTTCATATAACAATATACACAAATCTTCCCAAAAATAATCAAGTAAAAGAAACTTGCAGGAAAAAAAAGAAGCCTCAATAATTCCATTTCAAAACTAGTCAAAGCTAATCAAGCAAAAAGGCAGGGCAGTGATTACTTTAAGAGAAGGCACTTACTAGAAATTATCACCAGCATCTTCCTAGAGCACCAAAAGCATTCTCTGTAATGACTGTGTTCAACCTATGACCATTCATCAATCTACAAGCTTATGATTCATGTAATGTACATATTATATTTTGCTACATGATAAAGAGTACTAACTAAAAGTAGAGGGAGTAAATCGGGATGAAAGACTTAGAAGTTAGTCATATGAGTTCCTCCTAAATGCTTGCTTGCTGTGGCAAAAATAGGACATGCTATGTATAGGGCACACAGACGGCAGCAAGACAAGTGCATCTGTTGTCAGAGGTAACACTTAGTGGCATCTACCCCACCACCCTTTCACTGTTTTCCTTTGCTAAGAAGATAAAGTCCCTGTTCACTTACATTCCTGGAAATTATTTAGTGCAGTCACATGACAGGCATTTCTCATACATAATGCTTTTGAAGCAAAAGGACTTTCTCACCTCTGGTCCTGGACGCAAGAATTCAGATCTGGGCATTCTTTCAATACATTCGCTGCACGTGCTTGGGCTGGATCAGACAGGTGGAGAGCTCTATACTACAGGACCCTTAACTAGTTAAGGGCCTTTCAGGATGGGTGTGGTTGCACACTCCTGTAATCCCAGAACTCAGGAAGCTAAGACAGGAGGATCGCTGTGAGTTTGAGGCCACTCTGGGCTATATAGCAAGACTCAGCCTCAAGAGAGAGTGGGAGCTTGGGGTGGGCTTTCAATAGCACTTCTTGTAAGAAATTAATGTTCATTGAATTGTGCAAATAAAACCTCATTTTCTAATGTGGGATATACATACATGAAATACAAATCTTCCTCTAAAAAGGAAGAAATCCCGTGTATGTTACAACACGGGAGCTTTGAAGACATTTTGCTAAAGGAAATAAGCCAGCTAAACAATGACAACTACTGCACAACTCAATTTACATGTAGATATCTAAATAGTCAAACTCATGGGAGCAGATAGTAGATCGTAGCGCAGGAGCAGCAGGGGAGTGGGGAATTGCTAATCAGGGGTGCAAAGATTCAGCAGCAGATGAACAGATCTGCTGCACAACATCATGCCTATAGGCAGTAATACTGTACAGGAGAGTTTAGTGTGCACTTTAAAAGCTAAGAAAGTAGATCTCATTTTAAATGCTCATTCCATAATGCTGTAAAGCAAAACATTTAATTCATTTTCCAGCTCATAAAATTACTTTCCAAATCCAAACATCTATATTCTACATCTTTTATGCATCCTACTCTCCTTAGGATCAGATAGAAGATATTGTGATGAACAAAACAATTGCATGACAATTGTTCTTTTAAAGCATCACATGTTTTAGTTAGACTGACAAATAGTCCTTTACAAATGTGTGTGCATTATGGAAAAGTTTTAATACTATTTATGACTGGCTGGAAATCTATTTCTCCATTTTGTTTGGTCATCTCACCCTATTTTCCCACAGCTTTAAGTAAGATGTTAAAATTTTTCTTTGACTAATTAGCTTTAAAGAGCAGGCAGAATTTCTAAGTATCTAACACCTGTATTGTCCTTTGTAGTTTACTAAGATTTTCACATTTATTATTATATGTAAAATAAAAGCTCTACTCAACTGTAGACATCATATCCCCGTCACAAAATCAAATTCACCACCTTTCCCCAAGAGTGGATGCCTCTTCCCAGGTATTGTACCACTCATAAGACTGAGTTCTGTCTGTTTAAGCTAGAAATCTGGGGAGTCCTTTCAGTTATTCTCACCTCTCTGAACTATCTCTTTCATCACTAAGACTTTACAACATAACATCCAAAATTGTCTGTCAAGCATATTCCCTCAAAGTCCAGATCTCTATTTCTGGGAAGATGGCTGGAGAAACTTTGTAACAACAAAGCACACAAAATGCTGGATAAAATATAACGAAGTAAACAAGTTCAAAAGTTCTTCCAGCGTTTGACTAAACTGGCAGGAAAATAACAAAAGTTGAAACCAGAAGGGGTGAGAAAATGGGAATCCTGACAGTAAGCAAGTTCTGCAGCTAACATTTGGCTGGGACCATTTGAAAATCCACAGTGACCAAGAACTTGAATTCTGGTTAGTAACTTACACAGGTGACTCAGATCCTAAGACCAAGGCCAGAGGGAAGTGGGGTCAGAGGTGCTTACATTTTAGAACTGAGACCCACAAAAAGAGCAGCATCCCTCCGATAGAAACAAGTTTAAAAAATAATCTTGCCACAAATAAATCAGTAGAGATATTTTCCATTCTCACTTTGATCTCTTAGTGGAGGGGAAAAAATAAAACCCAAAAACATTCTTAAAGGCTGAAGACTGTTACTAAGTCCCTTCTTCCCAGGTTTATTGAGAACACTAAGTGTGATAACATGTGTAGGACACTTAGTTCAGTGCCTCGCATGTGGGAGAGATTAAGTGTGAAGCTTCTTCCTTTGCTACCTGGCTCTCAGAGACTCATGCCCCGCTGGTTTAGCCCCTACTCATATCTCAGTCCCGCATCTCTGGTCATCCAGTCGTCTCCAATGGGCCTTTTGGATTATTTAGTGAAGCACTGTGTCTGTAGTACTTGTGACTCTGGAAGCACTGAAGTGAGATATTTAAATCAGATGGGGAGTTGAAGGTTGTGCTGTGAGGGCTCAGCTCAGCGTGGGGAGAGACTCCGCTCTGCTTCAGCTTCCTCTCCTGCTCGTCTCTTCCTCTCACTTTAGGAATGGTCACTATTACAACTGAGTGCGGAACTTGAGAGGTGATGAGTTTTTAAAACCTGATTAAAATATTAACAATAAAGATTATATGGCAAAGTCAAATTGCCCTATCTTCCAAACCTAAAAAGCTATTTACTATTAATTTTCCCTGCAGAATGATTTTTATTCAGTACAGCCATGCAGATGACAATAGTTACCACATGTCCAACAAAAAATTAGATAAATTCAAATAAATGAAAGTGGTTAAAAGGATAATCAATTCTTTTACTTTCCTACTTGAAAACTAGTAGAATAAACATACATAGATAACCTTCATTGCCTTGCAAACAGAGTCAATATGATAAAAAGTGAAATGTGTTAATGATTGTACTTGGGAAAAAAGGCATTATTATATAGAGAGTGAGATTATTTTTTATTGAGAGTGTCAAATATAGTCATCATGATAAATATCTCATATAAGATAACTCGATCTTAGGTTCATTTTTTAAAGAGTTAAATTGTAATGTCAATAGGGATTTCTTGAACTAGTAAACATGACTTTATCCAATCCCCAGCTGCCTATATAACTAAGCATAATGAAGCAAAACACTTTAAATTAGCAAACATACAAAAGAAACGCAGTTGTATTGTGATTTTTTTAAAGCCCAATGCCTAAAGATGTTAAGATTACAATTAAAATTTACATCAAAATCCATTACCCAAAATATAATTTGGGAACTACATTCACCTGAAACCCTAAATAAACACGGATCCAACAGGGTACTGTAGTTCATTTTTCTTTCATGTCACAAGGAGTCCAGGACACATGGAGAAATTCCAGAACTTTATTCTGGAAATCTTTGGGGTTCTTTTGGCCCTGCTCACAAAGATCATTTTTACCAAAGCAAGTTGTCCAGGCAGAAAAAACTTGAGAAAGGCAAAAGGGAATAAAGAGTTTCATAAAAAGCGAGTCGGTCTCTGTGGACAATCTTCCACGAATGCCGGGGGCAGGACTCTAGCTTCAGACAATGACCAGAACTGAGTCACATGGGCCTACCTGGGTGCAGGAGGACTAGCACAGGAAGCTGGTTAGCTGGGCACACTGAAACCCTGAATAAAAAGAAGGTTACATTACTAAGAGAGAAATGGTTAATGGGTACGAAACTTGCATCTTGGCCACACCTTGATTTATGATATTCCATAAGACAGGAAATTTGAAGCCATAAGGATGAGTTTTTAAAAACAATGGTTCCAAATAGAAAGCAATTGCTTTTAAAAATTCTTTCCAGTACGAAACAATAGGATCCTGCAAAAAAAAAATCTTTGCTAATGAGGAGGCCAAGACAGCCTCACCGGAAGTGCAATCTCCTACTACCACTGCCCTCCTTCGGAAAAAGCTGGAACTGCAACTGGTATGGTAAAGGCGAGCAGCACGGAAGAGTCGTGGTCAGGGGCAAATTCAGGGTCAGCATGAGTGACAAAACACTGTCTTGCTCCAGAACCAGTGCAAGGATCTCAGTCAAAGGTTCAAGGTCCTGTCTGGGACAGGAGAGTTGATAGGTGATGCCAGGTCAATGATGTTAGCTGACTCCAAAGAGACGCATATGTGAGCCCTCGCTGGAAGAAAGAATTGTTCATTTAAGTTTCCAGGCCACCTACAGATTAGAATCAGCCAAGCCCGTGGTCTCAATAAAGCATTATCACATATACACAGAAGTTATTTAATACCAAAACACAACCAAAAACTTGAAATGTGATTAATCACATTAGTAGTTTAAAGGCAAGAAAATAGACCTTCATCTCATTCGTTGCAGAAAAACATTTCACACATAACTCAGATATGATCCTAGATACGCCTTACAAGTTTAAAATTCTGTTACCCTATCTAATAACTCTTCTGTAAGTAATTTTGGCTTTTCTGTGTAGATAACTATATCATCTGTAAGTAATGACCATTTACTTATATATTATTTCCTTTTCTTTCCTTATTGATCTGGGTAAGACTTTCCTATGATGATCAGCAGAGGTCATTCTTCTCTGGACTAATTAAAAATGATCTTTACCATATTGCCATTAAAATGATTTTTGAAATTATAGGTTTTAATACATAGCTCCCTCTTTTTAAACACAAAATGGGCAGAGGATACAGACAGTCAATTCACAGACAACAAATATACATTGTGAATAAATATATGAAGTTATTTTTAGCCTTGTTAATACTTAAGTAATCTCCCATTGAATTAAAGTCTAGAGAAACACTTCACATGTACTGTGAGATCAGAAAATATGGTGTTGAACTTTTTGTGGAATTATTACATTAAAAGACATTGCCACTAATCACTCTCAAAATACCCCCTCCCTTCAAACACATTTATCCCATCATCCTTGCCACTTTCCAAAATGGTTCTGGAGGTCATTTTGGGGAGTGTTTCTAGTTGTGCTGTCATGGCTGCCTTGAAGTCCTGAATCAGTTCAAAACACTTGCCCTTCATGGTCATTTCGACTTTGAGGAAGAGCCAGAAATTATATGGTATCAGATCTGGGAGCTAAGGTGGGTGAGGACACACTGTAATGTTTTTAGGAGGCCTACCTTCCTGTTGGATGACACTCAGAGGCAGCATTCATGGTATTTCTGTCACATTTCATAAAAACACTCACATAAGAGGACTTCCAAACTGCTTCTGAAAGTGCCAATCATGATAAGGTAAGTGTGTTAGAAGTGGAGGGGAGTACTTTGAGGAGGATTAATGGCAGTGCATCTTTTATTGTAATAATTTTTAACTTGAACATTTACCATACATTAGATCATTCCTTATATGTAGCAGGAAATTATGCAAGAATATTCAAAGTAATATAACAGGAAAATATAGCCCAACAGTTCAAATGTTCAACAGAAGAATAATTAATAAATTTATTTACTCACTAAAATGTCACATGGTAGTGAAAATGAATTAATTATAACACTATGCAAAGTTATGGATAAATTTTAGAAATACAATATATGTGTATGTCTATTGTTTTACAAGTAATAAATATTAAATATTTTTAAACGCAAATGTGTATAATTGCCTGCATGTCTCTAAGTACTTCCCTAACCAGATTTGACATGGCTCTGAACTGAATACTTGTGTTTACCTGCCAAGAATGCAAAACACATTACCTGGGCCATTTCTTCAGGCTATGTTTGCAGGAAGCAGCCCTGAGGACTGAGGTACTGTCCCTCACCAGGCACAAAGCAGGTTTTCTTCCACTTGCTGAAGAAAACAAAATAGTAAGCTTCTCAAACTCAGTGTTCTTTGATTGTAATAATTGGCTTGTGATTATTGGCTAATAATTGGAAGGCTTGTGATGCAAGCCTTCTAAGCATGGTATTTACTTGGGCCTTCCCATATCACTTCTATAAGATTTGAGAATCAAAGGGAACCAATATGACCACGTTGACACTCTGACCACTGTTGCACCATGAGTACGAATGTTCTTTGTCCCTGATCCAAGAATCTTATGTCTTCTACCAGCATCAGTGAAATAGTAACATGCCAACTTAGCAGCTCTCAGGTAGGATTAAGTCCCAGACTCTTGACTGACCTTGACAGTAAGCTCGGAGACTAGAGAGATGTCAAGAAAATATGACCCTGTTCAGTAACCAACTGCCTGTATTGATTTGTCCTATTGGTGAGCTCTGGAAACTACCCATTCTTTGTATGCAAAAGAAGAGAATCAATGCAGATAATTTCTAACCCTCCATGATCCTGTATTATGTGAGCATAGAAAAAAATACCCTGAGACAGACTGAGAGGGATGGCACTTATGCAGGTGAAATGTGGCTTGTAATAAAGAATTCAAGCTCCTTTATGATTTCACTTTGCAGATGTCTGAATCTCAAAGCAGTAAGCGCTTTGGTGGGTAGTATCCCTATTCTTTTCCTGAACACTTTTTTCTGCCTTACTTACTTTGTATGCGGGCACTGATGCAATGAAAACAGTAAGATGATGAAATGTGCCAGCCACCCGGGGCCTTTTCTCTCCCCCGCGCTCTTCTATGCAGTGCAAGGACTGGAAGGTGGCTGTAGGTTAGATTCCACCAGAAGAGCAGGAGATGTGAGATTTGGAAACCAGAGCAGACCCAGAAGCCGTTCCTATTCCTCCAGCAGTGAAAGGCAAGCTTCTGGCTCTAGCAGAAGGCAGAAGTGAAGTTTCACCCATGGCTTCCAGGCATTCTTCTGAGAATCCCTGATTTTGAAGCTACATATAACTTATGTAGTCAGAGTTTCCCATGATTTCTTCAACTTTGGTGTTTGCTGAGCAGTGAGTTGTTGATTTTGGTTCCTTCGTTCCTTGGTTTTGTTTTTAAAGTTTTTAATACCTCATGTTAAATGCTTCCAGCTTGAAGTTCCTTTTGATGGTTTCTTTTCTCCTAACTGAACGCTTCTGATAAAAGAAGGAAAAGTTGAGGATAACTATCCTCAGTAGGTTTTATTTTTCCTCTCTTTGTCAGATTTTAATGTTACAAATAGACTCTTAAAAATCTATGTTCATAAGTATTAGTTTTCTATTGCTCCCATAAGAAATTATTAAAACTCAACACAAAGCTTTTTTAAAAACTCTCACCTTCTGTAGGTCAGCACTGTGGGTTGGCTTACTCTGTTCCAGGTTTCACAAAGGCAAAATTAAGGTGTTATTCCTTTTTTTTTACATATCACAACTAAACATTTATTATACTGTTTAAGAAGGAAAGCAAGAACAGTGGTATTTTAGAAGCTATAGTTTTCACATGATGTATGTTGATGAACTTTCTAGACAGTATTTTAAAATATATAATTTCTCCAAAGGAAAATAGTCAACTAATGATAACAGGTAACTTTCAGTGTAAATACAAAGTTATAAGACGTTAACATTAAAGTTATCACTGCACAATGTACAGAAATTTGGGGGCTTCCTGTACAGTAGAATCCCATATAGTAAAATCTTTACTCCTGAACCAGTCATTCAGTAACATGTCAGTAATCTTCCACTTGATTGTGGGAGCTTTATTCCACCTGTTCATGTTGCATACCTGCTTCTGTTTGGCACATCTGGTTTGTCAGTCCTTCTGGCCTGAGACGGTTTCTCATCATAGCAAGTCCTCTCTGCGTTTTCTTGCATGGGCTAACCAGTCTCCTCTTAATACAGTCCACAGCTTCTGTTATGTTCTGCAATACTCATGTCAGTCACTAGCAGTCAAGGACTTCCATCCCCTCCCAGTGTGCTTCTTATGTATTTTAAACATTTGCTGTGCTTCTCTTGCCCTATCATCCCTGAATTTTTGCATTAGTTTTTCCCAGGAAAAAAGGCAAATCTTGATGAAATGTCACAAGCACAAAATCTCTTAACTTCTGGACAGATCTTCCACTGTGATAGCAAGAGCTAAAGGAGATACAATGTAGCATCTATGAAGTGTTTCAAGAAAGTAAGTACCATGACCTTGACCTCAAAATGGAGTCAGTATCAGCATCTGATTTATACGTGGTTGCGTTTTGTCTGGGTACACAAGGCAATGATGGATTGTCGGGAAGGCTGCAGTGGCAGAGTGTAGCCACCAGAGTGACTTTATTATACTTTTGAAGCCCTAGAAAGTAGAGCCATCTTTCTTCATGCATGTTAATAAAGCCTAGAGTTTCAATAAAGCACAACAAAAAGGTCCAGTGCCTTTCATCATATTCTCTACATATCATGTCACCCTGGTATATCTAAAAAGTAAAGTTTTCTCCTGTTGAACTGAGAGCCAAATATGTATGAAGGAAGGTTTGGAATGGCTTGAAATCAATTTCTTTTTCCAGCAAAGAATGAAGATTATTTGTGTTTGTGTAAAATCCAGGTGAAATGATTTGTCTAGTTTCTACCTCACATAATCTAAGTTCTCGTCAACTTTAGAAGCATATTCATCATGGAACCAGGTTGACAGGACACCAACAATACAGTACTACAGGATCTTCAGGCCCCTGGAACCAAAAGCAGTTTCATCAGCCCCCAAGTGTCCATGGATATATTCAGGAAAGAAAGTTCTGATGTCATGCTCAAGATCTTCAGAAAGATGAACTAATTTTAGTTCAATTGCTTTGTTGCACTCTGTCAATTTCTTCCCTCCTGTGCTCTTGTATTCTACTGAAAATTTCCCCATAGCACCGAATCCTGCCATCTCCAACCTGCCAGCCCTGGAGGCTGAGGCAGAATGAATCAACCAGTTCACTCCCAGGCTGGAAGTGCAGATCTGCTTTCCTTATAGGTGTGGTAGGAAAGAATCTTCCAAGCTCATAAAAGCTGTTGGCTCAGTTGCATCGCTTATGGCTGCAGGACTGAGGTTCTTGGTTCTGTGCTGCCACCTCCAGTTGGTCTTTGCTCTCAGATGTGGCCTACATTCCTTCTCCTGCTTTCCCTTTAGCTCACTGAAACAATAGAACACTCATGGGGTGAAGGCTCTCCCACATTTTCATCTCCCTGATGCTTTCCTCTGCTACAGCTCACTGGGTCCAGACAGAGAAAGTTCTCTGTTTTTAAAGGTTTGTGCAAGTAGTTTAGGTTCACCCTAATATTCTAGGATGACTTCCTTACTTTAACTTACCCTTAATTACATTTGAAGAGTAACATATTCACACCTCTCTGGAATAAGGGCAATCATAGGATGGGGCAGGCTCTGCTACCAGAGATTGTGTATAAAATTTTGAATTTATTTGGATTTCATCTCTCTATTTTACTCTTTCTTCACTTGACATCCTCATTTGAAATCTTTACGCCATGCCCTTGAGTAGGGTCATGCCTTTTGACCTGGTTTGAGGACATCCCTCAGAGGAAGAGGAAGCAAAAGGACGGTATGAGGAGCTATCAATGCAAGCAAAGCACCAGCAGCAAGGCGGACTGTAGCGTGACCTTAGAGGAGGCTACGCGGTGGTTAGGAGTGGATTCAGAAAAGCTGAGCCATTTCACAGAGGTGCCACCATGGTCATTTCATTTTAAAGATGTGACATCCACTTTGTCCTCTGTCAGGCATATTAATTCTTGTTCATTGGGCACTTTCTTTTCCAATGCACGCTCACAAAACTAGGAAATACAGAAATTTCTCAAAGTCAATTTCAGCCAAAAACCTCTCCTGAGATGTAAAAAGATCATGGGTTGTTCTTTCAGACTCAGAATTTAAGATGATATTTGGCAAGATATGAAGACATGGCCAACTCTCTTCAAAGAAGCAAATCATGTGTCTAGCTTTTTAGTAGAATGAGTTTTATTCCCTTATATTGGGCCCCTAGGCAGAAACATTTCTCATCATAATGAATCCTCCCTCACACAAACCCGGGAAAATATTTGTGCTTTGATGTGGAACAAAAACATGCATTAGAAGAATGACTGGATCTTTTGTCCTGCCTCTGTAAATCCATCATTTATTTCAATAATGGAAACTATTTTTCCCCTCTAATTTTTTCTTTCCAAATTTCATTCTCATTCTTTTTGTTTCCTTTGTCATCTATGAAGCATAATACAGAAAGAAAAAAATGAAATTTTCAGAGATAAATAATGGCCTGGAAAAAAATCTGTTTTATCACCTCAGATCCTCAAGCTTCTGTACATTATAGAAAAAATGGGGTATGAAACACGTTTTGCAAGCATTATATGTGAACAGCCTCTGTACTTTTACCAGTCACTTAGGACCCAACAGGGACTATAAGGACTCAAAATGACTTAAGATGACTTCTTAACACTTGAGATTTATATTATAAAATAAATGTAGTGAATTTCAATTCCACTTAGTGGTGAAAACACATGCATCAAATCTATCCTCCTGTTAATATTCCAGTGTTGTGTCAAATGACCTTTAAAAAGCATGCCAATATTTATTTGATGTGAAATCATTTTATTTTAAGATTGCTTATCCCAAATGGGTTAACCACGCTCAGCAGAAGACCTCCAGGCATGCATTTATAGGAATATATCAGGTGACCTTGCCAAAATTTTACACTGTAAAATGGCCCTGCAATTTGTTTATATGAAAAAGCTCCTTTAAAATGATAAATAGTCTTTGCTTGCAATCATGCAAGATTAGAATGTTCATATCTCTGACCCTAAAAACACTTACTAGTATTCTACTGAAGACTGCAGACCAATCCAATGAGTGTAAAATTTCCCTGAAATCCATAATAATAATCTTTATATTTCTGTTGAAATTTGCCAGTTAGTGATGACTTTATATCATCTTATTTGACAAGGAGTATATCAAGGTCACACTGTGAGTCCCTTGAACTGCTTCTACCACTGCTACTTACAGTCACCTCAGTTTCTCTCCTTTAAAATCTCTTTCCACCCTCGGGGCAAAATGGATCAATTTCAATGGCTTTTATGGGTGGAAAAAGGGGAAAGAAAGAGGATGCAGAACATCTGCACTTCCTGTCTGCAAGGGTGTAGGCGTGTAGTTATATAATTATATGTTAAGTACTGGAGATGCAAAAGTAAACACAGAATTTTATCTTTCATTCTAAAAGCAATGAGAAGCCCATGAAGGCATTTCCAACAAGATGAAAGAATTATCCTAACTTTTTCACGAAATCTTCTGAGAGCAGCATGGAAAATGCCCTCCTGTCTGAATCCTCATGTGCAACACACTATGACACCTTATGCTGTCAGTAATAACTCCTGAACATCTCTGCTTTTTCCTGCTCTCCCGGCTCCCGCCTAAGCTCAGGCTCCTGCCTATTCTCAGCAGAGGTATTCTGGCTAACTGCTTGGCCTACTTCTAATGACCTCCGCCTGAATCCATCCTCTAACTGCAGCCAAACTCTAAGTCTTCAGAATTGCAGCTGCCCCTACTGATTCTCTCATTCAAATTGATGCCTTAATTTATAGAATGAGGTCCAAACTCCTTAACAAACCAGAATGTTTCACGGTTCAACAGCCAGGTCTTTCCCCACAGTGCGCTGCCTCCCTTCCTGAGGGCCACACTTCCCACACTGCTGCTTTAGCTTTGCTTTCTCTTCTACTTCCTCTCACTTGCTTTTCTGCTATGTACCATTCATTCCTTCAAACCAGCTAATAGAAATGTTACCCTCTGAGAAGTCAAGAGAAAAACTACAGTCAGGTGACCTCCATAAGCCCAAGTTCCTCTTCCACAGATTCAACCCACCTCACACTAAAAATGTTTAGGGAAAAATTGTACCAGTGTTGAATGTGTACAAACCTTATGTCTTGCTATTAGTCCTTGATGATATATTATGACAAATATTTACATTGTACCAGGTATTGTAAGTAATGTATAGATCATTTAAAGTATACAAGGGGATGTGTGTAGGATATATGCAAATACTATGTCATTTTATATAAGGGACTGGTATATCCATGGCTTTGGGTGTTGTCTTGGTCACTTTCCCACTGCTGAGATTCAAGATGAATACCCACAAATTAAAAGGAAGAAAGATTTATTTTATCTCACAGTTTCAGTCCATGGTCATCAGGCACCAAGGCAGAACTAGGACAGCAGAGGGCATGGTCCCGGTGACCGAACTCTGGTGAAGCCCCACCTCCTGGCACGTTCAACTACTTACCTCATTCCTGGATGAATCCACTGATGAGTATAAAGCTCCCATGGTCCAATCACCTTCTAAATACATGAGACTTCAGGGGCCATGTAGACCTGAACTAGAACAAGTGCCCTTGGGGTCCTTGAACAAATTTCCTATGCTTACTCAGGAACAAATACACTTTTTCCTCAGGAATGAATATATAGGGCATATTTCTACTACTTTCATAATTAAAAGCCAGTTTGCTGCTGTGCCCAAAGCTATGAGCTTCTATATTTCAGTGCCATTTTCTCTGACAGCATCAAACAGAGTGACAGCAAAAGCAAAGCAAAACATTACCCTTCAAATGTTTTAATTAGCAAAAATACAAGAAAAAGACCCTGAAAGTTTTGGAAGTGATAACTACCTTCCCTGGTCCTTTCTGAGTCTGAACAAATTGAGCTGAGGCAAACCTTTTCTAACCAAAGCCTAAAGGAGAAAGTAATAGTTACTAGACCACATTAATTCCTAGACAATTGCACAGAATGAGTCAAAACCACACATGTCATTATGATAGTGAATATTTTTCTGCCTCAATATCCCATGATTCTTTCTATTAAAAAAAATCCCTGAAGACATATCCAATTCAATGGCCAGTCAAAATATATCCAGCAAAAAAATGTATACATACTTCACTATTTTGCCATAGTAATGAATGTCTGGAAGCTAATTGCCACCACTTTGAGCACCTCTTGCAACTGTAGAGGCCAAAGTTAACTTGTGCTAATCTCATAATATCTCAATAAATTTAGTATTAAAATGTTTACTCAAGTTTTTCTTTTCCTGATGTATACATTTTTGGCAGATACTGTACTGTATATCGTGAAACAAAACTGAAAATAAATTTCAGCATTTTCACATAAAACAGTCCATGAGTTCTATATTTAAATGAATGTCAAAGTACATTCTCTTGTTTTAAGTATCTACTGCCATAGTATTCCATTTTTGTGGACTAGTTTTCAGTTACTGAGTAAAAAATTGCTTGTAAATTTCATAGTGAAATGACTCATAAGGGCTTTTGAAATTATTTTACCATGACTCTATAGTTAATAACTTTCAGAGTTTTTTCTAGTTAAGGTTAATATTGATGAAACTAATTTTCTTATATAACTTACACATTGATTTCCAAAGTATTCTCATACCAGATTTCAAAAGTCTTATATTTACAGAATATTTTAAATAAGAATACAATCTTCACTTCCCCAGAAATTAATTTGAAAAGTAATCTTTGCACAGTACGTGCTGTGAAATTTTTACACAAAGTTTTCCTTTAAACTTACACCTAGGGGGCTGGGGATATAGCTCAGTGGAATAAGCGCTTGCCTAGCAAGCGCAGGGTCCTGAGTTCGATCCCCAGTACCGCAAAAAAAATAATAAATAAATAAATAAATAAATAATAAAATAAAATAAACTTACACCTAGGAAAACATTGATGAAAGTATATTTAAGAATATATAGTGTACATTATATATATGTTACATATTATATATCCTTAAATATGTATTAGGATATGTACTAGCATTTGACCATAGTGTGGTTAAAGATAAGCACTATGGCTGACAGTGTGGCTCAGTGGTAGAGCACTGGCCTAGCACCGGGTCCAGAAAAAAAGAGACAAGAACAAGTCGCATATTTTAGTGGACTCTTGGCTATTGTTTTATCAACGCAGGAAATTTTCCTATATCTCTTTGTAAATAACAGCCTTGCATCTCTGATCTTACCTGATCAGGACTCGGTTTCCTAACAACAGTAAAGTAGCACATGACCCAAACAGCTAGCATCAAAGTTTTTCTTAGGATTCTAAAGAGGAAAACAAATACAAGGTTAATTCTGTTTACTGGGATATCTTATTTTATTGTGGCTGCTATAGAAATACCTTATACTGAGTAATTTTCAGACAACAGAAATCTATTTCTCATAGTTTTGAGGGATTAGAAGTCCATGATCAAGGCACCAGTAGATTCAACATCTGGTAAGAGCTTGTTGTTTATATATTTCTTGTCATGTTCTCATGTGGCTCAAGGGGCCAGCAAGCTACTTCAGACCCTTTTGTAATAGCACTAATCCCATTCATGAGGCATAAGCCTAACAGCCTAATTATCAACCAAAGGCCCCATCTCTTAATACTATCATGGTGGGGATTAAGTTCCAACACAAGAATTTTAACAAAACCCCAACATTAAGACCATAGCATGGTTTTTATAGGATCTGGCTCTACAATGTTAACCACCAACAACACAATAAGGAAAGAACATGTCTGCAGAAACTGAGGAACAGTGGGGGTAAAAGAGAAAAAGCAAAAAAGAAAGAAGCTTGCTGCTGAACGGAGCCCTTGATTTCAGAAGCCTCAAGGCTTAGCTGGAAATCTATAGCCACCTTCTCGGTTTCATGGGAGAACTGGGGAAGGGCACCTCCACGGGAAAAAAATGAGAAGCCAAGTGTGGTGGTACACCCCTATAATTCCAACACCCTAGGAGACTGATGCAAGAAGATCAAAAGTTTGAGCCCAGCCTGGGTAACTTAGAGACTTAGAAAGACCCCATCTCCAAAACTTGAAATTTTGAAAAATGGCTCGAGATACAGCTTAGTGCAAAGGCCTAGGTCACCAGCAGTACAAAAGGAAAAAGAAAAAAGAAAAGAAAGGAAAGAAGGAAGAGACAGAAAGGTGATGTGATTGGATCTCTGTAAACGCTTGAGAATGAATGACTTTCTGGCAAACATACCAATGAGATTAATAAAGGGAGATTCTTCATCTGTATGGTGCCTCTAGAAGGATATACCTGATTTATACATAGTCACTTGTAACAAACAAATATGGAATCCATGAATTTATGGAACACAACTCCTGGAAAAAACTCGGATAAATTACACAACTACTTGGGAACAGTTTCAGTTACTTTACGCATTGTTGAGACACCTGAAGTTAAAGGAAGAAAGGCTTCTCTAGCTCACAGTTTGTAGATGTTTCGGTTCATAGTTAGCTGGCTCCCAGGCCGCGTGGCATGGCAGAGGAGAATCACAGAGGAGAAACAGTTTATGGCATGCAGAGGCACAAAGTGGTTTAGAAGCACCAAAGGACAAGCAGTAACCCTGATTCTGTCCCTTACATTCCATCCAGACTAAGTACCCTTTAGGGCAGGTAGCACCCACACAGAGGGTGGGACACCATTGTGTCTATCAAGAACTATGCCAAGTCAGTCAGTGGTCTAATTTAGTAACTACACACCGTTGGTCACAGCACCACACACCTATATCCAGCTACCTCTGAAAAACCCCACCAATGACCACATAAGGCTTTGGGGAGACACCTAGCCACAACAGGTACAATGCAGAGATGTTTCATAACCAAACACCATTCTTTTATGAGTAATGTAACCACATGCTTTCTTTATAGAAATCATATGTCAGCCCCAACCACAGTGCCTAAAATGTGCATGCACTTATAATTGCTCATATCTTTGACATTATTGGGAAAATTTGACAGAGTAAGGTGTCCAGTTTGTGCAAGCCTGATATGATAATCTGATCTGTTGCTGTATTATCTCCTTACAACTTTTTCTTAAATCCTTTGGGTCCTTTGGGCCTACTTAATCCACATAAGACTGATTTGTTTGGTTTGCAGTGAACTGAGTCCTGACTAGTACAACAAATCTGAATTGGGAGGAATTCTCCATACATAGATGACCCTGGAACTTTTCACTCTCTCCTTTGTTCAACTTCTTTTGGGAGAAGTGCAAAGCCAGAGTGGAAAACAGAGGAGTTCCTGTAAAACCAAATGCCAAGACTTGGTCTCTTGCTATTTGTAGATTTGTCTTGATACCTTTGTACTTCTATGTGTGTTACTTTTAGTCTTTCTTTTCACAGATTTTTGCCTAACAGCTTGTGATATCCCAGACCTGGTGGCACTGCCTGTAATCCCAGCACTCTGGGAGGCTGAGGCAGGAGGTTTGTGAATTTGAGCCCGACCTGGGGAACTTAATGACTTAATGAGACCCTACATCAAAAACTTTTTAAAAACATTAAAAGAAACTTTTAAAGAACTGGGAATGTAGTTCAATTTGAAGGTGTGAAGATACTGAATTCAATCCCAAGTACCTGAAAAAGAAAGGAAAAAAAATCAATGATGGACTAAATGTTTATATCCTCCAAAAAGCCTTATGATAAAATCTTAACCCCAGTGTTAGAACATTAAGAGAAAAGGCCTTGGAGGCAAAAGGTAATACAAGCAGGCCCTCCATGAATGGCTTTAGTGTCCTTGTAATAGAAACCCTGGAGAGTTCTCACCCTCTTCCACTATGTGAGAATGCAGTCTGCAACCTCCCTACAATCCAACCCTGGTTGTCTCAGTCACTTCCTTGTCACTGAGACACCATACCAGACACCTGCCATTTAAACGAGGAAAGTTTTATTTTGACTCATGTTTTTAGTCCGTAGTTGGCCGGCTTCATGGGAAGAAGGCATGGTCGAGGCCCCACATGGAGGAAACTGCTCATGTCATGGTGGCCAAGAAGCGGATATGGAGAGAGGAAGTGAAGAGGGTGAGGAAGTGAAGTGTCATGCCTGGTAACCCACCGCCCAAAAGCACGTCAACTATAGAGCCCCAGTAACGCCATCACCTGCCAAATCCCTACCTATGAGCACATAAGGTTCTTGAGGGACATCTAGATAGAAAACATATCACTGGGAGTCTGAGCTTGGATTTCCAGCCTCCAGCACTGTGAGAAATAAATTTCTGTTATTTATAAGTTATCCAGTATATGGTACATTTTTACAACAGCACAAATTGAATAAGACAGAGCCTTTTAAGGAAAGTACTGTTTTTAAAATTCATTTTCTCTGCTTATGCTTTTACACTTCAAATGATTGGGCTAGATTTGTGGATTTAGTACTTTGAATATCAAAATCTATATGCATGGATAGATAAATAGATAATGGTACTTGTACTTATCCATTATTAATTTGAGGGCATTAAACCAAACAATGAGCTTATTTTTCCTTATTTATAATTTTGAGCAAGACACTGGAAGGTAGAACTACTTTTTCTCCACTTTTACATATATATACATATATATATATGTGTGTGTGTGTGTGTGTGTGTGTGTGTATATATACATTAAAATGTATTCTGTTATACAGCTGTGACAAAAACATAGTCACACTTACCACCACAATCTTAATATAGAACTCTACCTGAGCCTTTCCCCTATTCTAACTCCTTTGAGTCAGCCCTTGGCCATCCCCAGGGTCTGCAAACATTGATCTATTCTCTGTCTTTAGTTTTGCTTTTCCTAGAATTAGAATGTTTCATAATGAGCTCATATATTATATAGCTCTTTGGGTCTGACTTCTTTCATTTAGTAAAATTCATTTGAGATTCATCCCCATTATGGAGCTTATTCATTCATTGGTTGAAGGGCATTTGGTTAGTCCCTAGTTTTTGGAAATTATGAGAAATTTTTCTCAAATGTTTGTACAATTTTGCAACCCCATCAGTAATGTATCAAAATTCTAGCTTTTCTAGAACTGTCTAGCAGTCCATACTGCCAAATGTTTAAAATATATTTTAGCCATCCTAATGGCATGTTGTTGTGTCTCATGTTTTAATTTGCATTTCTCCAAGTGATCAGTGATGATGAGCATCTTCTCATGCATTAACTCCCATCATAGCTTCTTTGGTGAAGAGATTCTCCAAATATTTTGCTTACTTTTTTTTATTGTTGAGTTTTGAGAGTTGATTGTCACTTCTGTATGGAAGAATCTTATTTAAAATGATTTGTATTCTTTTTAACAATTTTTTTTTTTTTTTTTTTGCGGTACTGGGGATCGAACTCAGGACCCTGTGCTTGCTAGGCAAGCGCTTATTCCACTGAGCTATATCCCCAGCCCGTTTTTAACACTTTGTAACTTGTCTTTTCATTCTCTTTTTCTTAGGGGGGTTCATTGTACTGGGGATTGAATCTAGGGCCTTTTCACCGAGGTATCTCACAATCCTTTTTTATTTTTTATTTTGAGATCTGGCCTCTCTATGTCACTAAGAGCCCAAGTGGGTCTTTTAACTTGTGATCCTTCTGCCTCAGCTTTTCAGAGTGCTGAGATTACAAGGATGCACCACCATGCTTTGTTTTCATACTCATAAAAGCTTGTAAGTTTGATAAATTCTAATTTATCTTTTTTCCTTTTATGGACTAAGATTTAGAGGATGTGAAAACCTACTTTTTGTTATTTCATTGCTTCGTTCTAACTTTATCTGATAAAATTTATTGTAGAGGCAGAAAGAAGTGTGTTTGAAAGGCCTTTAGCCCAAACAGAATAAGAAACCTTCTGTTGGCTCTTTACACCTTTTAAAAATCTCTGCACTCATCTTCTGTGACTCTGTTCTTCATGTTAGAAGCCTTTTAGACATATATTTCTGCTCAGCCATCACACCCTGAACATTACACTAACTGTCCTTACCATTTTTTGTTTTTATCATCTCCTTCCTCTTCAACACCCTTAAGCTCCTAGAAAGCAGGTGGATGGATTCAGCTTGACCTATTTCCGTCTTCAGTCATAACTACCGCAACAGTCCGTGAGTGGCCACAGGAGGGTTTCCCTGCATAGATTCCCCCAACTATAAATAATTAAAAGCATTAGTGCGCTAAGTGTTAGTTTTCCTAACAGACTCTGACATCATTGCACTAGGCATATGCCTGACATTGTTGATATTAGCTTGAGATAAATCAGATACATTTTGGCCCGGATGGAAATCACTCTTGTACTGCTTATGACATAAGCCCCCTCCCTGTAGTGCAAATCACGGGATCCATCTGCCCATGCTATAGCCCTCAGCCATGCTTCTGTCAGTAAGTCCCAGAGAAACTTCACTTTCTGTAATCCTTGACTAGTTTCACTTTGCCTTCAGTCTTGTGGCATCTCCCACCTATCGTGGCTGGTTCTCTTACACCAGATTTTCCCAGAGCAGCAGAGAGGATGTATTCATTCTCTGTTTCAATCCAATGTCCAACACATAACAAATACACAGTAGTACACAGTAATACTTTATGTAATTGAGTGAATCTTACCTCATGGGAATATTGCAGACAAACTGAAAGCATGTGTGCGAACACACTAGAAGTAGACATAACTAAAATACTCTGAGTTTGCCTCTCATGATCTATGGAAGAGATATGAAGAAGAGCAGTTTAATACCCTCTAAGATTCTAGTGGAAATAAACAAACCCGACTGTTTTGCCAATTAACTCCATACATATTTCATTAAGCACTTACTGTTTGGGATTCTGCTTGCTCAGATCATTTCCAAATATTTACTTGCTTGTCTTTAGAAAATATACATGTAAAAAGCTTTGATAGACCTAAATCTAGACACAAGAGTAGGAAACTTTTTAGCTTAACTTGCATTGTTATTCTGAAAACAGTTTCTCCAACAATATAATAAATTACAAGTACAAAATGTTAATCACTTTAAAATCATTGTATCAGTTGTCTTTTATACTTTGTGTTCTCTGAGACTACTCACTGAAATACTAAAACGACAAATTGTAAAAAAGGAGAAAAGTGGAAACATTCAAAAGCAAACTAGCATGTGTAAAACTATATTTATTATTATATAGATTCAAAACAAAAGATATTATTTGCCAAAACCAAATAAAAATATTCAAATTTGGGTTGCAGTTCTGTTATTAAGAATTGTGCTGATAGAAACATGGGTGCACATGTATCGCTATGGCATACTTTTAATTCTTCTGGGAACGGATTGCAGTTCTGAGTGAACTAATATTTTGAGGCTTTGGATTGCAGTTTTGAATGCACTATAATTTTAATAAAAAATTTTAGCATGGTATTAGTACAACAAACAAAACCTATAACTCAGATTTTTTTAAAAAGCACAAATGCATAAATCAAAAAAGTATTAAAATGTTTTTCTTTGGGACAGACCTTAATTCAGCTTTTGATATTGGATACCGCTCCAGAGAAGATCCGTTCATGCTAATGTTGGTGACTGAATATTAACGAAACACCATTAATCCTGGCACAGAGATGAGTGGATCATCACCATTTAATTCATCAGGATATTTTGGATTTTCTGCTCACCTCTCTGGTACTAGTTCCAAAACCAGATTCTGGGAAAGAGGCAATCAAAGGAATTCATCACTTGGACTGAGACAGGGTAGAACATGGTCACTTCTATTGAAAGGGTCAGTGTTTGAAGCTAATGGAAATGTCAGAATGCTTCCCAGAGACCAAAGCCAGGCACAGCTGCAGTTCATCAACCGGTCCTCGGTATAAAACTAAACCCATTGGGGCAGTGTAACAGTTAGTAGAACTGACAGCATTAGGAGTATTAACAACAACAAACTCAATTCTTTCTTTGTATTTCTACCAAAAGCCTTTCTATTTTGAGAAGGACTGTATTGGAAGTACATGAAGTAGTTCTCAGGACCAAACACAAGCCTAAAGAACTGGGCCTGCAAGTAACAGGATCCATGCCAAATCTGAGCATGTAGGTAGCAGGAACTGACCACTACTGACCCTGCGTGACCAGATTCAGCAGTATTTACACTGCTTTTCTCAAGAAACAAAGTCCCAAAAGGAGGACACCAACTGAACACCTTTGGGCCTTTCACCCTCCTTTCTTTGCTATAAGAAGACAAGGAAACTTGATCAAGAATTCCTCCCAATCTCCTCAAATGGAGGTCAGGTACACCCCATGCAGAATATCAGGGCTTCACTGGCAGAAGCAAAAGCAAAGATTGTTGCGAGGTAGAAACACCTGCTAGTGCAGCACACACGCATGTTTCCTATATGTCACACTCGCATCTACACTGACCTTGTCCCTCCAACCAGACAAGTGGGACATTTTGTCTATTATTGCTTTGGACTTTTTCATGACCAAGAATTCTGTTACATTTCCAAGTCTTTATACACCAGTAAGGCCAGAGAAGGGGCCCTTTGGACTTCGTTCTATTGTCCTCTTGGATTCCTCGGAGAAGTTCATCGTCTTTATCCAGGTATCCTCTTTCTGCAGCCTCTGCATTGCATCTTCCCTCAGCTTGGTGTGTGGAAACTGAGGAAGATGCCTAGGACTTCAGGTTCCCAGCCCCCACACGTGGCCAGTGCCCCCTGGAGGTTCATGTCTGGTCTCCTTCACTGGTAGAACAGATTGCAAACTCCATCCCAATTCAATAAAATCCTTTTATAATTGCACATTTTTCTTCCCTTGTGTTCTTACAAACTATCCTGCTTCCCCCACACAAACTCATTTAATCTCTCTGCCAATTTTACAATCCTTCTGATTGTTGAATGGGTTTAATTTTGTAACAAATAAAGGACATTTTGCAGGCTACTGATGCTTTCCATCCCGATACTTTCCGTCCCTCCAACCTTCCTCCACCCACACTAGTCCCTGAAGCTAGGAGCAGAGGCCAAGGGTCAGTTTCAGTGGGCACAAGAGAGAAAGAATAGAGAGGGAGATTGTAAGGCCCATCGAAAAAGAAGAGATAACAGGGAGAAACCCACATACATTATTATCGGAACAGATTGCCTATCACACCAAAATCAAGGATCAGCATTACTGCGAGGTGGAAAATGACCTGTTCTTATTCCAGGGAGAGCATTTGGAGGTCTAACAGGGACCTCTTACAAAATGCAAGGGCCGCGTGGGTTCATTTGAAGGGGCAGGGACTACACCAGGATTGCTAGGGGAGAACTGAAGATTTTTCCTGATCTGCTGCGGATATAGCTCAGTTGCACATACTCCTGCTCGGCAAGTACAAGGTCTTGAGTTCAATTCCCGGTATCAAAAAATAAATTTAAAAAATGAATATTCTTCCCAGTAGCCCGTGAAGGAACTGCTTCTGTTTTCAGTTTTATGAGGCATTTAAACTTTTATGTTTGTGGGGAGACCTTTGTGTGTCCATATATGTACACGTATGCACACGTGTATATGCATGTGTGTGTCTAGAGAGGGGCTACATAGGAGAAAAGGGATTTATTAGTCCTATATTTTACCTTTTCATTTTGAAATATTTTAGTCCTATAATTTATTTATTAATAATAAATAATAATTTATAATAATAAATAATATTAATTATTTAGTCCTATAATTTATTAGTCCTATAATTTACCTTTTCACTTTTGGTAAAATCTGCCTTCCACTTGCGTGAGAGAAGCTACATTATTACAGCTGTACCACATGCCAGATACTGCTCTGAATGCTTTGCATTTGAATTAGCTATTTAATCTTCCTGGCCGCCCTGTGAGGTCCGCACCACTTTTATCCCCGTGGAGAGCTGAGGCACAGGTCCAAGTCAGAGCAGAGCTGGGGTTTGAACCCGAGCCATCTGGCTCCAGAGTCCCTGCCGAGGCAATGTACCTTCAGGTGAATTGTGAGGACATTGAAGCCTCACGCCTGTTTCTCCACTCCATCCAGGGCACACGCCAGTTTTTTGATTCATCCTCTTCATGCTGAGTACCTCTATGTGTGAGGTCCTCTGCCTGGCGTTCTGGCATTATGTGAAGGAAAGGGAGTGTGAAAAGCGTCCTCTCCTTACCCTGAAAGAGCTGACAGTTATAGTGGGGTGATAGGCGGTCTTGTAGCACTTGTTTTTGTCATACAGACCCAAAAAAGATCTGTGATTTCCCATTTATAATTATACTAAAATTTAATATTATTATGGAAAACCCCTGTCATTCATTAGGTAAGAATTCTATGTGGCACAATATAAAATGTGACAGTGACATCAGTTACTGAGATTCAGTTATGGCCATGGGTCCCACATCTGTAATCCCACATGCTATCCCAGCACTTTGGGAGACTAAGGCAAAAGGATCAAAAATTCATACCCAATCTGAGCAACATAGCAATTTAGCAAGACTCTCAAGATAAAAATAAAGAAAGCCTGGGGATGTAGCTCAGTGAGAAGGCCCTGTGTTCAATCCCTAACATCACAAACAAAAAACCAAAAATAAATAAATGAAATTCAATTTTCTATGAATGTACTACACATTGCCTTAAAATGTAATGCTTAAATACCTAAAACCATATTTATGTACATATATGTATACATGTAAAGTTCCTGATCCCTTTTCATCAACTATAATATGCTTAGAAAAATTCAGCTATGGTTCAGTATTCTGTGTGTAATACTGTGTTTCCAATGTCATCCATTGTAATGGTTGGAGTGCTGCAAAACTCCTACAGGAAGACGTGAACGCCAGCGACGGGCACCTGCCAGATATTCCATCAACGGTTGCCGTAAACTGTCCATAGCCATTGACCACCAGGCCAGTGTGCAGTTCAGAGTGTACAATATGTGTTTTCAAATGGCACGTCCAAATGTGAGTCATCAAGTTTTGTAAAAGCATGTGCTTATGGGAATCAGAATGACAGTGCTCCGTTGCTTTTTATAGCCTACACAGATGTACCATTCTTCCTCAGTGCCCATTCCGATTTATCTAAGAACAAGTTTAGAATAAAATAATCCTCCTTCTCATGTAATGTGGAAGCAAAACAGAAGTGGGAATTGGATGGCCAGCTTGTGCTTATCCACAAGTAGAGAATCCCCTGGCCTTTCCTAACTGAGTAATCCCCCAGGGCACAGGTATCTCTGCATCCTTCGGAAAGAGTTGTGGCTTTCAGGCTCACTGTTCATAAATTGCTCGGACACCCCGCTTTGCTACACAACACCTGATGGCTTCAGCAAGAACTGCTGCTGTGACCGCCACACTGTGACAGATAGAGGCAGAAAGGAACCCAGAAGCACGTGTTTGCCGCAGGCGGAATCCCTGGAAAATGAAATGGTCCTAACATCTAAGCACCATCAAGATAGGAGTGTTGTATTTCTTGCCACCGTGACTGCAGGGTCCAGAATTGTACATGACCCCTAACAAGCGCCACACAAATCATCACTAGAGGCATGAAAGAAGGAACAAAACCTGAAACATCAGCTGAAAGGTCAAGAGCTGCTGCCAGCTGGTGGAGAATCTAACACAGAGGCACTGGGATGATTCGGTGCAGGTTACACTGGGGAGAGAGTGCAAAAGAACTGACACAGAATATCGTGAGGTAGGGAGCAGAAGAAATAAACTCTACCAAAAACCAAAGTATGTGTCCTTTATCCATTCAGCAGTTCCTGAATGCTTACTATGTGCCAGGTAGTCTTTCCGTTTCTAAGCTAGAATATCAAATAAAGCAATGAAACTCCCTACCCTCACAGTTACCTTACTTTATCTAAGGGAGAGGCAATAAATAAGATACAAGAATATGAGCTACATACATTAGATAGCAGTAGGTACCAAGTAAAACACTAAAATCAGAAGAGCATGACCTAACACAGGAAAGCAGCAGGTGGTCAAGGTAGTACTCCCCAGAAGCCTGCACTTGCATTCTGAGCCAGAACTCGAGGACTTGAGTTGTGGTCCTTGCAGCTGGCAGGCAAGAGGCTTCCCGCCAGGAAAGGTGATTTGTGCAAAGGCCCCGGGGTGGAAGCTCCTCTAGTGCTTGATAAACAGCAAGTGGCAAGCGTACCAGAGGAGATGAACAGTAAAGAAGCAGAGAAAAGGATCAGAAAGATAAGGGATCCTGGAGTATTAGGTCAGAGTGGTGACGGGGAGCTGTACACAGCAGAGTATTAGGTGGCAGAGAGACTTTGCCTTTTGCTCTTCGTGGGGTAAAAGCTACCACAGGCCTCCCTCCCCCGGCCTGTGGAGCTAACCCACATGCCATTCTCCTGTCTCTAACCAGCACCTTCTCCTCCATGTGCCTCTGTTACACCCTCACAGAGATTTTTCTCCAGACCCCTGGCTAAACTTGTCCCCAGCACCATCTCTGTCAGACATTTTCTCTCCAACTCGCTGTTCACGTCCAGAGCAGGCACCATGGATTCACAGTGTATATAGCTGTGTAACATCTGTCCCTCCACTGGGCCAGCACCTCCAGGGGTAGAAGCTGTGCTGGATTGACAACTGGTGGTCAGCTTATAACACCCAGCTAAACAGAATCTGTGCTGCTGGGTGTGGGAGGCCCGCCAGAGGACTGTTGCCAACAACACAAAAAGGAGAACTGCGGAAGAAGATGAGCTGTGGGGGGGCTGCTGCTTCTCGTGGGGGAACCTGTCACCCTGGCTTTCCCGACAAACTCGGCTGTTCTTACTGTTGGAGAAGCTCTGGACCTCATTGTGGTTGAGGATGGCTCTGGTACTTTTCAAGGAAGCACTGTTCCTTATTTTGAGTGTCACTTCCTGTCTGCAGTGCAGATCCCTCAGCCTGCACAGATCTTTCATCCCACTGGCACAGCCTTTCTAGCTTCCACCACTGACCTTTGTATCTCCCCAGTGCAAATCCATGAAACAGACTTGCATAAGGCATTGTTATGGTCTCTAGGCCTCCAGCTGGACTCATGCAGGACATTGCCACGGGACCCAGGCACTTAGCTGGATTCTTTAGGTCTTCAGTGTATGGACAGATTTCTTGCACTCCTTTGAACTTGACTCTTTGGGTGACTATTATAAAATAATCCTGTAAATTATGGGTCCTGTGTGAAATCGTTTCCTTTGTAAACCCTGACTACAACAGAGGCTATCCCATTTTCTCCACTGCTGGGCACTCAGTGTATTTCATAACAACCCTGAAGGCAGTTGCCTGTCACCCTCTCCTGTGTTTCTGTGGACCTGACTTTCTCTCCACCCGCCTAAGGCATCCTGCTGCCTACCGGAAGGGGACAGAAGACATTAAGATTTTTACAATAAAAATGGAGAGAGAATGGACTTTTATTTCCTCACGTTCAGAAAGGGGTTTCTGCAATAAAACAACTCCGTTCACGATAGTATTTATTTTTTAATTCTTTAGCAAATATACATCCAAGCCCTTAGGTTTCAGATCACTGCTTGCCTAAGAGAAGTAATGACGGATAAATCCAGACTAGAAAAGGAAGAAAAAGTTCGGTTTGTGTTGGACTTGTCCGGGTCCGGAGCTTGGCAGTAGGGAGCAAGCTGAGTTAAAAGGATCTACAAAAGCACTGAGCCCAAAGCAGGAGAAGGCAGCGGGAAAACGACCAAATCCGGAGCAAGCTGGGTAAGAAAAATGGACCAGGAGTTTAGAAGTACATACCTGCAGATCGCCAGGAGGTGGCGCTGTCGGTCCTCGGTGGACAAAAAAAAAAAAAAAACGAGGGCGCCTCCTTAAAGGACTTTTTTAACAACGCAAAGCATTGTTTGAATGGATAGATAGACAAATTGTGTGTGTGTGTGTGTGTGTGTGTGTGTGTGTGTGTGAGAGAGAGAGAGAGAGAGAGAGAGAATGGAATATATAGATGTCCATATATTCATACACACTGTGTTATGTATTCATGTATATTGTATTATACTTTGTGTGTTTATAGAGGCACTTTATTTGTTGTTATTGTATTTATTATTTATGAAGTGCCACATAGACCCAAGCTTAGCAGCGTCCCTCTATTGTCAAATCCTATCACCGCTCCAAACACACACCTGCCCTTTTGGACCAAAGCAATGCAGAAATGGCAGGAAATGTGCATTTTATGTAGATATTGAGCACCATTATCGAGTGACTGTGTCACACAAACTTGAGGAAAAGTAGACCATTTATTGAATAACTAGTAAACTACATTTTCCTTCTACATCTCAGTGCAAAATCTGCACGGTGTCGGCATCAAAGAGTCTAATTGGGACCCGTAAGCACCTGTGGGGGCAGGTATTTGCACCACCAGTAAGTGACAAAAAGTCAGATGAAAATTTGAGAGTTGGATGATCTTTATGCCACGACAATGGAGAAAAACTACTCACAGACCACAAAGAGTTTGAGAAAAGGAAGGAGCAATGCAGCTTGGAAACAAACTAGCCTCGCTCCGGAGAGGGGACCTACTTTAGCGACTCAGACGTGTTTTTACCAATGCTATATTCTGCAAGTCAAGTCTGGGTAAAGAGAGTGGATCTTTATATCTATTTAGGTCAGAAAATATATTTACAGCAAATAAATCTAAAGCAAAAGTTGAGCAGGCCTCAAAGATTAAAAGTGAAGTAATTCTGATCTCGAGAACGTGAACCTCTCCTTAGCACTTTACTTCCTGAGCCACAGAGCCAAAGCTAAGGAGAACACCAAGAAAATCCGGGTTGGGAATGGGCGTTGGACGCAGCCTACTGTCTTTAAATAGCACAACCATCTCCTTCCTGTACTTACCTTTGCCCCAGGGAAGCTCTATGTTCTCTCCTACCAGGGTCCCCAGATGACCCATATCGAGAAAGCACAAGCTTCTTTGGAGTCCAAGATTTGTCCCTACATTTGGGAGATGACCAATTCCAAGATTTACTTATCTATCTTAAGGAGACCTAAGGGTAAATCAAAAGGTACGTTCATTATACAATGTATACATGCATCGAAATGTCACATAGCTCCCCGTGTGTTTAATTTTTATCCATACATTAAAATTAATTTAAGCTTAAAGAAAAATAAAGTAAATTCAAGGCAAAGATTTAGCCCCTTCCCTGTGGGAAAGGAGAGGATAACATCTGAGTAAATTCACGTGAAGTTTTATTAGAGGGAATTGTGATTGAGTGTGATGCTTTTAAAATGCCTCCCAGCTGAGATTTATTTATTAACCAATTTGTTTTTCTCTACCACTCTTCGTCCTTCCATACAGTTAAGGAACTGGGGCACCCACAGCCTCCTTTTGTGACCTCAGTACTTGGGAATTTCTGGGAGAATAGAACAGAAATGTGAAATTTTGTTTCTTCCAGCCTCAAAGGGTCATATTGACAGAAGGGGACTGAGAAAGGAGAGGCAGGGGGTGAGCTGTACGTGATGAAGTCTGTCTTCTGCAGGGCTCTATCTAGGTTGGGAGAATTGTATAGAGAAGTCAGCAGGATCCTTGAGGGTACAAGGCTTTCCCTTCTTCATATCTCGAGTTCTGGAGAGAGACTGTCTTACATCCTCACAGCAATAAGAGATGAGGTTGGGAGCCGTCAAAACTCGGCGGAGTGGTGCAGTGGGGCAGAGGACAGGCTGGATTCGAGCTGTCTCAGGCTGGGTGAGACCCAGAATCACCTTTCAGAGATGGAAGGCATTATGTGGGGATATGGCTAAAAACTGAGTTAGAATCACTGAACCATCTGACTCAGGACCTATTTGGGCAAGAAACTGAGATTGAGCTCCCAAACCAGAGACAAATGGAAGAGGCTCAGAAGAGGCGCCGAAGTGAGGCTGTGTGAGTCAGGCACTGAGGCACAGACCAAGTTAGGAGAGATAGGGCCATGGCCAACGCCAGCCACAGGACAGCAGCAGGTATCTGCGAGGTGGTCAGGGATGGGACCTGTCTTTTCCCAGCGGTGACCGTTCAGGGAGCAGCTCAGGCCAGGCACTTCACAGCTGGGGCCAGCAAGGGACCACAGATTTAAGGCCTATTGTCTCCATCACAATGAGGACACTGGAAGGGCCTTATTCACAACAGACTACGGCAATATGAGAAGTAAACTAGAGATGGGTGGGAGATGTTAAAATGCTCCTGAGGGAGCTGGCCTTCAAGCTGACTGAATACTTACAAGAAGTGAGACTTGTAAAATAGGAACTGAACTGACTGTAACTGACAAGTTAACATTTTCCTTCTGTCACTTCAGCTGATGAAGGCTGGTGAAAATCCAGTCACACAAGGAAGCCCGATGTGTTCTTCTTATCCAAGTGCAAGAAGGATTAACAGGTTTGGAGACATAGTAAGCATCTAATACATATTTGAGGACAGTATAATTGGGTGAGGTTAGATCTATTCATTATCTATGTCTGTATAGCAAACCTAGTGGCCTAACACAGCATCCTTTACTTTTCTCACACTTCCTACAAGTCAAAAATCCAGGCACAGCTTAACCATGCCCTTGATTTGGAGTCTCACAGGGTAGTAGTCTAGATGTCCATGGGGCTGCATGAGTTCTTAAGGGAGCCCGAGGACCTCTCCCAGGTTCACTCAATTTGTCGACAGAGTTTAGGCTCCTGGAGTGTTACCCTTTGGTCCCTACTTTCTGGCTGATTCTTGGCTGGGTTGCTCTTCACTACCTGGGGTTTCCTCATGTCCTAGACACATGTCGTCTCAAAGCATGGAGTTCAGTGTTTCAAAGCCAAGAGTAGAATCTCTTCCTTCATTCTTATCTGACCAGGTCAGACCCACACGAAAAATTTTCCCTTCAAATCAGCTCAAAATCAACTGAGTAGGGACCTTAATTCTATCTGCAATGCTTCTTTACCTTTGCCTTATAATTGAATTGCAAGAGTGGTATCACAACATGCTCGCAGATTTTTCCTTCACTAAAGAGAAAGAGACATGCAGTATGGTGCAAGAAACTGGGGTTAATGTTAGAATTCTGCCTACTGAGTCACTGTAAGACACCCGCCACCGTGATCACCTAGGGTTTTCCATGCCCCAACTGGTAATCTGTAGCCCTCAAAGATAAAGACACTAATTCTATCAGCTTTCCACACACGACCATAAAGGACCACTGCTCCTGGAGGTCTTAGCCAAGGTAATGAGGTTTGTAGAACTTTTCTTTTCCTACTTATTCCATCAGTCGTTGTCTGGCACCCTAATCCTTCAGTGAGGTTTGTTTGGTTTTCTTGTTTTGTTTTTTCTCTCTAAAATGATCAACAAGAATGACGGGTTATTTGATCAATATTGAATGTCTGTATGTATTATCCTGAACACACACTTCGAAAATATCAATATGCAAAGCAGCAAAAAAATAAATAAATAAATAAATAAAATGATCAACAAGAGATCCGTGTTTAAGTGCCCGAGAAGCCCTAGCTCACATTGTTAGGTTACTCCATGTAAAACCTGGGAAAATCAATTTAGGAAAGATGCAGAGATGTCAGGTACCACTTCTTAAATCAGAGCTGATGGTGTGAGAAAGAAACAAGGGACTGTTCCGTCGTCATTTGACAGGGAAAAGGTTTGAATCCTCATTCCTATTCCCACTCTCCCTACTTCCTATAGCTTTCTAATGCTGAATATAACAATGCCGGGTCTGGCTATATAAACATATTTCCTGTTGTTATGAGACGAGTAGCTTACTGTTTATTACCAATTACTATGCAGCTCAACAGCAATTATACACATCATCAAATATGTGTCAAGTTAACTTTGCTATATATTTTATTTAAACACGGAACTCTGGATCATCACAGAGATGACCACATTTATAGACCAAGGGGCATCATAAGGAGAGATCAGGGATGACCATAGAGATGATTCATATTTATAGATCAGGGAGCATGGACGTTTGACGACAACCAAAAACAAAATAGAGCATTTGTATGCAAAAGAGCAAATGTATCAAGTGAGTCAGGAAGATGGTCTATGCATGAGTGATTGCCTGGCCCAATCAAAGAGGCAAAAAAAAAAAAAAGCTTCCTTGATGCTGGATACTTTCTAAGAGGTCAAATCAGAGCTATCAAATAAATGAATTTCAAAAATTTGTTCAGAATCTGAAGTGCATTTATTATTAATTATGTACAAATGAAAAAACTCTTTGAATAGCTTAGTTCAATCCATTTCCTCAGGTAATCATAATTTTAGGAAGAGCGTCATACATTTTGTATCTTCTGTCTTTCCTGTGAAAGATGAACACATTGTGTGTCTTTATAGAGCTGTTACCTCTGTTCACAAACTTGGGATCTTTCCGCGATTGTGCTTGCAAACTGAGTTGGATGAGAATTGAATCACGTTCGATGATTAGGTTCACTGTTATCCTTCTGGAGAAATTTGATTTGGTTCACATCCAGCTCATTTTGCAATTAGAATCGTGGAGAAAATTGAGTTTATCAACTGAGGTGCCCCCATATGTTGAATTATCAAGGCCATTTGTCTGTATTTTTCTTTTCATTGATGAAATTAAATGTGAGTCTCCTTGATTGGCACGGGCAACCAATGACTTTTAGATAACACAGAGAGGAAGTTAACAATACATCATTTGCCATGAATTGATGATTGAACCCAAAAAGCTGTGATGGAACGGTGAGGGACTGGCATGTGACATCTGCAGCATGCAGAGTTTGATTGAACTATAGATTTAAGATAAGCTAAGGAGCTTCTACCTCATGTTACCTTTCCAAAAAGGAAAGAAAAATCTCATGTTCATAATTATCTTGAATATCTCAAACCATAAAATTATTACTAATTAATTAGTAATACTTTATTATTAATTAATTTTGTTAATTATTATTAATTAACATTGATTAATGGAATTATTAATGATAATTATTTACAGAAACAGAAAATGTACTGCAAGGTGGAATAAACTTTTACATTTATTACCTTAGGATCTTCCTGAGAAAGAGCCATGGGAAAAGAAAGCCTTAGAGGAGAGGGGGAGGGAAACATTGGAAAATAAAATGATGTAATCTTTTGAAAATAGCACGTGTTCTGCTGATATGCTGAATAACTGTGATGTATGTTTGTGATTTGCTGATTCTGTGCCACTCATCTTTCAGAAATTTCTGATGGAAAATACGGCACACAAAGAACATCCTAAGATTGAGGATTAGCGCCAAAATCCAATTGGCTAACTGGAGTCCAAGTCAGAATCTATAAAGGACTTGTCTGAGCCTGTTCAGGAAACATCCTATTCACTTCTACCACCGACAGACAGGAGAGTAGGAAACCTACCACTCAGTTGTTTTCCCAGCTGGAGCAGCCACGGAGCCTAGCTCTGATCTCTGAAGTATAAAAGGGGTAAAGGAAGCTAGGATTCACCTAAGGAGGCTTTCTTGCTCCTAAGGAAAAAGGGAGAAGCTGCTTGCTTCCCCTACAGCCTGCCTTGGACACAGGGTATAACAGACCCTACAGGAAGCTGCTTCCTTTCTCTGACAGCCACATGGGCCTATGAGAACCACAGAGCCACCAGCCAAAGACTCACTTGGTGAGTCACCAAAGGAACACCAGAAACCAAAAGATTTGTTGTTATGTGCTAAAAACTATCAATCAGATGTTCAGGCCAATCTATTCTAACTGGATAGCCAACTTTCTGAGTTGCTTGAGAATAGAGGGAATGGGGGTGGAATAGAGTAATTGGATGGTAACCAGAAGCGACAGCAGAGCCAAGGAAGCTTTCCCGGCTTGTTTACTTGGCTTTGTTTTGCTTCCCAGGAAAGAGGATGTCAGTGCATGCATCTGGATTGTGGAATCCTGACTTTTTGACCAGCTGGGCAAGCTGTGATGGATTTCACTGGGTTTTGTCATACTAAGAGAACACCACCTCACTTAAGGGTAATTAGTACTCATTAATCTGTCTTTCTTTCCCCTGAGGCTTTCTGTTGCATAAAGATCATGCAGCAGCAAGAAGACTGATAGCTGCTCTGTATCTAGAGGTTAACAGGACAGAGTTACTACCTGTAGCCAACCAAAAGCAAGAAGGAAACACATCTTGACAAATTCCATTGAACTGTGCTAAGGGGTGGCAGAAGTGAAATTGCCCTTTATTTGAAATATGCACAGATTTGAGCAGTTGGGAAGGAATGCACTGGCTGTGAAAAGGGAGTACTTGTTAAAAAATTAATTTTACCTTAAAAATATGGAATACTTACATAACGAAATGACTCTTTTCTTTAATCAAACAAATCACTATTTGGCCCCTATAAACACTAAATCCCTTTGGCAATAAAGGAAGAGCTACAAAACTCTAAACTAGTCAGGAATGATGCCTGTAGAGGTTGGTTGGAAATGAATATAATTTCACCAGGTCCAATATGAGAGGATGAAGAAATGCTTACAGACGTGTTCACTCAGAATATTGGTTGGTTGCCTACTAATGTATCTACCAAGCACTAGGCTCTTCTGGTTTTGGACCTGCCCGACTATAGAGTGAACATGAGAAACTATTGAAAAGAAAGAGATCTTAATATGTAATTATACCATCTTATTCTTACACATTTAATTATATTCTATACATATATTTCTCTGAAGGAAAGGAATGGGGTACTTAGAAATTTTTTTTTTTTAAAGACAAATGAGTAGAGACATGTAAACCAGAATAACACAAAAACAATACAGAAAATACAAAATTATAGAGAAGATAGTAGGGAATTAGTGCTGGATGCTGTATTACATAATGTTATCTTCGCATTTGTTACTCAGCTTTACAGATGATGGCTCGTTCAATTAATCAATTTTCTCCACTCTCATCTCTGTTGTTCTACCACCCAATTAGTCATTTTCCCTCTGATAATGACTGTACTTTTGGGTTTATTTACTCCCTCGGACTCTCACCTTGAGAAGAGACATGGCTGCTTCAAATTATGCTGTAACGTACATGGGTGTATACAAATTGCTATGGCAGGAGGTGGAAAAGCACCATGCTCAAAGACAGTAGATAGGCAGGTAACCACGTTCACTATGGTCAAGCCCCCATTGACACGCCTTCAAGGCCACTGGGGGTCCAGTCCAGTTGGCAGGGTTACCCAGCCAACCACCAGGCTTCACCTTGATACATCACGTCCAGAGGTCCAGTCGAAGTCCTCATGGGTCTGCGGTAAGGCAGCACATCATGGCAGGAGCATATTGTCACAGAGGTCTGTTTGTCTCTTGGCAGCTGAGAAGCAAGAACAGAGGGAGTCCAAGGTCCCAGTGTCCACATATAGGATGCTCCCTTGATGACCTAACTTCTTTCCTATAGAACACACCTGCTAAAGATCTCCTCACCTTCCTGTAAAACCGCAGGCTGGGGTCCAAACCTCTAACATGTGCATCTGTAGGGGACATTCAAGATCCAACCCATAACAAGTTGGAAACAAAAGCTGGCATCCACATGGTCAGAACTGCCCTTGCCCTACCCAGTATCATTTCAATCTTCTCCTGTACCTCCACTCCACACCTGCCTTCTAAACCTGCCACACCCGAGAAGCTCATCTTCTTTAAACTTAAGACGTAAGCAAGGACGAGCAGCCTCTCGACTGGTAATTTTTAGCAACTAAGAAGTGACTTCCCCTATTTTCCCTAAAATTCCTTCCAAGTCTGTTCTTCCTGACACACCTTGATGTGTGGGAAAAGAAATAACATGAACTATAAGAGAAAGATAAGTTTGTTTGGATCAGAACTATAAACACTGCTCTGTTACCATTCATCTACAAAATTATCATATTTAACTTTAAAACAACTCTAAAGCTCAAGTCAGACAGAATGCCTCCATTAGGCTAATACTGTCAGTTCAATTCTAGAAAAAGGAGTGTACATACGTGCACATGTAAACACATGCACTCAAAAGTTATAACAGACATTGAGAAATATTCCAAGCAAGTGCTGTTTCTCTGAGGGTGGAATACAAAACCCAGGCCCCCGTGTGTGCTAGACAAGTGCTACACCATTCAGCTACATCCTCCAGCCAAGAAAACCCCCAAGTTCAGCCCTAATATTCCTAACAGAGATCCTGTTTCTGAGAGCTCCGAAAAGACAATTTCTATAACCTTTCTATGTGCTTCTCTTGAGCATTATAAATATTGTAGAAACTTTGAACAGAACAGAAATTCTTACTGTACTTCCTTCTAGTCAAATTGCCCATCATTTTAGGTTCTTTAGATAGTTTGGGACAAAATAGTAACACTGAATTCGAAAGCTGTCATGTTCCCCCAAATTTTAATTACCATTTTGTTATTGTGTTTCTTATTTATATAGCACCATAAAAGCATGACAATCTTTCTGGTAAATAGATCATAAAAATAAACAAAGACAATTAAAAAGTCCTTTGCTCTGAAGGAGTTATCAGCAAGCACCTTCTGATCTCCCCCAGGAATCAATTTAATGAACTGAGCAGCTAAGATGATGAAATACCAAGGCTCTTAATTTATTCCATTCCATTAATTTTCTTCTATAATGTCAGAGAAAACACAACAAGAATTGAGTATGAAAAACAATGTACACTAGAAAATAGAATGTCAGTGCTTGCGTTTGGATTGTGGATATTCTTTTAAAGAGAAATGATCTTCTTGAGAGAGTTTGATAGTGCAGGATAGAAGTGTGCCCTGATAGTAGTATGCATGGTAAGCTGAATTGAGATCTCAATAATTTTACTTTCATACACCAGGATACCTGATCTGTAATTCTAGCAGTATCAGTATATACATGGATTTAAGTTTAGGCTGGAGCACCAAAGACCCAAGACTCGATTTTCCCATCTCTATATTGGGACTACTGGAAGGAGACAGAGACACATTTTGAAGTGAGCATTGTAACATCCCTATTCATAAGAGCATATACTCCAAAGGTCCAACATACTATACTTTTTCTGATATTCCTGGTTCCATATGTTAAGTATAGACTAATGATATTATAGAATTAATATTTTACATCTTGAACTTTTTATTAATCATTGAATGCAATGAAATAAAACCAGCAGATATAAGCATATAGAGAAAACGAAAAACTAAAAAGATTTGAGCCAGTGGTATTAAGTGTTGAAATACAAGACATTAAGTGAGTTCTTTTGTTTATCATACAGATAAAAAACAAGGAAATATTTACATGATTTAGATTCCTCAAAGATACTAAAACTATGATCCACCTTTATATGTAGTGAAGGTTCTTTTTCACCACATTTTTTACCTGCTATGTATTCTTTGTCAAATTAAATGCTTAAATTGTAGTTTGTTCATAAGTAAACAGTACAGAAAGCATTATTACAATGATCGCCAAATGAGAATCTCCTCTTGTTTGAGATTTGACATTCCAGTGTCTGCTTTTTGCAGGAGATTAAGCCGTATACTTGAATTTGGCTTTTCCCAGGGTTATGGACTGACACTGTGTGTCCCCCAGGATTAAAGTGTTCAAACTCTACTAGTAATGTAATGGTATTAGGAAGTGGGACTTTGGAACAGTACATAGGTTTAGGTGAGGTCACAAGGGGGGGAGCCCTCAGGAGAAGGATTAGTGCCCTTTTAAGAGTGAGGAGAGAGCTGGTTTTCCCTTTCTGCTCTCTGCCATGTGAAGACACAGTAAACCAGAAATCAACGTCTTGGCAGAAACATGTCAATGGAGCCTGACAATCTTGGAAACCTTATCTCAGACTTCTGCCTTCCAGAAATTGAGCAGTGATTAAATGTTGTTTATAAAGTGCCCCATTTATGGTACAGAATTCCCAATTGGTGTCATGTTCTCAGTGGACTCAGCCTTGACTTCTGTGCCTTATCCTCAGCTGGTTCCAGACCCAAATCTGGAAAAGAGTTGTAAGACATTGGGCCTCTTTAAGACTCAGGAGGGATTAAAGGAGAAAGGTTTTAGAAACAATGTAGAATCCAAATTTTCCCTCGGCTCTTGACCATTGATATCACTCCATCACCCCACTTTAGCTTCTCAGCACATCCTACTGTCTAATGTTATTCTATTTTTTTTTTTTGGCGGTACTGGGGATCGAACTCAGGACCCTGCACTTGCTAGGCAGGCACTTACTCCACTGAGCTATATCCCCAGCCCCCTACTGTCTAATGTTATCTTTTCAATATATTTGCTTGCTTGATAATTTCATAATTACCTCTCCGCTCTTGTTAGAACTCCAGACGCGTGACAGCAGGAAATATTTTTTCTGTGTTGTCAGTCCAAGAACAGTACCTACTATTGTTGTTATCTTAGGCCTGGAGAAAGGCAGCTCCAACCCTGGAGCTTAGGTGACTGGGTGTCATGAGCACATGGCCTAAAAGTTGGTGTAGGTAGAGTCACACCTCACAGAGGATGAAATCAGATCAACTGCCAAGTCCATAATAGCTTGAAAACCCTTTTAATCACCTGCAGAGTATAGCAAACATTGTGCATGCACAGGGAAGGAAGCGACCCATCCATTATACTGGAGTCGATCATTGCTTCTAGATTTCTGCCCCATCTGCAGCCACACCCTTGTCGGAGTCTCCTCATGGACAGTGTGATTTGCATCTTGGTCTGGGCTATCTGACTGGCCTTGGTTCTGAAGTGACTGTACTAGGTTCAAGTCTTTGTTTTTTTTTATTTTATTTTAAGAATAAAGGAAGAAAACATATTAACAAACAGACATCCATTTGCAAAATAGCATAAGAATAATACAAACAATACAGGGTTATAGACATAGTGGTAGGAAATGAATGGTTGTTGTATTGCTACTGATATCTTCAAAGTGGTTTCTCAGGAAAACAAATAGAGACATGCAATACTGATCAAATAAGTAATCATTAACTATTCCTTTCAGTAAAGCAAGAGAAGACAGTAGTACAACTGTTAGCTATCCTGTGTACACACACATACATGATCTCCCCTTCTTTCCTTTCTCTTTTCCCACACTGTAGTTGCCCCTTACTTTTGAGCATTTTCCTTTCATTGCACAATGTCTATCATACTTCCTAGTTTTTATTCACTCTTTCAGGTTCTTAGAACTTGGCAAAAAATGTGTAAGCAGGTCCAAGTCTTAAGAGACCTAACAAATGTCCATTTGCCCTCTTTCCTTCACCATAAGAAGCAAATGTTTTACCAATTATGGCTCTCAGGAAAAGGCCAGAAAGCATATTGAGCAGAGTGACCCAGCTGATCCACGGTTTGCAACAGGGTCGCTGTTGCTGACCAGAAACCTCCTGAGGAAGGATCAAAGCCAAATGCCTGTCACTGAGGTTTGAGTTTTATTCCCAAGAGAAGATTACTGTGACAACAGTTAATAAAAGCACCAGTCACATATTGGTATAAAGGTATAGTGAGTATAGAATTTTACCATGTATATTTAAAAGCACATGACAAAAATATAATTTAGGTATTTTTACCTAGATGCTCATAAGTGGTAAGAGGCACTGGCATGTGTCCAAACCCTGAAGAAAATTGTTGATTATAAAACATGAGGAGAAAAATTTAGCATCACTAAATTGAATATCTACAACATGAAACTTTATTTTAGCTAGACAACTGAAATTCAGTTCGATTCCTTGATACTTAATTGCAAATAGTTTTTAATATGTGATGTGGACACCTTGTAGGACATTTAATTGGAAATGTAATGATTCTGTCTCTCTCTGTCACACACACACACACACACACACACACACATACACACATACATACACTGTGTTTCACTGAATCCACAGATAAAGAGAATCCCCGACAAGGTTCAATCCTCACATCAGCCACAAAGCAGGATATTCTCTCCGAGGAGCATTTCTCCGAGTGGAAAGTGCACTGGAAAGCAGAAGAAAGTCAGGACCAAGTCCCATTTCTACTACTCTCTGGACCTCTCCCCAGACCGGGATGGTGCGCTGTCTGAAAAGAGGGCTCTTCCTCTTTTAAGACTCTTTCCCACAAACAGTCAGTACAGTCTTATCTTAAAAACTATTTCTTCTTGCTTCCTAAACAGACTCTGTATGTATTAATCACAACAGTAATCTGTTTGGCACGGGGTCTTTGCTATGTAGCCTATGCTGCCCTCGAACTCACAAAGATTCTCCTGGCTCAGGCTCCCAAATGCTGAGATTACATTTGCATGACTAAATCAAAATTACATCTTTGCATTTTGGTCTCTTCCAAAAGGGTGTGACTGCTCTGAAGATGGATTATCCCTTATTCTTTGTGTTCTCAGCTTCTAGTACACTGATCAGTACACAGAATCTACAGGGACATGTGATGAGCTAAAATTCAAGCCTGGATGCCTCTCATAGGTACAAGCATGTCCAGCAGAATGGAGGTAGTCAGTGCAAGCCCCTGCTGTCCTTTCAACACCCATGATAACAACGAGGCTCTTCCAGGAGTAAGGGGCTGATTGTTCTCCACCGCTGTGAAGCCAGGTGATACATGATGGGATTTGCATTCGCTTCCTGTGGCCATTTCCAAAATGAGACACTTGCTGACTGTTTCAGTACCCCTAAGTGGAATCTGACCCAAGACTTCCACTGTTAAAAATGTACAATTTTGGAAATCGAAATGAAAGTTACAGCCCTTCTTAGGAAAAATAATCAGAGTCATTTTGACTGTTTAATGGTAGGTTTTTCTATTGCAGAGGTAGAAAACAATTTCTAATAGTTTTTACTTTCCTAAGTAGAAAAGGAGTTATCTCACAAATAAAGAAACAAGGGCAAATGAAGGGGATTACTTTTCCTTAGATGCACCACTGGTGGTGTAAAAATGGATTTTGACAGCTCTGATAATCTGGAGGCAACCTTCAGCCATTCAAGCATTATACAGTGATTTGTGTCACAATAAAAAATCGTCTACAGGTGCCCCAAGACACGGAGTAGATGTCATCTATACGATAAAGGCTTTCAAACTAACCGAGAAATTACAGGATACTTGGTTCAAATCACGTTCATCAATATATTATAGAGCATCGGACTTCTAACTGTCACAAATAGTTATAACAACGGAATATATTGTTTAACACGATGAAGTCTGAAAAGGCTCGTTAACTCTGAATTCGGTTTTCTGTCTCCATTTCTTTTCATTTGCAAACTCGCGATTCTGTAGTTCTATAATATTAGCTTAATTATGTGGTCAGCGAGCCATCCCTAAATCTAAAGTCACGTTTGGTTTAGTGCAAGATAAATGTTAATGTTAGAATCCTTTCTAAAATGATTTTCTGAATGCTTTCATCCGTTTCCTTTATTTTTCTTCTTGGGATTTTTAGACTACAACAAACATTAGAAATGATAGTCATATAATTATATGAGGTAGAGTTCTTTAAGGTCAGATATTAAATGTTTGAAATGACTATCATAAGCTCATCTTTTTTATAAAGGTAGCAAAACTATAGTTAACTTTATAAATGTAAAAAAATGGGTGGCAAATACTGCAACCAAATAAAGACTAGAACTAAAAGGTGAAAGTAGGTAGAACAATAAACAGAGAGGTAGTTGAAGAGTTTAGACTCAGTCCTGAATAGATTGCTCAAAGGAAAGTGAATCCAGGCCAGACATTCTACTTTGAAATTAAACATGAACAGTTTTATTGCAATCCCTGGGCCTTTTCCTGCTATTCAACGTATGACTATTTGTTTCTACTTCCTAAATGAAGTACTTAGATTACTTAGCAAAGCATAATCCTTGAAATATTATCTAAGAAATGGCTATTAACTGATTAATTAATTAACTATTGATGAATTAATCTTGTTACTGTTTTCATAAGTTTATACACTTTTAGGTTGTTTGTAAAGTTTTACAGTTATTCCTCTTTATAAAGACATCTTATACAAACATACTTTTAGATTTATATGAATATATGAATATCACATTTGTGATAATGTTCATCAGGATATCAATATTTCCACTGTATTGCAAGTTTTTAATTCCTTCAGTCATTTCCTTCTACATAAAGACTTCCTTTCCACACTCAGTCTTGTAGTAATTAATTTGCTTTTTCGGGTAATCCATGACAGCTTTCAGATCTCTTTTGTTTTTATCTTATATGCTATTAAAGTTCTGACTCGTAAAAGAGTAGGTTTTTTTACATTTTGGCATGCATCAGAATCCCAGGAAGGACTTATACAGAGGACCACACAGCAGCTCTGGGCTGGGATCCCATAATCTGCATTTCTAATAAGATGCCAAAAAGCTCTGATGCCAGTGGGGCACAAGGCTCTGGATCACAGCCTTGGGACATTTGTAAACAGGCATGTTACGTGACAAAGGATTGTTGCAAAATCGTCACAATGTCACACTTACAGATTGTGACTGATGAAACTAGTCAGGGTGCTTAAAAAATAACAACTAGTATTTCACTGTGGCTGAAATGTCAGGGAAACTCATCAGAAATAAGAAAGACATTCTAAACTGAGGTGTTGAAATGTTGAAGTGACGTTCCAAGTCTGCAAATTCCAAAACAATGAGAGCTTTCAGGTTCCTAAAACTGTCATTCAGGCCACCACTCGGTATGTGCCAAGGCGACACCTCCAAATGCAAGTTACCTACCCACTGTTACTGCTCACCTTGCAACGTTGCTTTGGTCTGCTTTCACCTGACATTTCTAGAGTGCCAATATAGCTCACATTTTTTTTTTTTTTTTTTTTTTTGCGGTACTGGGGATCGAACTCAGGACCCTGTGCTTGCTAGGCAAGCGCTTATTCCACTGAGCTATTTCCCCAGCCCTTAGAGTGCCAATATAGAAAGATGCCTTCTTTTATAGGACTTGTATGTTTTAGTTTCCTAGGCACTGTCAAAAACAAACAAACAAACAAAAACCTCTGTCATAGAACATTGTTTCCCCCAGTGGAATACAGCTCTGCTGGAACAATGTGTGATCAAATTTTTGTGGGTTAGTCAGCCCTAGTATTCTTTTGTTTCGTTTTATTATCTCCAGTTTTTTTAATATATGTTTGTGATGAGTAATACAGACATTCATCTTGGGGAACCAGTACATGTAAACGGTGCGTCTTCATCCTTGGTATGCCTTCTCCCCTTCTCCTTCCTCTCTTCTCTAGACCCCAAAGTCTACCTCTTTGTTTCCTACCATCTCTCTTTTATTTTGCTCTTTAACTTATTTCTACTCTGAGTTTTTCACATTTAAAAAAATGTGGTATTTATCCTCCCGTATCTGATATGTTTCCCTTAGCAAAATGGTCTCAAAAGCCACACATTTTCCGACACATAACTCGAATTGGCCCTTCTTTGTGGCTGAGCAGCGCCCCACTGTGCATATGTACTATGTTTTCGACATCCTTTCTTCTGCTGATGGGCCAATAGTGTGCTTCCCAGGTTTAGCTACTATGAGTTGTGCTACTATCAAAATAGGTTTGCAGGTACCACTGTAATAAAATGTCTTTAATTCGTTCAGGGGCTCACCAGGGAAAGGTGAAGTTGGGTCAAATGGAATTTTTATTTTTAGTTTCTAGAAGAATCTCCATTCTAATTTCCATAGTGGTTATGCTAGTTTATATTCCCACCAACAATGCACAACAGCCCCCACGACACACACACATAACCTTGCCAGCACTTGTTATTTTCTGAGTCCTTGATAATAGCCATTCTTACTGGAATAAGACAGGATCTCAATGTTACCTTGGTTTGCACTTCTGTAATGGCTGGGGCACCTCTCTTCTAGTGTTCCCTTGTGAACAGTTTTTCACATATGTATTGAACATTTGTACTGTGAGAAGTGTTTATTCACCTCAGCTGCCCACTTTTTGAGTTTTATTCCTATTTTGTGCCTCAAACTCTGTGGAATAGATTTTTAATAGAAGAATGAGATCTGAACAATATTCTTTCCAACACTCTTTGATTGCCAGTGCCCAGAACACTCTCAATTTGCTTTAGGAGATAGACAATTGAATGTTATCTGTCCAGAGACAGACAAAATTACAGTTTTGCCCGAAGGAATGTGTATAATAGGATGCAGCAGCATGGTTTACGGTATTAACATCAAAGACAGGAACAATGTCCTGCAGGGCGGCTTCTCACTTGGAGGCACTTCTCTCTAATCGTGTGACATCCATGGTCTTCCCTGAGTGAAAAGACAGGAATGAGGGAGGCACACTGCCTTTACCTGCCTTGACCCAGAGGTGATGTATCTGACACCAAGTTCACTGAAAGTATCAGGCACAAAACATCCCCTAACTACAAAGGGCAGGAAACCTCAACAAAGGGTGTACATAGTCTGCGTGCACTGTTTCTGCTCTCGTATGCACAGCTACCCCAGAATAAATAGGAGACAGTACTGTGGCAGTGAAGCAAGAATCTGTGTGTGCGCGTGTGTGCAGTTTGAACTTTACAGATAAAACATTTGTATTTGTGATTTCCCTCTTCCCAAATACCAAGATATAAATAGGGAAGGAAAAAAAAAACACCAGTAGGTCATGGCCAAATAATTTGTATCTCTGAATTCCTTTTATTTTGTCTCAATATTCTATGATGTGTATCTCTCATTTGGCAGACTGACTTAACTATAAAACTAATTCATGGACAGATTTAAAGAAAATGGGGCTGGGTCATATTTTAGCAACAAGAGGGTACGATGGGAATGGGGCACTCTTACCAGCCCCTTACTTCCATACACTTAGCTTTGTTTGCTCCCTGCTGACCAAATCAAAGGAGGCCGTATATTTTGGTTTTAAAAAGGATTTATTCAAAACTATATCTGAGGAGATGGAGGGCCCATTTGGCTCAAACCACCATCCACCATGTACAGGTGATGTAGAGGCAAGTAAGCGTCTTTTACAGTAAGGACAGAGTGGGGGAGCACAGAGAGAAACTCCAGATTCCCACACTGGCCTTGTCACCCCCACCTCACCCTCCTTTCTCTTGTGGAAGGGAAACCAGTCAGACACTGGTCTCCCATGGCTAGCATCTGCCTATTGTCACTGCATTTGTGATAGGGAGAGGTTATGTGCTTAGCAGGAGGAAGTTTGGAGAAGTTGCATGTGTCTAAAAGAAAAAAAATTCTAACATTTAAAGTTCCATCGTTTGGGGCCGGTTATTGCCAGGGTCTGCATGCTCTGCATGTGTGACTTTATTTAGTTTTCCCAATAATCCTATAAGATATTTTACTTATTATACAGGAATATGCAGTAATATCATAGGTAGTATCTCAAGGTCACAGAGCTGGAAGGCATAATGCTACCTAGAAAATGATAAATAAATGAAATGTCACAGAGAAAAATTGGTTATGTCCATCCAGCAGAATGTCTGTAAATGTTAACTAAAGATGACCTTTCTACAGTTATAATTCTAAAAGCCTCGGGAAATCAGTAAATGTTATATAACAACTATTAACATCATTTCACAATTTTAAAAACAAGGCTAGCCTAGTCTTTCTGAAAGAGTAACAAATTCTCCTTTTGCGAAATAACAGTGACCTCCAGTGGCTGGTTTGTCATAGTGCTTTATGTTTTCTCAACCTCTCCTGAAAATTATACAGAGATAAGATGCACATTTTCCAGATTTTAAATGTTACTCTCCTTGTTTTAAAATATGCATAGAGCATTTATCATGCTGTTGGCACAGTTTGGGCATTAAGAGGAATTAATAGAAAGAGCACTGGATGAAGAGTCAGATGCTACAAACCATAGAGAAAATGCACTAACCCAAAAGCTGTTGGACTCTCAACTATACTTCCTTACTTACCCGAGCCTTGGGCCTCTCACAGCTCAGTTTTGAGTCACAATGAAACTATACAGAGCAGCTTTCTTTATAACATACTGCACACTGCAAATAGGAAATGGTAATATGCCCTTGTCATGTATTATTTCTCCTTTTGGTTTGTGAACATAACAAAAAGTCAAGACCTATGGGATCGATACAGAAATGGCAACGTAGCAGTTCAGGCCCAGGAATAGGAGAAACAGAGGACCTTTCAACAGCTAAAATATGAGTTTAACTCCAAATGGACTGGAGTTAACTAAGGTTCCCCCGGACTGTATTAAACTCACCACAGCAGACACCAACAGTTGCCACTTCCTGGCTCTCCATTACTGCACAAGCCCTGGTTTTGTTCCCAGTTCTAGCTCCCCATGTGCAAGAAATCATTAGTCACTAGGTTGCTCATAGTTTTCTTCCCTCCATGGTGACTCAGTTAAATCAGGGTTACATGACCCAAACCAAACCAGTGGGATCTGAAATTTTCTTGGGGCAGCAGTGTGGATGGCTATTCTAAAAATGGCTTTTATTGCTATTTCAAGGAAGCAGTGCACCCCCTCTCCACTATTTTTAGAATCATTGCCCCTGCACAGAACAACTGAGACTTCTGAAGCTGTCTGTGACCATGAGAGGAGACATGGATGACATACCGAGTGAGGCAGAGCAAAGAGATGGGAAGTACCTGACTTCCTGACAGCAGTCCTGCACAGTGGACTCAGCTAGCCTGAGGACACCCTGTCTTTGCACCTCTTTCTATGTGTGACACCAAGTCCATTGGTTTTCAAGTTCTGTTTAGTTTGGAATCTGTCACCTGCACCTAGAAGCATTCTCACATTTTCAACACAAAAGATGGCCTCTCTCTCAAGCCTCTGTGCTTGGAAATGCCTGGTCCTCCATGGGTTTCTTTCTTTTAATCATATATAGTGAAAATGAAACACAATGTACACTTGTATTAGTAACTTTTTCATTGCTAGGACAAAATACCTGATCCTCACCGCTTAAAAAAGGAGAAGTTTAATTTGGCTCATGGTTTTAGAGGGTTCCATCAGTGCTTAGAGGGGTTGAAAGAAAATTTGGTGGAAGGGTGTGGCCGAGGACAGCATTCAACCCATGGTAACCAGAAAGCAGAGTGAGCAGGAAGAACTAGAGAGAGAGTATACGCTCCAAAAGCATACCCCCGGGATGCAACTCCGACCATCACATTCAGCAATGAATTAATCAGCACATTAACTCACTGATGACTACAGTGTCCTCATGATGCAATCACTTTCCAAAAGCCCACCCTACGGCACATGAGAGTTTTGGGTGACATTATTGTTCTACACCAAAACAGTACTCTATTAGAATAACAGGGGTTTAGATAATGAAGGAATCTTTATGAAGAAGGAAACATTGATAAAATATCTAAGTTTGACCAAGGGTGACAACACTAAGCATTTATGTTAATGAACAGGCATACAGGTCCTATCTTCTGGCCCTATGTGGCAGACATGAAGTTGGCTTCCTCCACCCACCTTTAGGAGTTCCAATAGAATTAAACATGTTGCAATGCTTGAAATCCAGGTTGTTGTGGAATGGTGGTTGCTCTCTTTCCTTCATCACTACCAAATTACAAACTTTCATTCTTCAAACCTTACTGAGAACTCATCTTGTCATTACAAGCTTCCTCCAAACTGAATTCAGCTATTAATTTGTGTCTCCTTTGCACTTAAGTTTCTGGTATTCATTTTAAGTGTATTTGCTCAAGTTTTCAGGTACAGTACATAGAGGTATATTTTCTCCATAAATACATATCAGGATTGCAAGAAGGTCAACCAGAGGTTTTATCTTCAACTTGTTTATATATGTGATCCCTTCTCAAGTCATCCTCAAGCAACAATATTTAGCCTTTTGATCCAAACACAGGCATTACCCAATAAATAAAATAAATTGTGAAACAGCTTGCATTAAAAATACTACTAACTGCCCCCGCCTCCCTGACCAGCAAGCAAGGTAGGTGGAGCCCCAGTCACCTTCTGGGGCCTCGGTGGCCACTCCCTGTACCCCTAGCATCCCAGTGGGAGTGGGGCTGAATCCAGACATTTTCAGGAACCCCAGTGAGCCACCCCTACATCACCTCCACTAGCTTGCCAGGCAAGTGGAACCCCAGACACCTTCTGGGGCCTTGGTAGCAACTCCCAGCACCACCCACACCCCTGTGGGAGCTGAGCTGAAGCCCAGACAGAGTCAGCGGCCCTAGAGAGTCCATCCTCACCCCTCCCCTGCTGGCACTGGAACTGGGATGGGTCCTGGGCAGTGTCTGAGGCCTCAGTGACCATGATCTGCAACCCCACCCCATCCTTGTGAAAGCTGGGATGAACCCCAGGCAGCTTCAGGAACTCCAGTGAACCTCCCTCACCCCTTGTCGACCCACATGGGAACAGCTGAATGCAAGAAAGTTTGGGAAGGATCTGACACCCCACCTCACCACCACACACCAGCACAGGAGCCACACTGAGCACTGGGGAACTTCAGATCCTCACCTTGCCTCTCCCACACCATCATGGGAGTGGGGCTGAGCTTCAGGGAACCTCTGAAACTTCAAAAATGACCCAAAAAAAGGAGCAAAATGCAATCTCACACCTCTACCCCACCCAGAACAAGCCTAGGAGACAACAACACAGAAAAACCTGGAAGTCATACACCTGAAATTTCTGAAATGAGAGCAACTAAAGAAACAACTCCATCAGACCACAGAAGACATGAAATCAGAAATAATCTTTCTCAAAAAAAAAAGAAATGACAACTATAATGAAGGAATTGCTCAGCACATCCAAAGAAGGCGTTAATAAAATAGAGGAGTATAAAAGAAAAGAGGAGCATGGAAAACTTACGGAAACCTTGAGTGAACAATATAGAAAAGAACTAGAATGCATGAAAGAGATTCAAACAGATATCCAGGACACTAAAAATTCCATCAAAAGCTGGCAAAACCTCCTGAATGAAGCTAAAGATAGACTTTCAGACCTTGAAGACAGCATTGCCACTAGTGAACACAAAAGGAAAGATCTCTTAAAAACAAGGAACCAGGAAATAACAATTCAATAACTCCAAGACGAAGCAAATAAAAACAATGTAAAATTAATAGGTATTAACAAAACAGTAGGTGTCAACTCAAAGGACATAAAAAAACTATTTGCAGAAATAATAGCAGAAAATTTCCCAGGCATGGAAAAAGATCTGGACATGCAGATAAGTGAAGTACATAGAACTCTAACTAACCATAACCAAAATAAATCTATACCCAAACATATAGTGATCAAGATCCCAGAAACTCAACAAAAGATCAGCATATTAAAGTTGTTAGAGAAAAGAAATAGATCACCTACAAAGGAAAGCCCATCAGAATCACAGGAGATTTCTCAACACAAACCATCAAGTTAAGAAGAGTTTGGAGTGAAGTATTTCAGGTACTGAAGGAAAATGGCTTCCAACCCACACTGATGTACTCTGCAAAACTATCCTTCAAATTTAATGGAAAAAATAAAATACTTCCATGATAAAAAACAATTGAAGAAATTCATGAGGGCCAAACCAATCATACAAAGAGTACTAAAAAATATTCTAGAATGAGATAAAACAGAGCACAACTTCAAGAACAACAACAGAAAGGAACCACCAAGCAAGGCAAGCAATTAAAAAGAGGGGAAAAGGAGGATCTAACAGCAGGAAAATAACACGACAAAGGTAAGCCAATATATATCAGTTATAACCATCAATGTAAATGGTCTCAGTGCACCAATCTAAAGAAGCAGACTGGCAAAGTGGATCAAGAAACAAAATCCAACTATATGCTGTATACAAGAAACATATTTAACTCAAAAGGGAATTCATAGACTGAAAATTAAAGGATGGAAAACAATATTCCATGCAACAGGAACCCATAAAAAAGTCAGTGTAGCTATTTTCTTTGCAGACAATGTGAATCCTCAAATCAAGAAAAATCAAAAGAGATAAAGAAAGTCACTACATACTTGCGAGGGGAAAACTTCAACAGGAAGAGATAACAATTATAAACAACTATGCACCAAACAGAGGAGCACCAACTATCTAAGACAAAATTTAACAGACATGAAAAGTGAAATAAAGGCAACATAATCATAACAGGGGACTTTAAGACCACATTATCACAAAGAGATAGATCAACTAGACAAAAAATCAGCAAAAAAATAACAGAACATAACCAAACTTGTGAACAAATGGACTTAGTAGACCTTTTACAGGGTGTTCCATCCAACAGCAAAAGAATACACATTCTTCACAGCTGCACATGGGACATTCTCTAAAACAGGCCATATGATAACACATAGAATATGCTTAAGTAAATGCAAAGGAATTGAAATTATCTCATGCATACTATCGAACCATAATACAATGAAATTGGAAATTACTGATAAAAGAAATCACAATAAATCCAAAAACACATGGAAATTAAATAACACCCTCCTGAATAACCAATAGATCACAGGTGAAATCAAAGAAGAAATTAAATTCACAATCAAATGAAAATGTAGATACAACTTATAGAAACCTGTGGGATGCAATGAAAGAAATCCTCAGAGGGAAATTTATAGCAGTGAATTCACACTTGAGGAAAACAGAACGAGCACAAATAAACAATCTTATGCTACAACTCAAGCTTCTAGAAAAAGAAAAACAAGTCTAATCCAAAACCCAAAGGAGACAGGAAATTATAAAGCTCAGGGCAGAAATTAATGCTATGGAGACTAAAAAAAAAAAAAAAAAATACAAAGAATTAACAAATTGAAGAGGTGGTTCTTTGAAAGATAAGTGAAACAGATAAACTCCTAGCCAAACTTATCAAATAAAGGAAAGGAAAAACTGAAATACATGCGATAAGGAATGAAAGGGGTGAAATCACTACAGATCCTGTAGAAATTCAGAAGATCATCAATAAGTACTTTGAAAATCTTTACTCTCATATGAGGAAAAACACAGAGGAAATGGACAGATTTCTAGACATATATGAATTACCAAAGCTGAATGAAGAAGATATAAAAATCCCAAATGACTCAATATCAGCCAGCGAAATTGAGAATGTAATAAAAAAACTTGCCAATGAAGAAAAGTTCAGGTCCTGATGGATTCACAGCTGAATTACACAAGAGATTTAGAGAATATTTAACACCAATTCTTCTCAAACTCTTTGATGAAATTGAAAGGGAAGGAGTTCTCCCTAACTCTTTCCTGGAGGCAAGTATTATCCTAATACCAAAACCAGAGAGAGACCCAGTCAAAGAAGAGAGCTATAGGCCAATCTCTCTAATGAATATAGATGCAAAAATTCTCAATAAAATACTAGCAAACAGAATATAACAAATCATCAAGAAGATTATATACCATGAGCAAGTGGGACTCATCCTAGGAATGCAAAGATGGTTCCACACATGCAAATCAATTAATGTAATATACCATGTCAATAGAGCCTGAGAAAAAATCACATGATGATCTCCATCAATGCAGAAAAAGCCTCTGATAAAGTCCAACCCTCATTCATGACAAAAACCCTACAGAAAATAGGAATAGAAAATTTTTATCTCAATCTGATCAAAGCCCTCTATCACAAACCAACAGCTAACATCATACTAAATGGTCAAAAATTGAAAGCTTTCACTTTAAAATCAGCAACAAAACAAGGATGTCTACTGCCACCACTCCTATTCAATACATTTCTGGAAGTATTAGCCAGAGCAATTAGACAAGAGACAGAAATTTTTAAAAATATAGATAGGAAAGGAAGAAGTAAAATTATCATTATTCACTGATGACATGATACTCTACATGGAAGACTCCCAAAACTCCACCAAAAGACTTATAGATTAAATAACCAAATTTAGTAGTGTAGCTAGAATCAAAGTTAACACTCAAAAATCAATAGCATTCCTGTACATAAACAACAAACAGATGAAAGAAATTAGGGAAACCACACCTTTCACTATAGCATCTAAAAAGATGAAATACTTAGAAATCAATCTAAGAAAAGAAGTGAAAGATCTATAATTGAAAGTTATAGTACTCTGAAAAAAGAGGTCAAAGAAAATATCAGAAAAATGGAAAGATATTCCTTGCTCATGGATAAGAAGAACTAACATTTTGAAAATGGCCATATTCCCAAAACTGTTGTACAGATCACAATCCCAATTGAAATACCATTAGTATACCTCACAGCTCCACAGAAAACATTCCTAGGATTCAGTCAGAACCAGAAGAGGCCTAGAATAACAAAAGCTATCCTGGGCAACAAAGGAAACGCAGGGGGCATCACAATCCTTGATTTGAAATTATACTACAAAGCTACTGTGATAAAATCAACATGGTACTGGCAAAAAAGCAGACCTGAAGATCACTGGCACAGGTTAGAAGATATAGACACAGCTACAAACACATTCAGTCACCTTATCTTTGACAAAAGGGCCAAACATGTTCAATGGAAGAAAGACAGCCCCTTTAATAAATGGTGCTGGAAAAACTGACTTTCCACATGCCAAAGACTAAAACTAGACCCAGGTCTTTCACCATGCACTAAATTAAAGTCAAAATGGATCAAAGATCTAAATATTAAAACGGAAACACTAAATCTATTGGAAGAGAAGGCAGGTAAAAATCTTGAAGACATAGGCAGAGAGTTCATGAACAAAAACCAAACTACACGGGGAATACTTCAAAGAATCAACAACTGGGACCTCATCTTACTAAAAAGTTTTTGCACATCAAATGAAATCGCCAATAGAGTAAAAAGAAAATCCATGAATTGGAAAAAAAATTTTAGCCAACTGCCCTTCAGACAAAGGACTTCTATCTAGGACATATAAAGAATTTTTAAAAATCAGGCCCCCAAAATTCAAAGACCCACTCCAAAAATGGGCCTCTGAGATGAATATGCACTTCCCAGATGAAGAGATACTAATGATGAATAAATACATTTAAAATGTTCAACATCATTACTCATTTGAGAAATGCAAATTAAAACACTGAGATTCTGTCTCACCCCAGAAAGAATGGCTGTCATCAAGAAATCACCCCATAACAGATTGTGGAGAGGTTGTGGGGAAAAAGGAACACTACTCCACCATTGGTGGGAGTGTGGATTGGTGAAACCGCTGTGGAAATCAGTTTGGAGATTTCTCACAAAACTAGGATTATAAGTCCCACTTAATCCAGCTATTTCCCTTCCTTGTATTTTCAAAGAAAAATTAAAACCATCATACCACAGTGATATATGTGCACCCATGCTTATAGCAGTGTCATTTGTCATAGCTAAATCTTGGAAAAAAGATAAACTCGAGGCTTTTGTAGGAAAATGGATGCAACTAGAGACAATAGTCATGAGTGAAATAAGTAGGACCCATATATGTAAACATCATATTGTCTTCCTGGTGTAGGAACCTGAAAGAGTAAGTAAAACACAAAACATACAATAGATGAGAAGAAACTGCTCAGGAATGTCTGAAAGAAAAATGAAGGATGAGGGAAACCAGAAAAAAGAAAAGAAGGAAGGCAAAATGTACAGATAGATAGATGGATGGATGAGTAGATACATAGATAGACAGATAATGGATAGATAGAGGTACCTAGAAGAATAGCTGGGTAACTGTACCGCTAATGGTATATTGAAAGGAACAGTTAATGCTTAAATTTTTTTATATTCTGACCAATTTTGCATGTTCATATCTAGTGATCTGAGCAACTGATTTGAAAACAACAACATGCAATGGAACAACCATTGGTGAATTCCTACCATCTTGTCTACCGAAACCCTGTATTATCTCTAATGTTTTATTTAATAATTATTGTTTAATTCTCTTTAATGGTCTGAACAATCTTCCATTCTTCTGGTATTCTGAGGAATGTAGTTGAAACTAACAGTATGTAATATAACAACCACTGTTAATTCCTATCATTTTGTTTTGAAGCCCTGTATCACTTTTAATGTTCTTTCTTTGCTTTGTTTATATCTGTGATATTGGTCTGTTGATGTTGTTCTTTTTTTACTACTCTCTTTAAAATAAAAAACACTACTACCATAATAAAGTCATGTTACTCAGGCAAACTAATGAAGGGCAGGATGACCTCTTTCTCTTACACAGGCCTTTCAAGTTCCTCTTTAGCTTTACAAAAGCCAGTTCCTCTCCCCAGAGTGGGGAGTATGTGGCTACTTAATGTGGGAAGAGCGTAAATTGGAATTTAGCCAAAGAACTGCTAGCACTATCAACAGAACACAGAGGCTTTCTGGTTTATGTCAACTATTAAGTACATACACTTTGGACATTGGTGAAATGATTTGTTTAATGGCAAAGAATTACTGAGTGCCTTTTAGGTGCTTGGAACCATTCTAAGTGTTTTCCACGTATATGTTCATTTAATATAGCACATTGATGAGGTAGGTATAATGGCCATCTGTTTTGCACATAAGAAAAGGAAATCACAGAAAGGTAAGGAACCTTGCCTCAAACGGACAAAGCACTAACAAGTGGTAGATCTGGGGTTTGACCTCAGCGGCTTCCCTCCAGAGTCTACCTTTCACCATACAATATATTACTGTGTGTGTCCTCATTGCTGCACATCTTCTCTAACTCACTATTGATCTGTGCATTAGGCATGCCTGAGTGCCTACCTTGTGCAAAGAGAGGGAGCATCAGAGACAAAGTAGACATCATCTCTGCTCTATAGGATTGCAGTCAGGTTGGAAAATAAATAGCAAAACAAGCAATACAAACCTGATATCCTTCTGGACCATCCCAAGCCTGCTAAAGTACTGATAAAATATCTAAGTTTGATGAAGGATCACATCTACCCATTCACTACTCCCTTGTGTTCAGACAGGTTCTGAAAATCTTTACCATTATTGCTTTACTGTGTGTCTCAGTTTACAAAGGCTGCCATACTAAAGCAACAGTCTAGACAGCTTTAAACAGGACTTTATTTCCTCAAAATTCTAGGGCTACCAGTCAAAGATCAAGGTGTCTGTGGGTTTGTTTCTTCTGAGACCTCATCCCTTGGCATGCAGATGGCTGCCCTCTCCCAGAGACTTCATACGACCTTCCCTCTGCACCTCTCTGGGCCCAAATTTCCTCTTCTTATATGGACGCTGGCCATATTAGATCAAAGCCCACCATAATGACCTTATGCTAACTTAATACCTCTTTAAAATCTCTCTAAATATAGTCATATTCTGAGATGCTAGGGGTCCAGACTTTAGTAGATGAGTTTGTTTGAGGGGGGCAACTCAGCCCGTAACACTGTATTAATTCCCCTCCCTACCAACTTTTCCAAATACACTTTGACATCTTTAATGAGTGTGTTCCTCCCTTTAGAAGACTTGAAAACCTTACTCAGTTTGAGGCAATGAAAGAACATAATTATGTACTTTATCAGCAAAGTATATAATTAAGATGTTGTGAATATTCCCTAGGGATATGCTTTTGGTTACTCAAAAACACTGCCTAGAATTGTTTTCAAAGGTTAGTTAATATTCTCCCCATAAAACATTGCATTTAAGCATGAAACGTGAAGAGAAGTTTGTGTAACAAAAATTTGGTTGAATGTCCCCATTGTTATGTCCTTAAAGTTGTGAATGTATGTCAGACATCTGGGGCAGGGAGAAACCCAGAGTGAGTCCTAAGAATAGGGGTAAAGTAAATAAAAGGGTTAGGAAGAGCCCTTACATGATTCATAGTGAGCACATCATCCACTACAGTGAAACTGAAGGCAGAGATCCTGTGAATAAATTTCCCCTTTTTTCATGAAATTAAATAATAATATTAAACAACAAAAGAATGAGTGGTGCTTTGTTGATTTGCAATATATCACCTGAAAGCAACAAAATCATGTCGTAGGCCAAAGTAATACTCAGCTGTTCCGTGTTCACTTGTTCAGGAGCATAGAATATTCCCTCTGAACATTAATTATTTAGCTATGTTCACCTTAAGAACTTAATAATTTTGAAAAGGAATGCTCACGCTCATGTTTTCTTTTTGTAGGACTGTACAAAATTCTACTGTGGGTGTTAAATCCACCCTCCAGACACATAAGCAATATAACCAAGGTCTTAAGAAAATTTCAACATGTCAGTGTCTCACCCACTGAAGAATCCCTGGGGCATAATATACTTCCCCAGTAAAATTTCACAATTCAAACCTTCATATATTACTAATGATTCACAAAGGAATTTCCCAAATCACTGCAGAGGGATTAACAGATTGCATAAAAGCTATTGTTAAAATTGAGTACATGACAATGTTTTTCACTGTTACTAAAACCCACTTTTTTTTTGGACATTAATGAAAGGTTTGTTAAAAATGCCAAGCATTTAGGATTTCCCAACAATAGCTATCTGTTAAATCAATTAGAACAGCTTCTCCATCTGAATGAAACTTGATGCTGGCACTCTAAAGAAATTTTCTGTGACAAGTTTTATTTTGTCATGGAAATACATTTGCCTTCCTCAGGGAATTTCAAATAAGCACAAATTTTAGAAGCACTTGGAATATCACTTTTTTGCTCATAAAAATCCAAAAAGCCTAGCAAACAAGGGGCCACAGAATGAAAAGAACAATAAATTTCCCATAACATGAGGAATTATTCTAAGACAAAATGTTACATTGGATAATATTTACATTCCCTCTTAACTTCAATATTCTTGTAATTTTCTTGTTCTTCCAGCTTACTATAAAAATAGTAAAATAGTACATTTCAAAGAATAGCATGTAATAATATGTAAGCCTATTTTTTAAGAATTCTATAACTTACTGGTGTTGATTTAAATTGCTTTTGTAATACTGTTATTTCTCTCTGCTCAACCATTCTTTTTCTTACATTTCTTATGCAACTATGAAAACAAAATTTATTTGTAAAATACCTGATTCATTAATTTATTTCAGAATTTTATTGAGCAAGTACTGTATTTCAGAAAGTAATGCAGGCACTGGCATTACAACAGTAAAGAGTGTGGATAAAAATCCCTGCTCAGAACTGACATCCAAGTAGAGAGGAGAGAGACAGGGAAAGTGTGAGAGAAAGGAGAGAGGGAGAGGGAGAGAAGGAGAAAGAAAGGGAGAGGGGGTGGGGAAGAAGACGAGGGGGGGAGAGGGAGAGGGAGAGGAGAAAGAAGTTGAGAGTGGGGGAATATATATAACCTAAAGGACTTTATACTGTGTACTATATAGTAGAGGAAAAAGAGCAGGAAAGAAGGAAGTAGGGAATATAAGAGGAGAGAGTGTCCATTTTCAACAGTGATTATGGGAGCAAGGATTTGGCCAATGTTCAGAGGAGGCGAGCAGATGAACCAGGAAGATACCTAAAACAGCTTTCACCTGCCACCGCCTTTGCGGAGCCCTACAAGTGAGAACAAATGTGGCTTCTTCCAGGAACGGCTGGAGTGTAAAGCAAAGATGCAACTTGGGCAGGGCAGGTAGGAATGCTGAGCGCAGACTCTAGTTCATCAACATTCACAGAGGACTTTTTTAAAACTTTGGCTTTTACTAGAGGGAGAGGGAATGCCCCTGGAGGAGTCTGGGACAAGGAACAACTTCACCAGATGTGTGTTTTATCAGGAATATGGGCAGCTGTGTTAGGAAGCCCTTGGCAGCAGGTGGTCACAGCTCAGACCATAGTACAACCAGTGAAACAGGTGAGGAGTGGTCAGAACCTAGTGTGTTTGCTACAGTGTTTGAAAAGAGTAGGAGAGAAAACAGGAAGTCAAAGAGGGCTCCAAAGTTTTCTCCCTGAACAACTGAAAGGAACAAGTGGCTATTGATGCTTTGCTGAAACCAAAATCTACTTGCCATAGGAATAGAGTACAACTGCTAATATTCCCATCATTTTGAATATAATATTTTGTAATAAGAAGACTCAACCACCTGGCCTTTTTTGTAAGAACCATTGTGAAACTTTACTAATAAATGATGCTATGATTCAATTTTATAGCTGCTATAATTTGGAACTGAAATGAGCCTCAGTGGCCAAGTGTTGAGATTTTGGTTCCCCCACTTGGTGCTACTGGGGAGTGACAAGACCTTTAGGGGTGAGGCCTAGTGGGAAGTCTTCAGGTCATTAGAGGTGAGCCCTTGAAGGAGAGTACAGGTCTTTCTCTTTTAAGCTTCCTGGCCATGAGATGAGCTGTTTTTCCCTCCCATTGCTATTTGGTACTCATAACAGGATGAAAATCAGTGGATCCATTTAATCATAGACTAAACCTCCCAAACTGCAAGCCAAAATAATCATTTTCTTCTTGCATGTTACCTCAGATATGTATTATAGTTACTGAAAGCTAATTAAACATCTCTGTGATAATAATTCATCAGACACATATTAGGCCATCTCATCTTTTGTCTTTAAATCAGGACAACTACATAGGAATAAATGATATGACAGCAAACAAGAAAATGACCCCAGAGTAAGAGCCTTGAAACTCTATGTCAGGACACAGTTGCATGATGATCTATTACCCAGCTGGTACCTGTCGCGGTCAGAGGGCTGAAGGGGTATATTTGCAGGTGACACTCCCAGGAAGCAGAAAAAGCCAACAGCAGCAACTGCAGCAAGCGAGCTCTTTATTATCCTGCCCATGTATATTGTCCGTTATCAAGCATTACATTCTTGTGTAATGATATAACCCTGTAGCGCATGCATGGTTGTCTATGCTGAGTCATTCTGATATAAGTGTACTTACCCCATTGTGTGCCTGCAATGGGCAGTGGGGTCATGTCCTCAAGAGTCCTCAGATGCCCCAGGCATTGCGGCAATCTGAAGTGGCTCCCCACCTCCCACCTCCTCAAAGGCTGGGAGAATGTCACTTCTCGTGCAGCCCATAGGGCTGACCCCTGTACACAGAGACCATAACAATAATTAAGGCAGCAACGTAACACCACCAACCCCACTGCCACCACAGCACAGTTTGTGATCACAGATTCCCACCGCTGGGTGAGCACGCCCTGCTGCAAGGCCTGGATGGCAGACACCTCTGCATGCATTTCCTGCGAGGCTTTTTGTACCTGCATCTGGTGGTCAGGGATGTAAATGCAACATTCTATATGTAAGAAGGCACTAGTACCTCCTTGTCCTGTGGCTCACAAACCAAGGGCCATGCAGTTTTGCAAAACTATCTTTCTCATTCGGGAAGTTTTAACCATGAGCAACATCAAGGCCTGGCACATAACATCAGCCCAAACACAGATGCCAATTTGGCTGCCAGAGGACTAGCTAAACAGGAGGCCTGCTGCTGCAAGTATGTCCTCTAAAGCATGGGGGTGGGGGCCTGGGTACCCCACTCCTAGAACAGGAAATCCAAAGATGGACCCTCTATCAGGTTGGTCTGTATTTCCACTGTCTGCCGCCCCATGATTCTCACATAGGCGTGCAGAGCGGCACACACCACTGCTAACCACTTCTCAGTTGGGGGACACCAAGGAGCTTCTGGCTCCTTTCCACAACTGTAACCAAAACCCAGCAGGGCGCTTCCTTTTTCCTTGTTTCTGTCATATGCCCCGGTCAAACCCAACATCATTCATGCTAACTGTTAGGGTACATGGCAGGGTAAGATCAACAACTTGGAGGGCTTGCACCTGCATAACTGCCCTCTTCAAGTCCTAAAAAGCAGCTTCCACTGTCCAGTTCCATATCACACCCTTCTGGGTCATCTGATATAAAGAGTATAGCAGGGTAGCTAGGTGCAGTATGAATAATTACCAAAACCCAGGTGAACCCACGTAGGCCTATAGTTAGCATACTGTCATGGGTCTGGGGTATGCCTTGATTTTATCAACAGCGGCATTACAAATTATTGTCATCTTGGCTGATCAGATAACACCAAGAATTTGACAAACAAATAAGTCCCCAGACCTTGTCTCCAATGATGGCCCACCCCCAGGGCAACAAAACTTCCCTCAGACTGTGCACAATACTTTCCAAATCTGTAAAGCAATCAGAGGTTAACATAATATCAATATAATGGAACTGTGGTTTGGGCCAGATGGCCAGTCTTAGACCACCAGGCCATGACACAAAGTCAGGCTATGCAAACAGCCTGTGCCAACTGCTGGAAGGTTTGCTGCCTACACTTCCAGGTGAAGGCAAATTGGTCCTGACTGTCGAGTGTGATAGCAATGGAGAAAAGTCATTAGCCAAATCCAAACATAATGATAGCAACCCAGTGTCAGGGCAAACTGAGTCATCAAGTCTGCAATGTTTAATGACACAGAGAAGGTTAGCATGGCCCCTGCTCAAGGATGACACGCAAATTCGTGAAGCATTCCATATTCTTGTTAATGTTTTCATTCTTTTACTTTTAAAAATAAAATAATTTTTTTTAAAAAGTCTGCAATGTTAGGCACTGCTGCATGCAATGCAGGAGTCACTTTATTCAAGTCCCAGTAATCCACAGCCATTCACCACGTCCCATCTGGCTTCCATATGGGCCATATCAGGAAGCTGAAAGGGCCATGTGCAGGATGTATCATCCCTGCCTTTTCCAATTTTAGGATAGTCTGTCCTATTTCCTCATGGCCCCCAGGCAGTTGATACTGCTTTATGCCCACAACCCACATAGCCTGCAAGAGGGTCAGGGGTGTGTGGTGTGGATATCCTTGGACTATGGTTTTTACCATAAGGATTTGCAAACACAATGCTCCCTGCATGGTGCTGAACAGAGCACCAGATGGTATGTCCACCCCCCTCCCCCACATATATATTCAGCAACTGGGAAAACATAGACAGCATAAGAGGGTGAAGCCAAGCACCCAATACCCAATGTCACCTGGGCTTTCTGGACTGTGATATAGTAACCACCAAACCCTTTTTTACATGTAAACAGTCCAAGTTGTCCTATATTAGCATTGATTTGGCTCCGGTGACCACCAGTGCTAGTATACCCCTCACATTCTTTGGGGACCAGTAAATACTCAATTCCACATGTTGTCTCCAATCTCCTGGGGTCACCATTAACCAGGTACTATGGCTTGCTTCATAATCTGGACAAAAGGATGCCAGCATCACATCACCCTGCTTCACTAAGACTGCCTTTACCTTCAGGCCCATCGGCCAGTATTGGTCTTGGGGTGCAACTGCCAACACAGCGACAGCAACATGTCCAAGGGCTGCCTGTCTGTCTTATCTGTAGCTAAGCTGGGCAGCTAGCACGGCCAAATTTGGCATTGGCTTACCTTCAGAGGTCCAAGTGTCTATCCTTGGGAGGCTGGCCCCTTTCAGCAAAGGGCAACCCATTTTTTTCTCCTTTAGCAGCTGCCTTTCTCAGGTGTCATCTTTCTTTAGTGTTTCACTTCTCTATCACCTGGCCACACCAAGGCACTCACTACAACATGGATTGGATGCTCCATGAGGTGTGTCAAAAGGGCCACCACATCCCAAATGTACTGGCCAACCCACATACCAGGATCAAGTCCTTTGTGCACACCATAAACATTTCTTCATCAAGGCTCTGGTACTGCATAGCAAACATCATTTGTCTCATGCCGAATCCCCTAGCACAGCTACCAAGTATAGGTAAGTTGTCCATTTTGTGACTTGCTGTGAGAGGTCACCAGGATTCTCCTAAACCAGGAGGGCTGCTGCCATCAACCAGTTTATCAAAATCTGGTTACTGGTTTGTAGGGCTGTTATTTGCACTTCTCACAGAACCGGTTACATTGAGAGGGTACTAGCTATGTCAGCTATTTGGAAGAGCTCTTGTCCCTTAATCATAGCAGCTATGCAGGCATTGTCTCGCCCACCTTGCTTCAGTTGTTTCACCAGCTCCCACAGCTCCATAGTAGTATACGTCGTATGCATGGTATGGTGGGTGCACCTAGCTGGTTCCCCTGGCCTACCTCCCTGGGCTAGGGGCTCCTCCACATCCCCCTTCTGATGAATAGCCAGCCTTGCCTATAACACCACAGGACTCTCCTGTGGATGGGGAATTATGCTTTTGAAGGCAGCTGTACTTCTGGCACCTCATAACAAATTCTGTGGCGGCAGCCATTGTCCCAAGTCCTCTTTGGTCTGTTCCACCTGGTCTACCTGCTAGGTGAGGTCTTCTGCTTCTTGTGTCACATGGTGGAAGAGTGAAAAACAACCAAGCCATGAATCGATTACCCCACCGATTCATGGTCATGGGGAGGGATTTACATGTCTAGCACTTCCAAGGCCTTCAAAGTGTCCTCAGGTGTCAGATGGACCATTTTCCAGTCCTTGGGGGCCTTCCAAGCCACCAAAAAGGTGGCTACAGGTAACCACCATGAGGCCAGGTGAGGCATGCTGGCAACCCCCCAGAGGTCTGCCAGGAACAACTCACCTCATGCTGCTGACTACAACACTTGTGCAAGTTGGAGGGCTGAAGGGGTATTTTCACAGGTGAGGTCCCCAGGGAAAATAAAGCACAAAGAGCCAACGTCAGTAACCACAGCAAGCAAGCTCTGTGTTATCTGGCCCGTATATATTGGTTGTTATCAAGCGTTATACTGTTGGGTGCTGACATAGCCATGCAGTGCATGTGTGGCTGTCTCCATTAAGTCATACTTATATAAATGTACCCCACGGTGTGCCTGCAGTAGACATCAGGGTTATGTCCTTATGAGTCCTCAGACGCCCCAGGCTTTGAAGAAATCCAAAGTAGCTCCCCATACTACCAAATCTGCTTATATGTACTTTTAGATCATTAGTGAAACAAACAAAAAAAAAAAAACACAAAACTTTTTAAAAATTCAGGGATAGTTTCATGCTTTAGCAAATATTTGATTACATAAAAGCCTGTCTTCTGGTATGAAATTAAAAGCTCCACTAAAGTTAACTTTCTGTCTACATTTCTTCCCTACTCAATCCCCACGGCAAGGTGTTTCCAACACAGATTCTGTGGCTGACCACTGAAAACCAGGGGCTGATGAGTGACTGAAGCCACCAGCTGACTGAGTAATCCCACAGAGGGCAAACCCAGGGAGTGGCACCTCCGTGGTGGGGGTGTGTCTAACCCCACAGAACTGCCCCTGGAGAGAAAGCCATGTGCAAGCTCTGGCAGTGTGCAGTCCCCGTGGCCACATCAGGTAGTAGCCACAGCAGTCATGATCTTTTAATCTCCTTCCTCCCAGGGGGCCTTTTCCTGGGGGTGGGGAGTGCAGCAGAACAGCAGGCGGGGACCGGATCTGGGAGGAGAGGAGAACGTCACCTCCATCCTCTTCTTCTGCCACTTCTGGCCCTGAACTGAATGGGACTGGAATGAAAGCAGAGCGAAGAACAAAGCCTTAAAAATGTTGGATGTGATTAATGCTTGGACAAAGAGAAATGGAAATGCACTTTAATCTGAGAGAAAAAGTCATGAAAACCTGCTAAAGCTATTTTCCAAAGGAAGTTATGAGAAAACTAACAAGGTGTTAAATTCTCCCTAACAAGTTTAGCACGTCCAATAAATGGCTTAGATGTGAGTTTTTAAAAAAATGATAATTACTTTAAATTCTAGGTCTAGAGTGGGAAAGCATTAATGATCTGAAACCAACTTTATTCATATCCAGGTGATAAGAGACCAGTCATTCTGTATCCTATGTTATTCCATAATGAACTTCAAATGTATAGTGTGTGTGTGTATACATATATATGTATATGACAAAGTTATATATATATATATATATATATATATATATGACAAAGTTATTTAGGAAGTATTTTTAAGAATGTAATCTCAAAGATGTATTAAAGCTCATTTTATTAGTAATTTAAGCAAGCTAGCCACACATATTTTATTGCAATCTGTCCCAAAATTAAGTACAGGATGAGAATATAATGCAGGGACATCACCTACCAATGTATGGTTATGAATAGAAAATCAAAAGAGGACACACTGTTATTTCAAAAGCTTTCATTTGGCTACTCAGGAGGGGACAGTCATATCCTCCTATTCACACGCCCAAGTAGATGGATTTCCTAGTACAGTGCTCCTGGATTTTCTCTTCTGCCTTCCTTTGATTAATAAGATAGGAAAAATAGGTTATATAAACTAGGTCTCATTCAGATGACCCTTTCCTCCCCTCTCTGGATCCTGTCTGCTCACAAGAGTGAACTCCAAGCCTCTCCCTCATCTATACTATAAGTTGGGGAGGCAGGTTCTCCGAACCAATGAGTGATCTGTCATTTTTAGTAGAAGTCTGCCTAAAACAGGAAGGGAACATTAGCAAACTCATTTTTTTGAAATCTGCTTGCTTTGGCTAAAAACATTATGTTTTCACAAAATTACATTTCCCCTATCTTGTGTGCATAGAGCTAAGCTACATTTCCCAGCTTTCTCAGCCCATTTCACAGCAGGTTAGATCATGTGACTGGGTTCTAGGAAAGAGAATGTGTGTTGAACATGAGGATGACCCTTGTAGAATTGAAACATAAAAATCTCCTCTGCAGTTGTGACTATTAACTGTGATATGTCAACTTGGTGGGATTAAGAAACACCTAGTGGATTAGCAAAGTGCCCTTCCAGTGTGTCTGTGAGGTGTTTCCATAGAAAACCAACAAACCAAAGAAGGTGCCACCACCTAATAGGCTTGTAACCTCAATGGAATGAAAGGGAAAGGTAGAAGAGGTTGGGGTATGTAGTGGTTGATTGATTATGTCAACTTGAGAAGTTTGAACTTGGCTCAGCAACTCTATACCCTAGGGTGTAGATGAGCCACTCTAGGGTGGATCATCACCCAGATGATATAAAAGAGAAATGAGAAAGAACAGAGGAACTTTGGTTCGTTGGGGAAGAGCTCCGGTCTTCACCTTCAGCTTGGACTTCGTCTCCTGGCTTCTGGTGCAGGCTCTTCGGCTTCTGCCTTGGATCCTTCAGACTTCTGTTGCAGACTCATCAGCCTCCTGGTACAGACTTGCAAGGAACTCTCCAGTGAACTCCAGACCCTGGTCTGATTCCTTCAGTCTTCAGTGTGCAGACGGCCTCTGCACGCTTCCTCATATGGCTCTTTTCCTGATCGTTTTAAGCCAATCTTATAACCTTTTTATACATTTGTACATCTTGTGTCGTATCTGTTTCTCTAGTAAAACCCTGACTGACACATGGTACATGTTTGAAAACCTCCATTATTTATGGTGCATGCTGCAATCCCAGCAGCATGAAGGCTGAGTCAGTAGGATAACAAGTTCAAGACTAGCATTGAGAATGTAGCAACTTAGCAAGACCCTATCTCAAAATATGGATGAATGAATGGCTAGGGATGTAGCTCAGTGCAAAAGTCCTGCATTCCATCCTCGGAAACATCTGCATGTGCACACACACACACACACACACACACAAACTCCATTCTGCTTCAGTGGGTGTAACTTCTGCTATCATCATTGCTGTGTACATCAGACTCCAGTTTCTTCAGCCTTCAATTCAAATGCATCCCAGCAACTATGCAGGGAGCATCTAGGCCTGCAGTCTCTGACTGACATTGTGTCCTTGATCCCTCTTCTTCTACAGCTTCCAGCACCTTGGACTGAGTAGTGACTGGGTCTTCTGGCTCTCCAGTGTGCAGCCAGCTGTGGTGAACTCTCTTGCCTTTGATACTGCAAGCCTGCTTAATAAATCCCCTTGTAGGATGATACAAATTCTATTTATTCTGTTCTTCCAAAGAACCCTAGCCATCATAATAATCTTTCACATTGTCTCTTTCCCAGTCTGCAACCCACGTGTAGAGACTTCATCTGAAGATTCTGAAACCATACAGGACCCTGGAGCCACATCACAGGAGGTCCACTGAGTGGCCATGTTGGAAACCACTTACCAAGCACAAATGTCTTTGGAAATCACGAGAACAAGAAATAGACTTTTGTTAAGTTATTGAGATTTTCATGTGTGTCTGTCGACAGAGCAGTAGTACTTACAACAAATACAGTCACATTCTCTGAATAATTTTTATCAGTTTGCCTCCATCTGTCCCAACATTGCCAATCTCTCAATTTGCTCCAAAACTAGGAGCACAAGTAGAGTACTATTTACTGATGTCAATAACCTGCAGCCAACTGTACAGCTCTCTTGGTACAAAAAATAAAGATGTTGGGTGGGAGGTAGGACCTACCAGATGAGAGTCAGCAAGAACATGGGAAGTCTTCGTGTCCAAGAGTGCCCCCAAATTTTGCTAATGTTCAAGGCAATTTTGTACAGAAACAGAAGATAAAGTCATCTTATCACAAATGATAATGTTAATTCTTTCTTGATTTATTATCTCAAAAAGATTTTCTGTAAGTCATATTCCTGGTAAGCATGAAAGCTGTCAAATATTATTTCTAACTACTTCCAGGGAGCAGCCCAATTTCATAAAGTAGAAGATAGCCTAGCTTATGCTTTAAGACTATTCATGTTAAGCAGTTATACCCATATGCTAATCCTATGGTCTTAACACAATTTAAATTCTTTGCATGATATACAGAATTATCCTGAAATTAAGTAAAAGTAATTGCTTTGGGGTAATGGGATAACAAATGTAGAGGAAGGTTCTTGTATACAAATGTTTCTCCTGCTGATATTTTTCCTCCTGGGGAAAATAGGCTCAGAGTCTCTGTTACTTGGGTTCATAATACATTGCAAATTTTAAAATGGCTTACTAAGTAGGACTGTAATGGTTGATATATTGTGTCAACTTGAGAAATCTAGAAAGTTAACTAAGTAACCTAGTGGTTCTATTTCCTAAGGTGTAGAGGACATGCCTTCATCACTCTAAGATTTGTTCATTGTGTCAACTCGAGAAGTTTAGAAGTTTAACTAAGCAACTCAGCAGAGGCCAGGGGTCCTCACTTTGTAACATCCTGAGCCTGCACAAGAGGAGGGCAGGGAGATGGTGTGAGTGCCCAAGGTGAGGTAGGTTTCTTACAATATAGGGGAGCAAAAGAGGTTTGCTCCCCACCCCTCTTTCACTCTTGCTGCTTTTGCTGTCTTCTGCTGCCCTGAACTGTTGCCCCTGTGCCATACTGCCCCGCCTTGGAGCCAGCTGATTATGGACTGAAACTTCTAGAAACTGTGAGCTAAATAAACCTTCCCTTCCTTAATTTTGGGTGTCAGGCATTTTGTCTCAGCAGTGAGAAAAAAGCGACCAACATAAGGACCAACCCTGTTTGTGATGAATTGAGCATGTATTCATCCCTAATACAAAGTAGCAGATCTTTATTAAGCAGCACAGGAATGCTTCCCACTATAAAACGTTATGTATTTAAGGTCCCCATCTAATGTGTAGGAAGTAGATGTAATAGAAGCGATAGTAAGTTGTAGCAATAACAGATAATATTTACTGAGTTCTTGCAATGAAGAGTTCACAGTTATGCATTTTGTATCAGTGAATTTTAGCCTATTTTATAAGCACTTTTGCCTCTATTTTGTGTGCTCTCCAGAAATGCATTATTTTTAATCCTCTCCTTTAAATTTTATAAAAGATCAGTATAGAAATGCCTATTTGAGTCTGGGGATATCTCTCAGTGGCATAAGTGCTTGAACAGCAAGTGCAAGGTCCTGAGTTTGATTCCCAGTATATAAAAACAGCCAAAAACATGCCTATTTCAACATCATTGTGCTTTTTGTTAAAACAAGATTGAAGACATTATACTACAATACTAATCACAGTGAGCATAAACGTATTGATATGAGCTGTAAGAAAATACATAGATCTAAGGAAAATAATCTTTACTATTTTATAAAACAAATAAACCAATCCCGCTTAATCTGTTTCATTTTATTCCCCACTGGAAACTTCTGAATCAAACTTAGCACTCAACAACAATAATTAACACATTGTTGTACTTAAGTCACATTTTATTATTCATTGATTTCATATTCTTTTCAACTTTTCACTGGCCTAATTTCTACATTTGATTTTGTAACTCTGCCCTAATTGTGTTTCTGGAAATTGGTACAACCCAAATGTGAGGCAGATGTCTTAACTGACTGATGTTCTATCGCAATCTTGACCTCTATCTTAGGCCTTATGACTGAGGTGAGCAACTTGCTACTTGATGTTCACTAATCTAGGAGCATGAACACTCTTAAGCACCAGAAAATTTAGATCTTGCATTGACTAATTTAATCAGGCTGGGATTTACATTGGAAGTCCACTTCAACCGCTGTGTGTGTCCGTGCATGGATAGGAAAACCCTTAGTCCAGTTAGAAGACACTGTATGCATCTTGATTGGAGGGTTGATGTACTACACTAAAGAGGTAGAAGAGAACGGGGAGGAGAATAAATCTGAGACTCATTATGAAGGCTGAATTAATAGAACTGGCTGAAGGATGGCTATTTGGGGATAAGGCGGAGACTGGTGAGGGAAGTAGAGAAATCAAGGACTTCTAGCTTGAAAACGCAAGCGGCACTGGTGCCATCTACTATGTGATGAAATCTGCCATCAGAAGAAAGTTCAGCACTCAACATTACTTTTGTGATTGTCATAAATCATCAATGTAAATATACTAATTAGACAACAAGCTAAGTGAGCCTGAGGTACAGAGAAAAGAAATTCAGGGATTTAAAGATGAGATACATAAAATGGGGGTAAATCACCTAAGTTGACCATAAAAGGAACAGAAGAGACCACACCAACTCAGGGACAGAGCCCTAAGGAATTCCAACATTTGCATGTTAGATTGAGCAACAAAAGAGCAGCACTAAATAAATTTAGGGACGTGAGTAACTCAAGCAGAAAGCCACTGTCGACCTACTCAAGGGATGCTAAGAGGTTAAGTAAGGTCAGGAAAAAAATGTTTCCATTGGATTTGACAAAACAGTGGTCCCTGGCTACCAGGAAAGTTTCAGGGAGTCTCAGTCTGGGTGTGTCTTACTGTTTTCTACTGCTGCAACAAAATACTTGAGGTGAGGTTGTTTGTTTATTACGTATTTTTTCAGTATTGTGGATTGAACCTAACCAAGGCCTTCATATTGAGCTACATCCTCAGATCTTTTTATTTTTTATTTTGGGACTAGGTCTAGGCACAGTCTAGGCTCGAGCTTTTAATCCTTTAGCCTCAGCCTCTAAGAGTGCTGGGATTAAAGGTGCATGCCAAATGAGATTAGGTAGTTTATAAAGTGGGTTATTGAGCTCATGATTCTGGAAGTTGGGGTGTCTCAGTGAACAGTGCCAGCATCTGCTCTGCACCTGGTGAGGGCCTTCCTGCGGCATTCTAACACTGCAAGGTGCTAGCTTGGTTCATTCTCTCTTCTTATGAAGACACTGATGGCATTGTAGGGGCCCCAGCCTTATGACCTCATCTATGCCTAATTACCTCCCAAAAGCCCCACCTCCAAATACCATTGACATATGAATTGGGGGATTAAGTGCCCAACACATGAATTTTGGCAAAACATAGCAGAGCAGAGGCCAAAATATAGAGGGAGGAGGTCATAAGAAAAGAACAACAACTATACCCACACTTTTGAAAAACTTTTGCTCTAATAATAGGGAATAAATTAGTTAGTAGCTGCAGGGTCAGGTTTTTGGCATCAACATGTTTGTGTGCCGATGCATAACTTGAGTTAAAGGGAAGAGGCTCATGATGAAGGAGAGGGATGCAGCCACTGTAAGAACTAAGTTCTTGAGAAGGCAAACGGGAACATGATTCAGTGCCAAAGTGATGGTTGAACTTGATATGCTGGGGGGCATTTTCCTGATTTAAACAATAGAGAAGAAAAAGTTGGTGTAAAAGTAAACTAACTTACAAATGAAATGGTGGAAAAATAGGGAGTTTAATTCTAGGACTTCTTTTCTAAGTGAAATTTGATGTGCTATTATAAGCCTAGAGAAGGAAACCAATTTACACTTTCTTCATGGAGAGACAGCGACAAAAGGCATGAAATATGCAAGGCACAGTAGAAAAGTGAAGGAACTAGAGATGTTCACATTATTGATTTAAAGTACAATTGTTCCACTTGGTACTGCCATGTTTGACGATATAAAAAAAAAACACACACACACAATAAATCAGGTCCCCAAAATTCAGAGACCCAATCCAAAAATGGGCATCAGGGATGAATACACATTTCTCAGATGAAGAAATACAAATGGCAAATATATGAAAAAATGTTCAATATTATTAGTCACTCAAGAAATGCAAATTAAAATAACACTGAGCTTCCATCTCACCCCAGAAAGAATGCCTATCATCAAGAAATCAACCAGTAACAAATGCTTGAGGGGCTGTGGGGAAAAAGGAACACTTCTACACTGTTGGTAGGAGTATAAACTGGTATGACCATGGTGGAAATCAGTGTGGAGAGTCCTCAAAAATCTAGGATTGGAGGTCCCATTCAACCTAGCTATCCCTTTCTGGGTATTTTTTCCAGAAGAAGTAAAAACATCATACCACAGCAATATATCTGTACCCATGCTTATTGCAGCACGGTTTTTAATAGCTAAATCTTGGAAACAATCCAAATGCCCATTTACTGAGGAATGCATAAAAAAGATATGGTACTTTTATATAATGAAGTATTAGCTATAAAGATTAACTTGAGGCATTTATAGGTAAGTGGACGCAACTAGAGACCATACTTACAAGTGAAATAAATCAGACCCACATGTATAAACATCGTATTGTCTCCCTAGTGTAAGAACCTGAAAGTGTTAATAAAACCTGAAAGGTACAATAGATATTGTGAAAGGGAAAAAAACTGCTCAAAAGGAAAGAACAACTGGGATGAGGAAAAGGAAAAAAGAAAGTGAAAAAATATGTATTTATATTTATATAGCTAAGACAATTGTACTACTCATTGCTAATGGTTTATTGAAAAGAACAGTTAACATATAACTATCTGATCACTCTTGCATGCCTAGGTCTGGTAGTCTGAGCAGCTACTTTGAATGTAACAGTATGTAATATGACAACTATTGTTAATTTCCTATCATCTTTTTTGGAATTCTGTATTCTTTGTCTTGCCTTTGTGTTGGCTTGTTTTTGTTTTTGTCTTTGTTATTTTGTTTTTGTTCTTTTCTCTTTAAAATAGCAACAGGTAAGGGGAAACTGTCCTTCAGTTTTGTCACCTCAACACTCCCCACGGTGAAACTGGATAATTTAACTCGTTACACTGTTGTCATATTTCTTACAGTTTCATTCTTAGAATTCCCAGTTCAAGAGATACACTTTTTAAGAAAGTGGAGTCCTATGTTTTTTATGACAAGGGTGTTGAATAGTTTGTTTCCCCTGACACCAATGGAGATTCCAACCAAGTTCTCCAGATCTGTTTGCAATCCTTAAAAGAATCAAGCCTAACTAATAATAATGGATGAAGGGAACTGTCCACAACTTTTATCAACCCAACACAATAACAACAACAACAGAAAAGCAAATATAGAATTGCATGTGAAGTGATTAAAAGAACCATTAAAGCTACAGAAGATTGGAGTTGCAGAGGCCTGGAGACATCCTCAAAATGAGCGTCTCCATTTTATTTTATTTTTTATTTTTTATTTTTTTTTGGCGGTACTGGGGATTGAACTCAGGACCCTGCGCCTGCTAGGCAGGCGCTTATTCCACTGAACTATATCCCCAGCCCCCTGAGAGTCTCCATTTTAAAGGGGAGAAACCAGTCTGGAAGGGGTCTGATCTGAATTTTCACATTAGTTATTTGTAGGATTGAGGCAAGAATTCATTCTAGATAATTCTATAACAAACTAGCACAGAGCCTGGCTTATAAGAAATAATAAATAAAGGTTATTCACCAGCTTGTGCCCCTCTCAGTGACCTTACTATGTGATGAGAGAATCAGTCAATGAACATATATTCATGCTCTTCTCTTATGATGGCTCTGTGTGGTTCCAGCTCAGTGGACATTTAGGAATCGGTACCAATAGTGAAGTGTGCCCAAATGAGTAATTAGTCATGCTGCAGTCTTGACCTAAATAGCAAATTAGGCACAGAGCTGGGATTAAGACCTGGACACCTGTCCTTTATGGTCCTAACACCATCGCCCTAAATGGTACGCCACTTCTGTTTACCAGCCCTATGGGAAGAGGCTTCACTACAAAATGGAAATAATGTATAAAAACATCCTTATAGCAAATAGCAAATATAAAGGGCAGGAAGAGGGCCTGGTTTCTCTCACCTGGTAGTTTTGACAAAGTATAATACAAAGATCTTTGGATCTAACAGCTGTTATGGGAAATGTGCAATACTCCAAATATCTTGGCTTGTAGATACATCCTCCCTCCATCTCAGTTTTCTGGTAAAAGAGCACAAAACAATCTTTATAAAGAACAGAAAAAGAAAAGCAGACAGTTGTTCAAATACACCCCACACAGAAAGTACTGATGAGCAAAAAAAATGAACAACTATGCGGAAAAAGATTTTGAAACAAAAAGGAAACAGATGTATTGTGGTGTGGAGCTTTTCTGTTGGTTTTGGCCCAAGTCCCAAATGAACTTTTCTAAGCAAACTTTCCAGGGTTAGCCCCTCCAAACATTTTATGACATAAAGTTGTTTGGAAGGGTTCTGCTTCATGGTATGAGCAAAGAAGCCCAAATTAAAATATCAGAATTATAATCAAAGGCTGAAATCAAAAGAAGTCATGTGATAATCCAAAGGAGTCAAATAGAAAATAAAAGGTTATTTTTAGCAGAGTATTCTGTTCTTCTGAAATTTGAGAAGTCAGGAAAAGGGCAAAGAGCAAAGAAAAGAGTATGGTAACTTTCGCGCACATTTTCCAGAAAAGCTTTACAATGATTTTCCGCTTCCATCTGCAGTGTCTGGAGCAAAAGTTACAGGGTTATTGGACCGTGCAAGTTCTTTTCCTTACCTGCAAAGCTAGTGTGTGGCCTCAGGGGACAATGCCTTCCACCCCAGAGGCGGGAAATGTGGGCTATGAAGGCGAACATGAGGTAAAAGTCACAGCAGGTGAGTTCACGTGAACCCAGAAACCAGCCAGAGGCAAAGTAAAGGTACAAATCAGGGTCAAATTAATTAGCAAGAGAGTGAATAGCTCAAAGAGAGAGACCACCCATGCAATAACAGAATAGCTTTTACCACTGTAGCCTGGAGCCAGGTTTCAGTAGCAGAATCTGTGTGTTAGGACTCACTCGCTACAGGATTTAGGGGAATTACTGTAGGCCTTTAAATTCTGTTTCCTCATGTGTGCAATGGAAATAACGACACCTACCTCGTAAGGTCAGCCTAAGATTTCAGTAAGACAGGCTATGTAAATGCTTCAACAGATAGTGCCTGCACGAATATTAAGTGCTCAAACATGGAGCTCTTTGCTGCTGTTACCCACCACGTGTGCTGATGCTTGCTATAGCCAGAGCGTGCAGCACATGCTGAGACAGTAAATGTGAGCAGATTATCTTGCCTGCACAAACTGGAAGTTCTTCTATGAGGCTGCCTGTGCTACGTACAATTCAGACTAAACTTGGTTGTTTCAATCATTCCTATGTTTTCATTTATAGATAGAATTACTGTTCTCACTGAATTATTCTTACATGTAATTTTTTAAAATTACCACAGCTACATTTACAGTCCACCTAGATGATAACATCTGTCTCTAAAACTAGATTCCGCAACCTCAATGGGAGGTATCCTAACTTTATTCTGCTGAGCCTTCACCCTGGGGTCTAACCCAGAAAAGGGAACTGGGTACACATGGTCCACGCACAGTGGTTTGACTCATGATTTTTTGACTCCATGATGGTGCAAAAGCACTGTGCACTGAGTCGTACTTCTCACTTTGAATTCTGATCTTTCCCTAGGCTGGTGATACATGGCTTGATGGTCTCTGGTGATACCAGAAGCGCTAAGCTTGAGCTCCGCCTGCCGTGTGGTAATAGGGTGAACAACAGATAGGGCCAGGACACTGTACGGCCTGCAGTGTTGCTAAACTGTGATGCTCACTACTTCTGCTATACGGCGTGCGTTTCTACTTCCGAAATTTTCAACTTGCAGTGGATTTATTGGGACATAACCACATCATAAACTGAGAAGCATCTGTGAACATAATGAACAAATTGACATTTTTAAGGGCTTTTTTTTCTGGACATTAAAAATTTTAGATTCTGTTCTCTTCTTTTATTATCCTGACCCCTTCTTGAAGTGTCTCTCACTCCTCCGTGTGATCAGCATCTGTTGTCTTTTGGAACCATTCAGCTGTCTTTGGTGGATGTGTAATCCTTCTGGTTTTAAAAAGAAAACTGTGGTTCACCACAGGTAAAATTACCCATGTGACAGAGTGGAGATTCTAGTTCAGTTTGTCCAGTACCGAAGTTTCCTCTCTCCCAGGCAGCACTACACTTGCCCTTCAAACAAACATGGAGACAGGGTGGGGGAAAACACCTTTAGGGTAGGACCTATGAAAACAAATACCACAGTGAGTTATCCCATAGGAAATTGACGTTTAGCATAAAAATGTCAGCCTTTACACACAAGGTAATATGAATACTCTGTGATATTTTGAGGGCTTTTCCCCTCTTTCAGTTAGGTGGAACTTAGTTTAGAAGGTTTCTACCTTTTAGGTCCCAAGGTTAGTTACTTAGAAGCTTATGGTAGTAAAAGAACATATGCTAAAGCACTGAACAGGCATCAGTGTTTAAAAATACAATCAACCAATCAATGTACAGTGAAAACTATAATATGACTTGAACTCTGTATGTTGAATCATCTTCACATAAAATACCTATTATAACTTTTAAGATGTGAGATGTGATAAAAAGTATGGTAAATATTTAAATTTGAAAAGTTCACTAGATGAAAAGACACATTGCTGTTAATATTCCTCAAAATGTTCCCCCTTGGTTCAAACACACTTATGCCATCATTCCTGCCACTTTCTGCAGCTGCTCTGGAATCCTCTTTCATGAGTGTCTTTAGTTGTGCTGTCCTGGCTGTTTCAGTGCCCTGAATTGATTCAAAACTTTTACTGCTCCTGATCCTTTTGGCTTTAGAGAAGAGCCAGTAGTTGCATGATGCCAGTTCTGGTAAATAAGGTGGAGGGGAAGACACCATAACATCTTCAGAGACCTGGATTTCCACTGGGTGGCACCCAGCAGCAGTCACTGGATGGTTATCATTCCTCGCAAAGCTGTTCATGAAAGACTTCCAGAGCTGCTTTCAGAAAGGAGCAAGAACACTGGGATAAGTGTGTTGAAATTGAGGGAGGAGGAACATTTTAAGTTGAGATTAATAGCAATGTGCCTTTTACTGTAATACATGTTTTAATTTAAAAATTCACTGTATATTTTGATTACTCCTTGTAGGTCTATCAGAGTAGGAGGAATACTTCCAAGTGTTATATATAATTCACTTTATAAAAAAATATTATGATGTACTTAATCCTTTTTATTTTAATGGAATACAAGTAGATTTTAATCAAGAAAATATAAAAAGCACTGTTTACTTCTGTGAAAAAAATAAAACAAAATTTTGTAATAAAACAGTTACAGAATAGCAATAGTGAAAACACTGAATGAATTATAATCCTAAAAGAATGACCAAAATATTAGAGTACAAGGCATAGACAAAAAAGACTCTCTTACACAGAAGAAAGAGATAAAAGCACAAAACTTTCTCTTTAATGCACTGAGAATAGTATAAATGAAACAAATTAGCACGTTTCTTAAAATATTTTTGAGACAAAGGAGCTGATAATTTGGGGAAATATTTGGACATCTCCCTGCTTCCTATCTATCTCTCATCTATTTTGTGCCCCCTCTCTGTATATAACAATATTAATCTTGTGTGTCTGATTTGCTTCATTTAACACTATAATTCGCTACCTAAACACCTAAGGCTGGACTCCCTTTCAATGTACTGTGTGCATTAGTGTCTAGATACAACAGCAATGTCCAGGTTGGAAGCTTCTTACAGCAAAAGTCCTATTGGCTGGTGCTCAGTGAACTGGGGCACTGACATGCTCTGCTACAGCTGTTCCTTGTTTCTGACTCAGACACAACCATGTTGCATACAGTTAAGTCAAAGGTGAACCTACCCTTTATGAATTAAGTTCCTCCTCCCATACCAAAGACCCCTGTGGAGAACTTCTAATTTTGTCTGGCCAGGAGGTGGCTGGCTTGTGGAAAGGGTTCTGCCACAGGTCAGGATTTACCACTAATCTGTCTTCCAGAGATACTTCAAAAACTGTTCTAGGCAGCTCACTTTACTTTGGTCCCTGGAAAGGCCAAGCATTGGAAATGTGATTTGACAATCCTGTGTGGTGTGTCCATGACATGAACACTCTTCATGTGCTTTGATCTAGTAATCTCACTAAATTATATCAAATGGCCATTTTTGACACCTCTAGGCACCTTGAACTGGTCTAAAACTCTTGATTTTGCCCCAAATAGTTCCCCCTGCAATCTTCCTCATCTTCAAAATAGACATCTTCCTCTGGCAAGTTACTTCTTGACTCCTGCCCTTCTTTCATGTCCCACATCAAATGCATTATAGAACACTATTTGGTCCATCTTCAAAACACAGTGAAGAGCCGTGATGGTTCATGCCTATAATCCCAGCAATTTAGGGGTCTGGGAGGAGGGTTGCAAGTTCAAAGTCAGCCTGGGCAACCTATGAAGACCTTATCTTAAAGTAAAAACAGGTTAGGTGTTTACCTTAGTGGTACAGTGCTTACTTAGCATTTATGAAGTCCTAGGTTCAATCCACAGTTCTGAAAATAAAACACACACACTGAGGAGTCAATCACTTCTCAGCACATTCATTGCTACTCTCTGACACAAGTTACTGTTCTCTGAGTTATTGCTATAGCTCCTCTTAGCTCTCCCAGCTTCTACACTTGCTCCAGTACAGCATTATAGTTAGAAGAAACCTTTTAAAGCACATCATACAGTGAGTGCAGTAGCACATTCTTGTAATCCCAGGACTCTGGAAGGTTCAGGCAGAAGGATCACAAACTCAAACCTAGTCTGAGCAATGCCCTGTCTCAGTATTTTTTCTTAAAAGGGGGAAGGTGGTGCTGGGAATGTAGCTCAGGGCCAGGGCCCTATGTTAATTCTTAGTACTAAAAACAAAAACAAAAAAAAGAACAGTAAAGAACATCATATAATAATGCACATCCCTATTGAAAAATCAAAGGTTGCTTCTGTTACCCAGAATGAAATCCAAAGTGTCCTCCCCCAGGACTACAAGGCCATGTACACTCTCCCATCTCCGTATCTCATCTCCTTCGCTGTTTCTTTCACACTCTACCCTTAGTGGTTTCTTTGCTGACATTTAGCACAGAAAATAAAAACCTTGCCTCAGGACCACTGAACTTTGGGTTCCTTCTTCATGGAACAAGTGGTGGTCCCCCACGTCCATATGGATCTCTCGCCTTTTCCAGCATTCAATTCAAGCTTCTTCTCATCAGAGCAAATGACCTGATCTTATGTAAAATAAGTCACCTCCTACATGCTACTACCTTTTTCTTCCTAGTGTCTGTTATTACCTGACATAATCAAAAACTTTACAAATTTCTGTCTTCTCCAGTTCCAGAGTAGAAATTCCATGAGACCAGGAACCAAACTTCTTTTGTTCCGGAATGTATGCTCAATGCCTGGAATACTACTTTATGGATGAAAGTGCTCAGTAAATATGGTCACATGAAGAGATAGAGATGCTTTCTCCACAAGGATATGAAAGATCCTTTGTTCTCCCCAGATAGCCACCAGTTCAGGGTATCAAAACCTATCAGCACAAACCCGAAGGGAAATGTAACATTTTAAAAATTGTGAACTCTGAAGATCTATACAGTGAAAATTATAGTACTCTGTAAAAAGAGATCAAAGAGGATTTCAGAAAATGGAAAGATATTCCTTGCTCATGGATAGGAAGAACCAACATTGTGAAAATGGCCATATTCCCGAAATTGTTGTACAGGTTAAATGCAATCCCAATCAAAATATCATTAACATACCTCACAGAACTAGAAAAAACATTCCTTAAATTGATCTGGAACCAGAAGAGACCTAGACTAGCAAAAGCAATCCTGGGCAACAAAGGAAAAAACAGGAGGCATCACAATCCCTGACTTGAAATTATGCTACAAAGCTACTGTGATAAGATCAGCATGGTACTGGTAAAAAAACAGACATGAAGATCAACAGAACAGACCAAAAGTTGCAGACACAACTACAAACACACTCAGCTACCTTATCTTTGACAAAGGGGGCAAACAGGTTGACCAGAAGAAAGGCAGCCTCTTTAAAAAATGGTGCTGGAAAAACTGCTTTCCACATGCTGAAGGCTAAAACTAGACCCATGTCTATCAGCATGCAGTAAACTAAAGTCAAAATAGACCAAAGGATTTTTTCCCAATTTGTGGGTTTTCTTTTTACTTTGCTGGTGATTTCTCTAGATGTGCAAAACCTTTTCAGTAGGATGAGGTCCCAGTTATTGATTCTTTGAAGTGTTTCCCTTGCAGTTTCATTTTTGTTCATGAACTCTCTGCCTACTCCTATGTCTTCAAGATTTTTACCTACTTTCTCTTCCAATAGATTTAGAGTTTCTGTTTTAATGTTGAGATCTGTGATCCATTTTGACCTGAGTTTGGGGCATGGTGATAGACTTGGGTCTATTTTCAGTTTTCGGCAAGAGGCAAGCCAGTTTTTCCAGCACCATTTATTAAATAGGCCATCTTTTTTCCAGTGAGTTTGATTGACCCCTTTGTCGAATATTAGGTAGCTGAGTGGGTTTTTTGTTATGGTTGCATCTTCCAGTCTGTTCCATTGATCCCTCAGGTCTATTTTTTAGCCAGTACCAGGTTGATTTTATTACAGTAGCTTTGTAGTATAATTTCAGGTCAGGGATTGTGATTCCGTTGATGACTGGTTGTTTGATCAATCTTCTATGTCTATATATGTTCTCCTGAGCATACACTTTGAAGATATCAATATGCAATGCAACAACTATTGTTGGTTTTCCGTTGCTTTGTCTATAAGTCAATTCTGATTATACTGTTATTGTGCTACTTTGTGTCTCTTTGTTAATGCTTTTCGTGTTTTTTTTTCTTTTTTCTGTTGTGGATGTAGTTCTTTTTCTTTCACACTTAAAAAAAAGAAAAATTATATTTAAAAAATATGTAAGTATGTATGTATATGCAGCATATCTAACATAGTTGTACTACTAACTGAGGTCACTTTATTGTAAGGAATAGTTGATGATTAATTGTTTGATCAATTTTGCATGTCTATATCTGTGTTCCTGAATATACACTTAGAAGTTATCAATTATGTAATGCAACAACCATTGTTGATTCCCTGTCACCTTGTCTGTAACTCAGTTTTGATTGCACTATTCTTATGCTACTTTGTGTCTGTTTGTTAATATGTTTTTGTTCTTTTACTTTTAAAATAAAAAAAAAATAGACCAAAGGTCTAAATATTAAAACAGAAACACTAAATCTACTGGAAGAGAAAGTAGGTAGAAATCTTAAAGACATAGGAGTAGGCAGAGAATTCATGAACAAAAACCAAACTGCATGGGAAACACTTCAAAGAATCAACAACTGTGATCTTGTTGAAAAGTATTTGCACATCAAAGGAAATCACCAACAGGGTGAAAAGAAAACCCACAAATTAGGAAAAAATTTTAGCCAACTGTCCCTCAGACAAAGGACTTCTACCTAGAACATATAAAGAATTTTAAAAATCAGGCACCTATTCAAAGACCCAATTCAAAAACTGGGCATCTGAGATGAATACACACTTCACCAATAAGGAAATATAAGTGACAAATAAATATATGACCATCATCATTGGTCATTCAAGAAATGCAAATTAAAACAACACTGAGACTCTATCTCACCCCAGAAAGAATGCCTATTATCAAGAAATCAACCCATAACAAATGCTGGATGGGCTGTGGGGAAAAAGGTACCCTTCTCCACTGCTGGTGGGAGTACAGACTGGTGAAATAAGTTGAACCTCTGCCAACTGTTTCATTTTCCTTTGCAGTTCAGGAGCAAATCTGGGAGCATTTGTGGCATTTAGTTCTCATGTCTCCTGAATCTTTCAACTTGGATCTGTTCTTCTGTCTTTCATAAGTTTAAGAGTATTAGAGAGCATAGTCCCTGCGCTGCAGGACACCTCTCAGCTGAGCCCACCTAGTGTCTTCTCACATCCAGACCAAGGCCATGTATTAACGGGTGGAGCATGACAGAAATGAAGCTACAGTCCTCTAGGAGCATCCTGACAGGGCACCTGTGATTCAGTCCAAACCAGTAATGTTCCCCAGGAACTCCTTGTCCACTCTGTTCCTTCCAAGATTCTCTTCAATAAAACCACCAATTTTCCTTTCCTAATCCAGAATTCTTTTCAGAAGATACTTCAAGACTTGGCTAATACCCTGTTTATATCAAATACCCACCTGCCTGAGTCAACTAATACTGTCAAATGGTGACTCTATCTCCTCCGGTTAGTAGGCATTTCTGCCATTAGGACTTACTATTCCAGCTCCCTCATGTATTTCCTTATTTCCTAGCTTACTTACATTAGTATAGAGTCATCTTTTATTCAACAGGTTATAACCAGTTACTATCTTTACCTTTTGTGTTGTTGTTTTGATAACAAGAATCAAACTTAGGACCTTGCACTTGCCAGGCAGGCACTTGAGCTGCTGAGCTACATCCCTGGCCCTCATTTCTTATTTTGGCACCCAAACTGTCCTGGATTTGGCGCATATGAATGAACCTCTTACAGCTGGCTCATGTGTCTTGACATATTCCCATTATGCCTTCAGCATTTCCCTACAGGAGGTTCCAAAATCATTTTATACTTTCCCAGTCCAGCCCAGAATCAGGCCTGGTTTCTTTTAATAGAGGGTGATACTTAGAAAGCAGGATCTTCTGGCCACTTGATGTGTCCCTTGCTAGTGGCCTTTGAGTGGTATTTATTATACACACACACACACACACACACACACACACACACACAGAGTTTAAAAAGTTATTCTATACTCATTTTTAACCCAATCCAAGCCTCCGGGTTCTTTATACCTTTCTTTCCATATTTATAAATTCCTTCTCCATAAGTAAGATGCCTGGCTTCTGCATCACTTCATGTTTCTCTTATTGGCCCAGTAACCCTGTAGCAAGGCAGTCTCTCTGCCACGGTACTGTCTCTCAACCTGCCATCTCTTCAGCCTTTCACTCTTCCAAGGGAAAGCCACAGGGCTCGTCACATATCCCTAACTACACATTCTCCAAGTACTGTGGCTGCGGGAAAAGTGCTCCGAGACAGAGCACTGTGGGGGACCCACAGCTAATTAAATTAGACAGCAGTTTGCAAAAGCATCTGTGCAGAATCTACCTGGGTTTTGTAGTCACTGGGCTCCTCCTACAGATCCCTGACAATTCAGGAACAAGCAGCCAGGCACTCCCCGGTTTTGTCTCCTTGGCACTAAGCACTATAAAAAGCACTGCTCCAATTGCCTAGAAGCCTATTTTCTAAGATGAAGAAGGTAGGAAGACATACAAATCCAGAACATCAAATACCATAGAGACAAGTTCTAAGTAGCTCTTGTGGCTGCTTCTAATCTGGGTAGAAGGGGGCTCTCTGCTCCCCTCTACTAACCACCAGCTGTTTGTACTGCTGCCCCAAAACAGAAGTTGCCCTGGGAGATACCCATTAACAGCCATGTGTACTCATAGTAAGGTTCTGGGGAAAAGATGGTGGGCTTTTTTTTTTTTTTTCTGAATTGAGTCCTGAAAGCATCAGGTGGGAAATACATTGTACATCATTTGAGAACCATCACACAAATATTTTTAGGTGATTTATATTTTGAGAATCTCAAAGCAAGAAAACCTTTGGTGACAAGAAATAATAACCACCCAGGCACTTAATTAGTAGGGAATTACGCCGTGCCACCATTATGAGGACGCTGCTCTAGGGGAACTGTATTCTCTGCAGACTGGTGCACAGCTGGAGAACACCGGTAACCCAAACAAACCTCCCTTGCCTGTTGGCGCTGGGAATCCTCTGCTACCAGCTGTGACAACCGGAACAAACACAATGGAGAAATAGCTCACCCATACAGAAAACACCCTTTCTCTGAGAAAACAAACGGCGCACGTTTGGGTCCAGATAGGAGAAAGAATTCTATTCCAATAGCCTCAGCCACACCTGGGAAGGTGTTAGAAACGGGGCCCTTCCTAGAATACCTGCCGCATCAGAAACTCCACGGCAGCTGTGCCCATTGGATGGAGGTATTTTGTTTTAGTTGGATGGTACTGGAGAGTGAACCCAGGGCCTTCTCACTGGACTATGTTCCCAGCCCTTTAAAAAAAAAAAAAAATCCTGAGACAGGCCTCACTAAGTCACTAAATCCCCTAGGATAGGCTCAAATTTGAGATTCTCCTGCCTTAATCTACCCAGAGTGCGGGATCACAGGTGTGTGCCATCATGCCAGCACATCAGTCTCAGTTTTAAAACTCAAGTCTTAGAGCCACAGTCTTAAATATCACCCGAGTGGTGTTGGAAGAACTCTGAGAGCGACCTGCCTTGCACTTAACCCCCGGGGCGGGTACTTAGGGAAACCTGTGTAGTTCTTCCAGCAAACAAGAGGGTTGTTTACAAAAGCTGCACACATTTTGCTATATTTAAGGCGCAGGAAGTTGTTCTGCACTCACAGGTCAGAGTCGCTTCCCCTTTTGCCCTCCACCGGACCAAGCCGCAGGCTGAGGCTAACTTGGAGACCCGGCAGGGGTCGCTGCTGCCCAGGAAGAGCGACTCGAGGAGCGTGGCAAGAGAAACCCAGAAGCTTTGACATCACACTAAGCTCCTCCTTGCACGCACACATTATACACACACAAACATATACAGACACGCGCGCACACACTCGGCCCGCGCACTCCTCTCCCGGAGCCAGCCCCTCCCGCGGCTAGTGTGAGCCCCGCGCAGCCCCCGGGGAGGCCCGCAGCGCGGCGTGCACGACCCGGCGGGGCACCGCGGCCCCCGAGCTGCACCCGGACGCGCTCGCTCCAGCGCTCCGCGGCGGCCGGGATACCGCCGGGACCGAGGGCGCAGGGCGGCCACCCCTATGAACGGAGAAGCCCGGCGAGGCAGCAGGACGCTCGGCAGCTGCACTCCTCCGCAAGCCCGGGGCGCCCCCTCCTTCCCCACCTCCCGTTCGCCCGGGAAGCCAAATGCAGCCGCCGCTCTTCGGTTAAGAGGCGCAGGGGCCCGCGCCATCCGGCCGCCCGGAATCCGATCCCCGCGGCGGCCGCGCGTCCCGGCCGCGGCCCCTGGAGCCCGCGAGTGAGTGGCGGCGGCGGCCGGAGGAGGACAGCGGCCGGCCCGGTTGGCCGGGGCCGGGGCGGAGGGACGGCCGGGCCGGGCCGGGCCGGGGCGGGCGCCCGGCAGCCCAAGATGGCAATGTCTCTCGTCCAGGCGTGCCGCAGCCTGGCGCTCTCAACATGGCTGCTTTCCTTTTGTTTCGTGCATCTGCTCTGCCTGGACTTCACCGTGGCCGAGAAGGAGGAATGGTACACCGCCTTCGTGAACATCACCTACGCCGAGCCCGCGCCCGCGCCCGGGGCCGGGGCCGGCGGCGCGGAGCTGCGCACCGAGAAGTCCGAGTGCGGGCGCTACGGGGAGCACTCGCCCAAGCAGGACGCCCGCGGGGAGGTGGTCATGGCTAGCTCGGTGCACGACCGCCTGGCCTGCGACCCCAGCACCAAGTTCGCCGCGCCGACCCAGGGCAGGAACTGGATAGCCCTCATCCCCAAGGGCAACTGCACGTACAAGGATAAAATCCGGAACGCGTTCCTGCAGAACGCCTCGGCCGTGGTCATCTTCAACGTGGGCTCCAACACCAACGAGACCATCACCATGCCCCACGCAGGTGAGCGGCCCGGGCGGGTGCGGGGCGGCGCGGGGGAGGGGAGCCCCGAGGATGGAGGCGCCAGGAAGGACCCCGAAGCGTCCCGCTCCCGGCTCCTCTCTGCAAAGTCCGTGCTGCGCGCAGGACGCGTCGGCTCCCTGGACCTGCTAAGTTTTGCTTTGCGTTACTTCGGGTTGAAGGTGGGAAGGACAGGGTCACACAGAGGAGCGGGTTCACTGTGTGGCGGGGAATGCAGGAGAACTTTGCGTCACGCCGCTCGGGGACGAGGATTCGCTGGGTTGGGCTAATTTTGCGGGCAGAACTTGGGGTTTGGAGAGTTTGGAGGGCTCGGGTATTCTGGTTAGCGACCGGCCCGCACCTGTTTTGAACCGGTGGATCTGATAACTCAGCTCTGCGCTGGGATGTGTGCATCAGGTGGAAACCTGCCTTTGCGTTTGTCTATGAGGAGGTGGGTAGGATTACCTGCTAGCAGCTCACCGCCGAGAGCTGGCTTCTCCAAATTAGGTTTCAGTTCTTGGGGAGATTAATGAGTCCCCCACCCCCTTGCCGGGTTTATGCATGTCGTAAATACTAGTAAAAGTACTATTGTTCCGCCAGGCGGTCGTCCAGAGGAGCCGATGAGCCGGCACAGTGGATAAATAGTAACAATCCTCAATAAACCGATAAGAGCGAGGTGCACATAAACTTTTAACTATTGTACTTTTCCGGTGTTGCATTCTGTCCTTCGCATGGTTGGGATTTCGTGCGGAAAGATTTATTTCTGGAGAGAATGAGCGGCTCCAACACAGAAGGAATAAGCTTTTGTTAATGGACACACTGCCAGGATTAGAAGTACATTACAGCCCCAGAATTCAACTCGATAACACTTTGTGCCTGACATATGCGATGTTTTCGTGGTCAGGTTTGCTGGTGTAAGTCAGTAGTTCTAGCCGCCCAGTCTTCTTGCATCCAGGGTTACTGTTGTGTACAGGTCCCTGAGAAAAGAGCCCGCCCTGCTCCCAGAGGCTCCTGTGGGGTGGAAGAAGAGATGGAAACGACAGGTGCATTTTCTAGGTGGTGCGGCCTAATCAAAAGTACTATTTTCTTTGAAAGTCAGCTTTTAATACACGGGCTACTGAAACGGAACGCCAAGCACTGGCTCATTTGCACGTGTCATCTTCCAAAGAGCTGGGGTCCCCTATTAGTGAAATAGGGGTGCACTTGGCAACCTTCACACAAACAGGTGGGAAAGGGAACTGTTGGATTTAACAACCCACAGACCAGAAAAAAATGAGGAGGAGAGGTAGTTCTTACGTTTTTGGAGAAGTTACCGTGTACCACTTTACAAACATTTGATGTGTTTCTTTGAGCTCCACACTTTTCTAGGGGACAAGATTGTCTGACCTTGAATCAGAAGAGCAATACTTACACTTGCTGCCCAGCCACGATAGAGCCCTGGAGGACCACTCTAAGTCGTGTGAACTGTCTTTAAATCAGTGCATTAATATATGAAATCTACATTCAGGAAGTGGGAAGGAGGTATAAAGGAGGTTTTCTTAGTTCTTAAACTCTAAGAAGATTGTTAGCTGGCTTTAGAGGATCCTTTAAATGTTTCTTTGTGCGTGAGCATGAAACCTTAAATTAGGTTTCCTTGAGCACAAAGTAAGGGGCATCCCTTGTTCCCGTCTAACAAGGTTTTCCAGAACTGCCCGCACATTGGATCAATTAATGGCTTGCCTGCTCTTCATGAGAGCAGTAACTTGGTTTTCCACACAAATCATTCTTAACACATAATGGGAGTGAAAGGTTTGAAAGTTAAAGGCTAGAAGAATGCGAAGGAAATTCCAGCTCTGTTTCCAAAGATGTGTTGCTCTTATAGCTAAGAAAACTACACATTAGCTTTTGACATTTTGCTGCATTAGTGAGAGGTTGCACTGATTTCTGCTGGAATCTCATTAGAAGGAAGTTATGTGACAGGGTAGTGAGGTGAACCCTTCACTTGGCTCTGAAATTCTGACTGAATCTCAAGCAGGACAAGCACTACTCTAGCGGTCAGTGACTTCCATTTCGTTCCAAAATTTGAAAGCTTTACTTCTGTATAGCCATATGCAGATCAGATTTCTAAATTCACTTTAGGAAATGCACTTTAGATGTTAATCAAATATTCTTATTATGTAGGCTTGAGTTGCAGTATGCCACAGGATCCTTATAGTTGGGTGCTTTTAAATTCAGTCTCCCAAAAGTTAAAAAGAAAAAGCTGATGTTAAATCACCTCTGTAGGTCTTTTATTTTTGGAGCTGATCACTTGATAACTTTCAGATGAGAAGATCTGGATTTAGGGTTATGCAGACTGTTGTGTACTACTATGCATTTCCTGTGATGTGACCCTAACATACCCAATGTCTTGGAATTCAATAAATAAAAATTGTGTTCTTTTTTCTATAAACCCTTTCTTTCCCTTGTTTCCTTTTCTGTGTAATTTGAGTCCTTGCCATTTCTGCAGTTATGGTTTCTGGTTCACAAAGAGGGAGTTCCCTAGTTACTTTACTTTTATAACAAGTTACATTGTTTCCCTCAGTACAGCAGCTTCCTTGAGATGTACTTTACATACTCTGCGATTCAGTCATTTAAGAATAAAACTCAGTCTTTTTAGTATATTGGCTGAGTTTTGCAGCCATCACCACTCAAGAAAAAAAATAAGAACAAAACTGTTGTAACTTGTTAGGAGTCATTCGCCTAACCTCTGGCTCTAGTAAAACACTAATCTACTTTGTATCTCTCTGTATTTGTCACTTCTGTTCATTTCCTGGGAATAGGCTCCTATACTAGATAGACTTTTGTGACTCGCTTCTTTGTTTCCAAGGTCTCTTAAGACTGCAGAGTATACATTCCTGCTTTTTTCTGCCCCATATTCCACTGCATGGATACCCCACATTTTCTATTTGTCAGTTGAGGATTGGAGGGTGTAGCTCACTGGCAGAGCATTTGCCTAGTGTGTGTGTGTGTGTGTGTGTGTGTGTGTGTGTGTGTGTGTGTGATGCTGGGTTCCATGGCCAAGGCTGCAAAAACAAAATAAAACCTATTCATCGATTGATGGGCACTTAGGCTGCTTCCACTATTGAGGGCTTGTCAGAGAGTTTGTGTAGAAGCAGCTAAGCACAGCTCCACCAACAGCGCATGAAGATGCTGGTATGTGCACAGCCTCACCAAAGCTTGCTGTTATCTGTCTTTTTTATTTTGCCATCCAAGTGGATGTGAGGTACTCTCTCCATTGTGGTTTTCATTTGTATTTCCCTGAAGGGTGATAGTCACTTGCTAACATACTCTTAATCCATTTTCTGCTTTTCCTTTTGATCCCTTTTCCCCTTATGCTAATATCACATCAGCCAATGACTTTCAACTCATGTGTGTCTTGTCTTAAGGAATAGAGGCGGGGATGATTCATGAGGAACATCTGCCTCTCTGTGAGGTGGGAAGATGGGGCCAGAAGTTTTCAGGTCCTCTAGAAAGTGATGTGCATCTTCAGTGCAGGGGAAACCCGAGGATATGAGCACAGAGGTACCCAGGAGCACAGCCTTCACCTGATGGGAGCTCCGGAAGTGAATATTTGGGTGCAGGTACAGGTGGTGAGACCCCAGCTATCTCCTGGGAGCTGTCTCTTGATTCCTGCCTGGGAGCTACCTTTCAGTGTACTCAAGGAAAGTGATGATATCAGCAATTCTGGAGGCCCTTGAAGGGAGTGATTGACTAGGAACACAGCCTCGAGAACCAGCCTCTTGGCTTTGTGTCCTGATGCCGCTACTTTCTGACTGTGTATCTTTGAGCAAGTTCTTCCACCTCTTGGGGCTTGATTTTCTTCATTTGTGATGAGATAGTAGTATGCAGCTTAGTTCTTGCTATGTAAATTAAATGGGTTAATACCTAGACAGCAACCACATCTGTAGCTGGTACATGGTAGTCAATGTTAACGCTCACAAGCAGTGAACTCAGTGACACACACTGGCCGAGAGGAGCCATGGACTGGCCCATCGTCACCCAGAGGCTTAGTGAGGCCCTGACAGCCTTCAGGATGATTCTTTATTTACCATTTCACATTTTAGAGCTATGCCTGTTTCTGTTATGGCCTCAGTGACTTGAAACAGGGTTCCCTCTACTGGTTGGTCAGCATCTTAGGATTCTCCCTCCTGTTGCCTTTATGCTTTCTTGTGACTGAAATGCAAATACAGTATGATCTGCATGGCAAATCAGTGTGTGTTGGCTATGTGTACCTGAGCTTCCGTGTGGAGGAGGCGATAATGTTTTCTTTGTTCCTTTTTGAAAGAATGTGCTTGCCAGCTTTTTGTCCATTACCTGTGGGTAGTTAAGAGGAAATTAAACCTCTAGTTGTCTAGGAAGAACTTTTGAGACTCTAGATTCCTCACAGCAACTTGGAATGGGGGGGAGGGGGAAGAGCTGGAGTAGCTGAAGAAACTATTGTGAGAACAGGCACAGCCAAAATTCTTGGCTTCTCCAAGGTTGGAGATCAAATGGGAAGGTCTGTCTTTGTGTCTCTGTGCAGCGGGTGCTTACCATTTCATTCACAGGTTCTTGCGGTCTTTGTGGCCAATTCTTTAGTTCCTAAAACATGCCTTTGCCTTCACCTCTGTAATGGAATTGGCTACTTTAAATTTTTTTCAGAGCTTGTATGTTTTTAAAATGTCTATGGACACTTTTGTTTTTTCATTTTCCAATAAATTTTACCCTCTTTTTCAGCACACTGTAGCAGTCTTGGGGGTAGTATTGACTCAATAGTGCTTACTCTCTGCCAGGCATGTCCTAAGCACTCCACGTACACATTGAGATAGGTACCCTTGTCCCCATTCCCTAGGTGAAGAAACCAAGGCAAACAGAGGCAATGTGGAGGTGCTAAGTGGTGGAGCAGGGCTTGCAGACCCAGGCAGTCTGTCTGCTGAGGCTAATGCCCTAGCTCCCGCCCGATCTACCCTCTCAGCCTGAAAGGCCGCTCTGCAGACTAGGTGTGGGCGGTGATTACTTGATAATGGGTACAAGGGTCTGGCACGGATTCCTGTGTGAGGTCTGTAGGCACAGGCACTCCCGGCTTGAGGTCAGTGTCTCCGCAGAGCAGAAGCTGGACTTTATGTCTGGTCTTTCCTCCCCATGCCTACGTTTTCTTCACCATTCACCTTTGGATCAGTCACTTTATCTGTTTTCTTGGCCTCTGTTTTCTCCTTTATAAAATGTGAAATTTGGACAAAATGATCTTTAAGAATTGTTTGAATTCTTAACATGTATTCCTAATGCAGATTAAAAAAAAAAACCAGGCTATATCTAAAAAGATTCAAATTTCTGGCTTCTGTTCATCAGAAAATCCTGCAGCAGGAGCCCATGTTCCTGTCTGACAAGAGGTAGTTGGCTGTTTGCATGAGCATGTTGTCTCCACTTGGCCCGTGTCCCCAGCACTTGTGATGGCTCTTGGCCCGCTCCCTGCCTCAGGCCCAGGGTCTGCGGGTGGGGTGTGGAGGATGGGGGGGAGCCCAGCTGTAAGGGCTCAAACAAGGGTCAGGGAGGAGAAGTTCCGGAGAATAGCTACCTTTTTGGTCGGCAAAGGAAAAACATTTATTAAGATAAAAATGTTTAGAAATGGAAGAGGTTCGTTTGCTCAGACTCTCTCTGTGGTTCAGGTTGAAACTCACTGGGAACACTGTAGAATGGATGATCACAGGATTCATACACAGGGTTCCAGTGGGTGACATCTTAAAGGCTTTCCAAGCCCGAAAGTATGGCTACGTGCTTCTCTATTATTTAAGTATTTAAGAAACTTATTTGTCAGTTCCCATTTCATTTTTCTCCTGAGATCCATACAGCTACTCTGTCATTTAGGCTTGGTCTTCATCTCCCACAGACTATCTGACCTTTCCCACTCTGTATATATGTGTGTATTTATTATTTATTTTGCCGTAAGCTATAACTCTTCACATGTCTCTGGACTGGCGGATGGATATCTAATAGCCAGGAATTCCTGCCTCTGTTATTAAAAGCCATAATTCATCCTAAGTGTTAAATAACATTCTTGTGCATGTAATTTAATAAGGCCTGGTCGTTTCAAGAAACTGACTGACTTGTTTGCACATTTTTGGTCACAGAATTACATATCTGGGGGATTTGGGAGGAATTCTACCTTATTCATAATCTTTAATGTTAATTTGATCTTTATCTCTCCTGGTGCTTTTCTTTTTAAAACTCCCTTGAATTTTTAAGCAAGGAAGTAATTTTATGGCCATCGAATCTGGCAAACTTTCTGAAACCTGGAGCTTTTTATTTTTTGCTCTCTCATACTGTTTTCAGGAAGCAGGGACTATGCCTCTGATACAAAGTTAATTTGTTTAGAAACCTCCCCACATTTGGAAAGAGGGTGCTTGATCATTATTATCGCATTTCTGGACTCGGAAACTTGATATTTTAGAGTTTAGCATTTTGACAACTTTCAGAAGTCTTTAGCTTATTCCTGGAAGTGATACTTAATCCTGTGCATACTCTAGAGAGAATCTTTCTTCTCTGTAGTGACTGAAGTGACTTTGGTGCTCTGTGTGTTTAATAATGTAAAGTGAGAGATACTGAATTTGAATGAAGATGAAATTCACATCCTATTCAGATTATATCAGATCCTGAGAGTTTTGTTGGAATGCAATATAAAATCCTGTGAAGCAAGGCAAGTTGTATCTTAGGGTCATTCTAAGTCATGCTTATAAATGGAAACTTTTTTATAGGTATAATGTAACCTTTAATATCATTTTAAACTTTGAGGGATTAGTCACTTGGCAATTTTATTTATATAGGATAAAGGTGCTTTATATATTAAAGCCAAACTATTAATAATTATGCTTAGATATAGCTTTTGCTTTTTCTATAATAAAACAGGAACATTGAGTAATGTACTGTTTCGTTGTTGTGGCTATCAGTCTTTCTATGAGTAGCCTTTATGTTTGATTCCTTGACATATATGGATATTTGGGAAAACTTTTTCATTAGAAGTATGATCTGTCAAAAAAAATTAAAGCCTACCCATTGGCTTGTTGGGTATTTTCATGTTCAATGCATGAACATATTCCACAAGTGAAATAAATAAGACACACATGATTAAATATCACATGATTTCTCTTATATGAAAAACCCAAAATGTAAATAAAGAAGAAAATAAAAGATAGCAGGAAACAGGGAGATCTTTTGCAAATAGAATGAGGACCAAGACATGGAGCAAACGGAACATAAAAGAATTAAGATATATTACCAAGAATTAAGAATGTGTATGTGTGCTAGTTCCTCATGAGGAATGTAATCATCATGAACTACAAAGGGGTACTAATAAAAGTAAAAATACAGATTTCAGAAAAAGATTCTTTGAAATTTTATATTAAATGGCTCATTCATATCCTTTCCAGGAAGGAATATGTCATCAGTACACATATTAGATAAGGTTTTCAAGAAACACTTTGTTTCTTAACCAAGTCAGCCTGGTATCTCTCCATCGTAAATGGCTTCTATTAAAACAGATCTTCACACTGAGCTATACACCATCCATCCATCCATCTATCCATCCATCCATCCATCCACCCATCCATCCACCCATCCATCCAACCATCCATCCCTCCAGGATCTTGCAAAGTCAGAGTTGCCTAGGCTGGGCTTCACCTTAGTGTCTTGCTCACATCTCTTTTCACACTATGGGCAAAGCAAAGACTTGAGGTTTTTCATAGACGTTGTCATTGAACACACACTAAATGCCTCTTCTACCCTTTAACTTTTTCTTCCTGGTTCCCCTTCTTATAGAAGCCGTTCATATGGCTATTCTGTAGCTGTGAATTGACTAGATCTTTATTACAAATGTAATTGCCAGTGGCCCAAAGAATGGCCGGAGAGAAAAACTTTTCCCTTTCATGTATGAGGAAGGCGCCTGCAGTGTCTCCCCAGGTACCCACACAGGGCCGTCTCTTTGGCTCCCTTCCCCACAGGTCCTTATCACAAAGCCACTCCTTACTGCTCTGTTGAAAAGAGCAGTGTCACCTCTTCACCCAGCCACACTCTTCAGATGTCTGCCCCATTTTACTTACCATTCGCATGTTTTGTTCACAATGGATGGTTTCACAGGAGTCTAAAAAGGTCCTTGCCTCACGAAAAGTGCTCGGTAAATACTGTTAAATAAGTCAGAGATACAGCAAGATGGACCGTCAATATGTCATTCTCTAATTTCATGACAGAGTACAATTCCGTGACATTGTACATTTTTTTGCTTAGTTTTTGGCTTATATGAGTAAAGTCAGTGTAATGAGTCTCTGCTTACAAATATGTGTACATTCTGTAGAATGTGGCAGAAAGCTGGACCCAGGTATGCATCCTTGATCTAAGGGGAAAAAGACCTAGTGGAAACTAGTTGAAAGACAGACTTTCAAAAAGAGTTTTGTAATCACGTACAGTTCTGTGCACATATTCATTGTCCTGAAGCTTTAAAGATAAACACATATATTGTATAACTTTTTATTTGCTTTAAATGAGATACATATGCCATATAGAAAAATTGGAAAATGTAGAACACTTAAAAAGAGCATGGAGGACAATAAAAATTATTCACAACTGGAGGCTGGGGACAGTTTAATGATAGAGCAAGGACCTAGCATGTGCAGGGCTGGAGGTTCTGTCCTCAGTTCCAGAAAAAACATACGCCAACTACTCTACGTGCTCACTTCATTGCATTGCATGTGTTTACTTTCAGCAAATTAAGAAAGTATTGCATCTATATATTGTATCTCTTTAAAATTTAAAGGTACATTGTGCAATTTCTGCAGTGCTGCCTCCCTGATATTTCAGTGATGTTTCCACTTTTGCATAAACAGTGGGGCAATAAATATCCTTAAGTAGCTAAACACGGGTGAGTGCTCATGATTACTTCTTAGGTCAAGTGCCTGAATGTGGATTAGTCAGAGGCTGTTTGTGTGCACCTGTAGGCAGGTGTGTGTTTGCTTGTTTAATAGCCCGTCCGTGGAGCCTGTAGATAGATGTAAGCTCGTTGGCTAGTGTCGTGTTCCCATGGAGGGAGGAAACATCTGTCAGTCATTGGTAGTGGTGCTGCTGCCGCAGGGACCTGCCTCAGCTTTTTAGCCTTTGCTGCACGCTAGGTTACTTTGGCTGCTAAGGTACAACCAGGAGGTAGAGAATCAGATGCCTGGCTGACAGAGTGAATAGGACAGGGATTGATGAGCATCCTACCTGTCCCCTTACGCCTTTCTGGGTTGGGGATGTTGGACTGAAATTGAAGCAGCACTTAGCAAAACTCAGGTTACAGCTGTGGTTGTGCCTGAGCGGGCTTTGTCACTGCAAGTCACTTTCCCCCTCAGGGACTCCTTTGTTTTCAACAGGGTGAGCCCAGGCCGCCTGGAGGAAGTCTTGGTTTAGGTTAGCAGTTCTCCACCCTGAGCGTACTTCGGAAATACCTGGGGAGTTTTAAACTTAAGGCTGCCTGAGTCCCATCTGCACAAAGGCAGTCAGTCTGTTGAGGGGTCGGAGGGGCCCCCCAGATGGTCTTAACATACAGTTAGGCCTGGCAGCCACCACACTCAGTGAATTGAAAGCCGCCTCAAGTTCTTTGTTGCTATTACTCGGTGCCATTTTTTATTTCCACTAGTAAAGTTTATAATAAGGAAAAATGTCATGCACTGCAGCTCCTGCCCTCCAAATACAGGAAGATACACGGTGAAAACTTTTCTTTCATGTCAGCCTCCCCACCTGATCCTATATGACATCTAATTGTCAGTTTGTTTCCTTGTTTCTCACTTACACTACTTGGATATGTTTACTTATGTTTCATTTTTTATCACTTGACCCAGAAATACAAAGGTTATACATATCGCTGGGTACCATGAGCTGCTTCCATACGTGCATGCATTGTATAATTTCGGACTTAGGTTATACGTATCTGTCTTCTCAAACATGTATCATTTCTATATTTTTGTTTGTTTTTTTGGGTACTAGGAATTGAACTCAGGACCTTGCGCTTGCCAGGCAGGTTCTTGTGTCACTGAGCTATATACCCAGCCCTCATTTCTATATGTGAAAAACCTTCAAAATCCTTTCTACCAGCTCTTTGCAACATGCAGTATGTTTTTGCAACTTGTAGTCACCCTACTGTATGGTAGTGCATGAGAACTGCTTGCTCCTAACTGTATCTTCCTAGCCATTGACCGGCCTTCCCCCGTACCCCTTCCCCTAACCCAATCCAATTTTTATATCAAATGATTCTTTATTATTTAAAGAAATAGTGGGTTTTTTTCTTTGAAGGTATCAAAATCTGACATAAAAAGTGGTTTTTAAAAATTTACTTCTCAAGGATTATAATGCTAAAAACTAGGATGGTATATGTAATATTACCACAGCCGTGAATTAGCGTTTCACTGATAACAACCAGATTTTGGAGACCAGCAATAAGACCAACAACTAGAAAGCACACTGAGCACAGGAGAGCATACAGGCTTCTGTAAAGCAGTCAGAATGGCTACAGTAGTGACTGAAATAATTACACATTTTATTTCAAGGAGGTGAGTTTCAGTAATACACTAAATGTTCATATTTTGATTGTAGTACTTCAGTTTTGAGAGCTTGAGATAGTGTTATTTTTACCCAGTAGAAGGAACCCCTATCTTATTCCCTGTGGTTGTAATTACCCAGTTTGGGAGGGGAATAGGTAATGGTGGGAAAGGACTGGGGCCTGACGCCTCACTTGCCTGGGGAGGCATAAAACATTGTAAGGCTGGAGGTGGAGGTTTGCGGTCGTTCAGTGAGCTGAGGAGATACATCCCATCCTAGTCACAGCCCGCTGTAGGGTGAGAAGGACAGCGGGACAGGACCCACCAAGAATTGCAAGTCTTGCTGGGCAGAGAGGGTCTAGCAGCCCAGGAAGCACGAGTTTAACTTCCAACTCGGAATCCTCACCCCTAAAATGAGCCTTTGCCGTTATCCATCAGAACGGTTGTGGACCCTTATTTTATGTGATTCGGTAAAGGGACATCTAATGTGATCTGTAGCTATTGTCAAGTGAAACATATTCTGCCTTCCCATCTGACCACCAGCCTCCTCATCAGCTGAGTCTAAGCAGTCCAGATCCCTGGCCTGACCTGTTATTGTCACCTCCAGCTGGTGTCCAGCTTCCAGCCCTGCCCCTTGTAATCTGTTTCCTGTTCAGTGGACAGAATGAACTTTTAAAATGCACAGCAGAGGCAGTCACTGCCATGCTCAGACCTTCCGGGGGCGGGGGCTCGCCATCCTGCTTGGAACCAAGTCGAGGACACAGCCTTGCCCTTGCCCGGGGCCTTCGCCGATTTGGCCCGGCCTCCTTCCCAGGCTCTTCCTGCTGCACTTCCCTTTCTTGTTCCTTCCCAGCTGCTTTCTTGCCTTCTTGCTGCTCCTCAAATACCACAAGCCCGCTTCTGCTTCAGGGCCTTTAGAAACTCTTTTTCCCCCCAGATTTTCTTAAATAGAATTATTTACACATTTTCTTATGGTCCTGAGATATTTGAGGATGACCCCCAAGCAAGTATTATAGTAGTCATTGATATATTTCTCTCATATTTAACCAACTCATTATTTTTTTAAATTAACTTTATTTTTTTTTTTCACAGTACACTGTGAGGAAGATACCTTCTGGTAAAGATCAGTGTGGTAGCATTGTACAATCATGGGGTTTCTCAAATGAGCAGGGTGTGTACCGGGTCATCACTCCTCTTGATTTTTTTTTGCAGACTCCCCCCAGATGTTTTCATGGGTCACCAAGTCACCTCCCTCCTCTGCTCCTTTGCCACCACCTTCATGCAGACATGTTGAAAAAAACTCATCTCCTCATCTGCTTCTCTCTACTTGGAATATTTGCGTTATTTCAGTCATTATTTACTCCATCATTCCCTCGCTTTCCTCTGAAAATATAGACTCCACGAAGGCGAGATAATGGCCTTGTTAACAGCTGTGCTCTAGAGCTTGGGGAGGAAAGGCGTCCAGTAAATGGCTGTTGAAACTGTGAAGGAATAACAGGATACTTACCCTACATGATATTCAGGGCCACTCTTCATTTAAGGAATGAGATATTGCCTCTGTACTATTGAAGATGGGATTTCAAGGGAATTATTGAAAACTGTATTCCACGTGCTGTGTGTAGCAGAGACATTTTTGCTGGGACTGTGCTAAGGGATTCATCTATTAACCTGAATGTAACCCTAGCAAGATACCTCTTGTTCTCTTGTTTGGTCCTTTTCACCTGCTAAGAACAGAGAACTAGGGAAAGGATGGTGGGCCTGGGCCCTTTCTCTCTGTGCTTCCCATTGGAGATGGTGGCAGACCAGGTGCAGGAAGCTAGTCATCACTTCCAGAGATCTTCTCCTATTTCGTGGCCATGTTTCTAAGGAGAACAGATGCCCATTGCATAGCTTCCCCTAAGTGTTTCCCTGCCTGTCCTTAGGAACCTTATTTGGAGGTCTGCAGTGGGGTTTTTTAAAAAAAATAATGTCCTTTAGAGTCAGCTGATGTCAAACACAGAAAGAAATTTTTAGAAAAGTAGCTGGCGATGGTTGCCTGAGTGAACTTGTTGTTTGGGCATCTGGTAGACCTGATGCCTAAAGGGGCCCTGAGTGTAACCAGAGGAGATTAATTGTCAGCCCTGCCTATACAGATGTATGTATCTGTTATCCAGTGTAAACACTTGCTTCATTCCAGAAAAATAAAAAAAAGCAATAGGGCAGGAAGAAGGATGTCAGGATTCTTCCACATGAAGGAAATTGCCACTGACAAATGACCAGTGAGATATGTCAGATTGTAACCTTTGGGGCAATTAGAGAACTATAGGGAAAAAACTCAAGTTCTCTGCTTAAATCAGAATAAGAAAAGTGGCATCAGTGAAAGCAGTTTTTTATTACACTAATTGAAGTTTGCTCTAGAATGAATTTAACCTCTATATGTTTAGTCTTTTACTCTTCAGCTCTGAAGAGCTGTGTGCACAGATACTTTGAAGCAATTAGGTGCTATCACTGTCACTTTAATAGTTAGATAATAGCAGATGGTATCATTATTTTGTTTATTATATGAAACTGATTCTATTTTATTGGGTTCAATTATCCTGTTTTTCCTGCTAGCCTGTGAGTTTCCTGTGTGAAGGTATTTTGTGCATGCAGTCCTCCTAGCCTGGTCTCTGGCACAGGTTTCATGAATGAATTCCCAGATGTGGTGATATACTGTAATTTCTCTGATTAGCCATGGCCCATCTTGATGCCCTTCTCCTGGTGGTAGGACTTTTTGGTGCCTCCTGACTTTTTGGTGCCAAGTGTTTAAAGGAGGTGATCCACATCCTTGGGACCCACCTTGCAATACTTCCCCATCTCAGGGGAGGCAGTTGTCTCTCTCATTGATGCTTACATATTAACAACTTATTAGTTTTTTTTCATCCTCTTGACCTTTCAGGCTATCTGGAAAAAAATCTTCATTCAATTAAAACTCACTTCTTTTAAATTAGAAAGTCTTACTCTTTTTAATAAAACCAAATGCTTATAATTTGACTTCCTGCTATCTGAAATCAATCATCTCCTCTACTGAGATACTATTTAAATAGTAGATTATTATTCATAAAGAGCCTTTTGTGTTTAAGTTTATTATCTTAGTAATGATACATTATGGGCAAGAGGGGGAAGACCCACTTGCTTTAGTGAAGTTAATTAGAATTTAACTTGCACCATAGCACAGCCATAAACCTGCTTGACATTTTGGTATTTAATCTTTGAAAAGTTGGCACATAATTATGGCAGTACAGTTTGTGAATTCCAGAAGGAGTGGTATTTTGGCATTAAAATGAAATTTGTGAATAGGTGAAGATATTGGGACAGTGCATGCCGTCGCTGTTATGTTAAAACAGTTGCAGTTCATTGACTCTTGGAAATACAGTCTGCTGTTTCCTGTGTGCAATGTATCACATTTACTACTAGCACAATTTAAATAAGAAAACAGAAAAGCAAATAGCTCAAACTTTGGCCCTTGACTGATGGATTTGGTAACTGAAATGGGCATGCCTTTGCAAAGGAACAATGGCCCTGAAATAAGCTTTTACCTGGCATGAGTGTGGTGACCATCAACTTGCTAACAGAAATGTGTTGTCGTGCAGAGAAACTGACTTGGGTTGCATTGTAATTGACCATTCATCGTATTGCCATATGCTTACAGACTCGGGCCCAGATTCCATCCATCTCTTTTGAAGAATAGAAATTTCTGGTTCAGGGTCATATTACTTTTCTATAGATAGTAGGAAGTCTGAATAAGATGCTATATCAACACCGTGTCATCCATAACAGTCAAGTTTGCTATCACTTATAGTGCTCCAGGTGGAGAAAGCCCAAGATCATCCAGAAGTGGTTGTGTTTAATTACTGGAGCCACAGGGCAGCAGGGTGTAAATGCAGTAGGTATGACATCATCTTCTGAGCCTGCTGCAGACTGTTGTCTAAGCAACCCACGAATGGTCACTCAGACCATGCTTAGGGCCATGTAGAATCCTGACGTGAGCTCTGCAGAAATGAGCCCGTGTAGCTTTGTCAGAGGGGCTTGGAGTGAGATTCCCAGACGATGAGGAGGGAGCCCGCCGGCAGCCGTTCCGTAGGGCCTTTCTGATTGCTGTGGAGCTCTGGCCGTCACACATTCCACCTCCCACTCCCTTGGGAGACCACAGCACTAAGGAAAATTCATTTTTTGATAAAGCAAAGCGCCCTTCCTGTACGTCCCTCCTTCCAATTCCAGGCTTATGTGTTAACTTCACATCTGGCTTGTAGAGAAGTTCAGCAAATCCGTTGGACTGAACACCTATCAGAAGAGAACGGCTGCTCTTCCTGAACACATAGGCCTGAGGCACTGCATAGGTGTCTTCAAAACTTACACAGCAAAGCTCGGATTGGAATCTCGGTCTATATAAATTTCAACTGAATCTTGGGGCTTTTTTCTTTACTAATTTTTATGTTTCAATGTATTTTTATGAAATACAAAGAAAATTTCGTAAAGCTAGTAAGTTCTCTAAAAATACTGCCGCACACCAGAAATAGAGGCCTAGATAATTTGCAGTTGTTATTGGATTGCCTGTATATTTGCACCAATGCAGGGTTTTTTTTCTGGTAGCATAAGAAACCCCTTTTCTTGAAATGTAAGGTTTAAATTAATACAGATTTAATTATTCTACAAGTCAAACTTTGCCTCCTATGGATATGGTCACATCTTTGATATAATCTTGTTTGCATACAGTATTGATAGTTTTCATAGAATGATTTCTTCCCATTAGTAAAAAGCAAAGCCTCTTCGAGAATTGAATCAAGATCCTACTCCCTAAGGTAAAAGATTCTATGCAAATTTATACCACTAAATGTTAATTTTAGTTCTATATATAAACCATTATATTTCTCCTGTGATTTTCCTTAATTTGTACACTATTATTAACTTGTACAAACCAACATTGGATTCTGTTTATCTGAAAAATATTTCAAGGTCAACATAAAAGGGTAACACTGTTAGAGTCATGAGAATTAAAAATATGCATATACACATGAATGCAAATACACAGTTTAGAATTTTAATTGGGACTGGATAATGCCTGATGCATGTAATGCCAGAACAGTTTTATTTGCACATTAAATTGCTACAGCCTTGATTTTAAATAAGATTTTCTTTAATTGCGTCTGTGGTTCCTCATTCTCAGTAACGTGTTTGTCTATTTTTAGTGTTCCCTTTTGTGTATTTTAACATAAATCCTAGTGCTTGCACTTCACTTCATTACGAGAAAGCTTTAGTTTGCTTTAATATTTTCCTTCTCTGAACGTATACACTTTGTTGCCTTGCGTTATACACAGATCTTTGCAGTTGCAATAAGCCAAGAAGAACTACACTTCAACATTTATGCCCTGCCTGTATGTCAGTAGACTTACCTTATTTTTCTGCATGTGTCCTGAAAATTACCCATATATTACTTAAATTATTTTTAAATTAACCACAAGTGAAAACCAGACTTTTACTAATGGGAAAGGTTTTAGAGACCACGAAGCATTACTGCTTTATTTTATTGGTTATGAATAATCAATATGAATTAATCATTTTATTCTACCCCAAAATACAAAGCCTCATGAGTCTACTGCCTTCCTTCAGCGCACGCAGCAGGTGAAAAGTCTAGGTAGGAGGTAAACTCGCTTGATGTCACCTGTGAAGAGTGTGGAGCCTACTTCCTCCAATCAGTGTTGCTCAGTCTTGGCCCTGTGACATTTGGTCCTGATGATCCTTTGTTGCCTTTTACATGGTAGATTTTGTGAGGCCTGATTAATCTGTCATCTGTCCTTAGTCCAAGGACACAGCCCTTGATTTTTCAGATATCCTTCCCTGATGGTGCTGAGCAAAAATTTATATCTTCATTAGTCTCAATGCCAAGATCACTGATGAGTTCTCAACCTACTAATAGTTGCCTTTTTATTGGGTTCAAGGCACTTACCCTAATCATCAGAGCAGCTTAGGACCCACTTGGAGGAAGTTGATCAGTGGAGGCGTTCCTTTGAAAGAGACAACTTGTCTCCCAGGTCTTCCCACATCTCTTCCTGGCGGCCATCGGGTGAGCAGCCTTCTTTCACCATGACATTGGTGCCAACTGATTATTAACTGAAACTATGTTTCTCCTTTAAGTTGTATAGGTCAAGTGGTTTTTCCCAGCAGTGGAAAGCTGACCAGGACACTAGGGTAGCCCCAAGATAGTTCAGATATTATCTTACCTTCAAAATGCATTTTAAATACCACCTCTTTTCTAAAGAATTCCTTTATAATATTGTTTAGACATGAGCTTTTCCTTAGTTGCTCTCTGATAGTCTTTTAATCTGCACTTCTTTTAAAGTATTTCTCATATTTTGCCATGACTCTATCTGTATATATTGGTCATTAAATTTAAAATACACCAAGAACAGGGTAATTCCTTATTTATCCTTGATTCTTTCCTATCACCTTGTACAAAGACAGGAATCTACACAAAGCAGACACTCCGAATATGTTTTATCAAAATGAAATGGCTGTAGAATTCTTGGCTAGACTAGGTAGAGGACTTCTTAACAAGTTTGGAACTAGAATTTATATGGTACAAAATGTTGATATAGTGGGAACAAAGATCTTGGCCATAATATGGTATTATCTGTAATAAAATTGTTGGAAGTAAAGAGCAAAACAACATAATCAGTTATATTCTTCTTCTTAATTGTATTGTGTGAAATCTTATCACTGTCATTATTTGTTTATCTCTCATTACATAGATTAACACACTAATCACCTCAGAAATGTGGAGTTAGGGTTGTTATTCTGATTTTGCAGATGAAGATAGTAAGTTTAAACAACATGCCCCAAATCACATGTTGAGCTTTGTGGCAGAACTGGGACTTGACCCCCAGTAAAATTCTACAAACTGAACTACAGTGGTTAAGGCTACATGTTATGGGCTAAATTTCTGCCTTAGTGCTGCAATTAACTGTTAGAAAGAGCACAGTTCAGCGAAGTCTCTTTCAGTGACATACACTAGATATTTATCTAGTTTGTTATATAAATTCACTGAAACTTGGGCAAATCTCATACTATTCAGAGCCTCCATTTTTAAACTTTTTTTTTTTTTATTTTAGAAACATAAAAGTACAAAAACATATTGACAAACAGACACCCATTATCATAGAAAATAGTACAATCACAACTAATCTATAGCCAAGGTGATATGGTCTCAACAGTAGTTGTTGCTTTATCCATTGATATCTTCGAATTGTAGATGTATGGACCCATATACAGACATGCAAATTTAGTCAGACAGTTGATCCTCTCAACAACAGAAAAAAAAAAAAAAAAAAAAAAAAAAAAAAAAAAAAAAAAAAAAAAAAAA
>PVLD010001583.1:144340-195567 GCA_004027595.1 Dinomys branickii | reverse complement strand
AAAAAAAAAAAAAAAAAAAAAGAATAACTAATTTATCCTTAAAACAGATACTGTTCTAGAGCATTAGTTGACTCCAAGGGTACTACAGAGATGTTTGATTACATGAAAAGCTTTAAGCAGCAGCCTTTTCAGTCCCCTTTCCCAGAAAGCAGTGATGCAACTGAATAGCAGAGCCCCCGTCCAGTGTGTGCACACACGCACAAAGCACAACACTGTAACACCAAGGTCCTTTCTTGGGCACTGAATTTACAATAGCAACATGAAAGTCACGCAAATAAGAGAAAGTACTTGGAATCAAGGGTGTCAAGGAGAAAAATCCGGCGAGGGACACAATGCAGTGCTGCTCACTTTAATGAAAACAGAGACATGCTGGAGTTAAAAGAGGACAGAGGCACCTAGGACGTGGTACTTGACAAGAAAAGTCAAGGTAGAGAAAAATTTGATAAACTTGCCTATAAGTCATAGCTTTAGAATTGCAGGTGTTATTAACAACATTTCATATAAAAAGCTATACACACACACACACACACACACATATATAAATTTACCTTACATGCTACAAAATATTTCAAGTGAGAATTTAGAGAATAAAGGTGGTGTTCATTGTGCATTGAATATGCACTCATATACTACGTGAATTTCCACATTAACACAAAATTACTTATCTTCACGCAGGTAAAGTGAAAGAAGAAATTCAAGTAATGTAAATAACTATAATACAGAGTGACATTTCACCTGGCTTGGGGTTTATAATACCTTACTTTATGGTACTCAGACATGGAAATATGGCAAGCTAATTATAGTAAGTAGAAACTGGAAAGGATGTGAGTAAAAACATTTGACATATTGAGTCTCTTGCACTTGTTACATCCGAAGTTATGATTTGTAAAGTCTTGAGAGAAAAATAATATAAAACATTTTACCATCAATGCCCTAAGAAAAATCTGACAGCGTGGGTCTGCTTCTGGAAAACCTTGTCTGGAGAAGATCCAAAGAGTGGATCAGACCATAACTGCAATATCAACACCACAATCAAAATGTGATGCACTGGTTATATGTGTAATGGAATAGTCAGAGTTGTGCGTGTTCAAATGCACAGAGCACACTGAAAAGCAGTTAGGAATCCACAACTCTTATGCTCAAATACTCCTGGTTGTTCCGATACATGTTAAGCATATGTCATATCCACAGTGTAGTGATAACTGTTGCTAAGCAATACTTCCTGGAATTTGTTTCCATGTAATGATCTTACTTAGTACAATATTTTAGTGCAAACAGAGATTGCCAGGGAGAAAATCGTCTTTTTTGCGAGTAAGACACTTAGCAAGCACTCTTCATCTCCTTTTTGAAATTCAACGATTTTTTGTACCTACACCACATGAAGAAACAGCTACAACTCTGGGATATCTTCATTATAACCGAACTGCAACTACCCTTTAGTTTTATTTATAATAACTTCTCTCAAGGCGCTCTTTTCATCACTGTGTCCTAACTAATAACTGCTGTAAAATTAAGAGTAGAACAAAAAATAAAATAAAAGATTCATAGACTAATGATCTCTAACAGAATAAAAAGGATAACAGTGAAATCCCTTGGATGTTTTGAATTAAAAAACAGCTAAAAGCAGGGCCTGGTGGTGCATGCCTGAAATGCCAGCACTTGGGAGACTGAGGCAAGAGGATTGTTGTGAGTTGAGAGCAGCCTGGGCCACAAAGTGAACTCAAAGCCAGCTTGAAGTGCATAGCGAGACCCTGTCTCAAAAAGACAATACAGAAAAGCAGGCAATATTTGACTTATGTATTAGCTTCTTACCAATTCTTAAATTACCCCAAATTTGACAACTAAAACACCCAAAACGTATTTCAGGATAGCCATAAGTCAGTAATCTAGGCAGAGATTAAGTGGGTCTCAGTCTAAAGTCTCACCAAATTAATTTGTTGGTCATATCTGTTGCCCCATCTCTGCTTGGTTCTTCTTTCAAGTCCATTCAAGTTGTTTACTATATGCAGTTTCTTAGGCAGCAGGATTGAAGTCCAGTTTTCTTGTGAGCTGCTACACAGGGTATGTTCTCTGTTCCTGGCATCAAACTTCAGATCCTAGTCATCAGCTCCTCTGAAGACATCCCCTTGCTTGCTTAAAGGTAGCAGAAGAATCTCACCTGATTTAAACTTTTCCTCCGAGCAGAAAATTAGAGACTGATGCACTAAGCCTAATCAAAGGTAAAGACCCCATCATATACATGAGTTCTAGGCCCACTCATGGAGAGGGGATTATGCAAGAAGAAAGGGCCAGGTACCAGATGTTACAAGCTGTCTTATATATGTGCCTACCACAATTCAACAAAGATGCCTGAGTTTTGACAAGAGCATTTCAGTAAGAGCTATATTACCACTCTGTTAATTGCCTTAGCAATGTCCAAAGATTTTGTTTCTTTGATTCAAATGTTAAGGTTCAAATTAAACCAATCATCACATTCCATTCCAGCCAATGAAGTTGAAATTTTGAATAGGATGGCCAGAAAATATTTTTAATGTTTCTCAGGTGATTCTAATTTGCAAGTAATATCCAAATGCCATTCCTGGTAAAGCGAGTGCACATGAAGTTCTTAGTATTCTTGGGTTTGTAGGTTTACTATTGAGTTTATGTCTCAGTGGGATTTTAAATTTGCACTTATTTCGAACATTATTCATTGTGATAAAACACAGCATGATACATTGTATATTTTAAGAAAGAGATATATATTTGCTTTATCAATAAAAAATATTATTTTATTTACAAGAATGCATTGCCATGTAATGCAAGTCAGTGGAGTAGATAGTGGGAAGAATCATAAGAAAAAAAGGGGAGAAGAGTTATGAAAATATATGTTTATATTTTTCATATTGAACACACCTCCTTATGTAAAATTCAGAAGAATTAAATGATTTCTTAGTAGGTTTCACAGATCAGGGCAGTGAAATTTTGAGAGATTGAATATATTGTTCTGATCTTCCCAAAACTAAGGGTAAAAGATTGTAAACCAGTCACTTCCTTATGGATCCTGTAACTTACAATGCTCTTCCTTAATGTTGCATTATGTGTGGAATTACTTTCTGATATCTCAGAACACTTAGGCACATTTTGTACTTTACTGCCCTGTTTCTATCACTAGATGCAATTTTACGACAAAACCCTCATTTTGCTCAGCTCTTGCAGCAAACTGGATGGCATTAATGGCATGATGTGCTTAGACTGTGGATTTAAGGCTCTCTGAGCTGGTGAAGGGAAAGTGGGAAACATGCATTTTAATATTTCAGAAAATATAAAATGTGCTTTTTTCTGAAGATATAACATATTCTATTTGCTAAAAATATCACCTTTATGATCCAAGAAATACAGCATTTTATAGTTAGGGTCATAGAACAGGGGAATGGAAGTCGCTGTGAAACTGTCCTCAGGTTCATCTTTGATTGGGAGATAATATTACAGAATTTATTTTTAAGTCCATGTCACGCAGGAACTGAATAAAATGGTATCTCTGTGTGTATCAGTGGGTGAGGGATCATGGTTATTTGCATGCATAGGCATCTGGGCTGCCTGTAATTTAGGAATTGTGTTTTCTGATGATCTCCCAATGATCCAGTCCCCAATTATTGCTACATCAGATTACGGAGTACGTAGAAACATTGCAGTGTGGAGTTACCTGTGTCTACCATAAGGTCGGGAAGTACCTTCGCAAAGATGTTTTATTTTCAAGTATCTAGTGCTTAAGGACCAAATGCCGAATAATTTTCAGGAGGAAAGAGAGCCTCAATTCTAAAAACAGTTTGTTTGTGTTACTGTGTAAGAACATATGTGTGCTTGCTTAATAGATTACTAATAATGTACACAAGCACACCCGGAACATAGTAAACACTGTGTACATAAAATATTCTGATGAGTTAAATTTTTATTTGATTTGCATATTCAATATTTTTAAGAAATTCGATCACTATGTGTTATGGTTGATACATTGTGTTAACTTGGGGAGTCTAGTGGTTTGGCTGAGTGACTCAGCAGGAAGTCAGGGTGCTTACTTTGTACACATCCTGAACCTGTGGAAGAAGAGGGCATGGAGACTGTATGAGAGCTAAACGCCCCCTGAGTGGGTGTAGGCTGTTTACAATGTAAGCTAGAAAAAGACTGCTTGCAGCCGTTCCTCTCCTTTGCTCTGGTTGTTTTTGCCGTGTTCTACTGTCATGAATGTTTGTCCTTGCCATGTGCCACTCTGCCTCTGAGCCAGCTAAATATGGACTGAAACCTTCATAAACTGTAAGCTAAATAAACTTTCTTTCCTTCATTTTAGGTGTTGGATATTTTGTCTCAGCGATGAGAGAAAAGTAACCAAGACATTATGAAAGATCTACAATATCTTATAGTATGGAGGAATAATTGAGAGCTGTATGTAACTTATTTTAACAAAAAACATTTGACTCTAGCTGGTAAGGTACAAAGAAGGTATCAGCATGATCCATAATTGGCACATGTTGTTTTTCTCAATTTACTACTTTTTTGTACTATTAAGTTACATCAGGTGGATGCATAAGAAATTAAACCAAACACAGCAAGCAACAGCAATACATAAAGTCAGTAATGTGTGTTCCCTCTGCCCAGCATTCTTTCCATTATGTACTTTTCAGCCCTGATTATTCTCTTGGAAGTGCTTTTGCATGAATCCTGTAACATTTGTGCATCTTGTTCTTTTGCTATTAATAGTTCACCAGTCTCAAAATGTTCACGTGTTCTTTAAAGGAACATCATGTATTTACCACAGAGTTTATTTATTAGGACATTGAAGTGTACTTAAAATATATCTCTATTAACTTCATTAGGCTTATTTTAGTTTTGTTTATGCTGTTTGTAGATTTTCATTTATTGCCTAGGTACTGCTCCTAAACCTAAATTCCCCCATAAAACTTTTCCTATTTAGAGTAAATTTTACTGAATGCAACATTTATAGGAGCATAGGCATTGTGTCCTAGCAAAAATATTTCTATTTCCTCTTATAAAATAAATAAAATGCCATGAACTAAGAAACATCAAATTACGGTGAAGGAAATAAAAACTAATTCATAAACATCTAACATTTAAAAGTTATTTTCTAATTTGATAACATATTTCACTTAATGAATGTTACTAAAGGCTAATTTGTAACAGTAAAAGCTAAGGTTAAAAATTTGTAGAGTAGATTTAGTTGCTGGGTTTCTAAAATGTATGTTCTGGCTGATGATAGACAAAAAACTGACAAAGCGTAAGGGGTTTTAAGAATGGTTCAGTGTATTTTGTGGAGCATAAGAGATGCTCTCATCTTTTAATTGAAAGTAAGAAGCTATAGTAGTGAGTTATACTAGGAAAGAGATTCCTTAAATCAATTTATGTTAGTTGCCGACTTCCCAGGAAATGGAAGAGAACCAACATTAGGTAATTAACTCCACAGCAAGGAGGCTTGCCTGAAATGCATCAGAGGGCCTTTTGAGAGGTTTCCTTCATGGCCATTCAGAGACCTGAACCCTCGCTTTTATCTTTCGGAGTAAGAACTGGAAATGTTACCACGGCTGTAAAATTCATAATACAGTCAGGGAGGAACTTACCTCAAGATACCACTTTCTGAATAAAGTTGGATGAAGGATTCCCTAATGCAAAGATTGTACAATGCGCTTGAACAATAGTTCAATGTTAATGTAAAAAGAAATTTCTAGTTTCTAGTTCTGAAAGTCATGTGTTCCTATAAATTGAAAACTTCCACAAACAGCAAAATTTCACGAAATTGCTGATCAGACAATTGTTTAGATAATTAATATTGTCCAAACTTAAGTTAGTAGATCTCACCTAATTTGAAACACACCAAGGCTGAGGATGAAAACAGTGCTTCTACTTGACTCACCACTAACTCCTGCGGAAAGATTGGAAGTATGCTTAGGTACTACATCCGGGGACATACAGGGGAAAGAAGAGTCAGGGGGAACTGGTTAAACTATACAAAGATGTACACTATCAGATCCAGGAGTGGATACCTGCAGGGAGCGGAGCCGCATCTTTGTGTCATAGTGTAACAGGCTTTTTCATACCATATACAGTCTTATGCACTTCCAGGGCTTCAAAGTGAGTCTCCTTCAATTTCTAACTGTCAGTGCAGGAAGCATCCTAGAGATTCATGAAGCATTCTCACAATACATCTCACAGAACTGACAAGCAGGAAAAAATATACATGTATATATCTTTTTATTTAATGAACTTCTTTGTCATTCATTTGATGAAGTTATTTCTTTTGAGGAAATGAAGCCTTTCACTCTGACAGAGAATAGAATAGAGGGAATGCAAAGCAAAATTGTTATGCTGAATGAAATACATATTTAGACGGATACCCATAAATTCTGGGTATCAGTGAAATAATGTATTACTTCTTGGTTCAGAACATGTGTCAAAGCATGAAGGGCATAGCCTCAAATGGCAAATTTTTTCTTTTTATTTATTCCTATTTCATACTAAATTTAAAAAATCCCTTAGCCTGTTGTGGCGGCACATCCCTTTAATACCAGCACTTGAGACAACAGACAGTTGGATCACTTCAAGGCCAGATTGGGCTATGTAATGAGTTCAAGGCCAATTTGAACTATATAATCAAAAATCAAAACAAAATAAAAATTAGCCAATCTCAAGTAAATTACCCATTTCCATCATTCTCCAGACCAACTTAAATATTTTAAAAAGGGCAAAAGATTTATATGACCTGAAGCGAAACCAGACTACCAATTTAAATATCTTAAACAGAATCAATATATACATATACAATGTGTTCAAAATCAGGCAGTTTGCTAAATTAAAGCATGGGATTATAGATAATTGTGTATAAATTGAGCAGGAAAAGCAAAATCAAATTTTAGTAGCATATAATCAATGTCTGTCATACTTATTATGAAGAACAAGATCCAGTGAAATAAACCTGCTGCGATTAGTTATTGGTGCGCTGACTACGTGGTGCCATGGTGTGGTGAGTGTGCCTGGAAGTCAGAAAACGGGACACGCAGAAGGAATAACCTACCTGCCATTATTGAAAGAAATGAGGCATGTCTAAGCCCATCTCAATAAGATCATTCTGTTTACACATTCCAAAGCATTAGAAAGTAGGGGAAAACTGAGAACAGTGGAGATTGTTACGGAGAACTGAATTACAGCTTTGTACAACAGAAAGTTCTGAGATTAACGAAAGAGTATTACTCAGCTATAAAGATAAACTAGAAGTTTTTATGGGTAAATGGATGCAACCGGAGACCATACTCATTAGTGAAATAAATCAGATTCACATGTGTAAACACCATATTTCCTCCCTACTATAAGAACCTGAAAGAATAAATAAAATCTGAAAGATGCAATAAATATTGTGAAAAGGAAAGGAAACTGCTCAAATAGGAAGAAGCAACTGGGATGAAGGAGGGGAGAGGAAAAAGGAAGAAATACACACACACACACACACACACACACACACACAGGATAGCCAGGTTAATGGTACTACTATATCTGTTAGTTTATTAAAAGCAACTGTTAATGTGTAAATGTTTGATCAATCTTGCATGCCCATATCTGGTGATATGTGCAACCATTTTGAAGATGACATTATGGAGTCATTGAATATGACATTATGTAAGGTAACAACCATTGTTAATATCTTGTCACCTTGTTTAGAAATTCTGTTTCAAATTTTCTGCTGTCTATGCTGTATTGTTTATGTATTTGTTTTCATGTTTTTAATGAAAATCAGGATAGCTGGCATTGGTGTATTGCTAATGTCTGTAGTTTATTGAGAGAAATAATCAATGCTTAAAATTTTGGTTTTTTTTTCTGACCATTTTTATATGCTTGAATTTGGTAATTGATATGAAAACAATATGTAGCATAAGAACCATTGTTGAACTTCTACCTTTTTGTATGGTGAAGCTCTGCATCATTTCCAACATTTTAAAAAATTATTTTTATTGCTTTTTACTTGTTATTGCCCTTGATTGTTTGATCAATCTTACATTCTTATGTCTAATAGATTGAACAATGTCATTGAAGATAACAGTATGCAATTGTAAATTTCTGTCATTCTGTCTTGAGGTCATGTATCATATCTGTTGTTTTTGTATTGTTTTGATTTTGTCTTCATTGTTGTTTTGTCAGTTTTTTTTAAATTTTTCAAATAAAAAAGAAAGTTCTGGGCAAACCTCACATTTCATAATTATTTTCAAGTGTAATTTATTTCTATTTTATCTCAAATTTTAAATTCCTTTTGACTAATTCTCTAATAGCTTTGGTTGAGAATCTATAAACATTGACCAAATACTACCCACTGTATCTTTTCTTCAGTTTATCTTGTCTTTCATATAAACATATTAGTTCACTATTGTCAATAGAGAATAAACCTTTTATCTCTTGCCCCCTCTCAACTACAGTGTAAATTGTATACCCAATAATTCACTACTAAACATGCTACCAAAGAATTCAGATCTTGTACTTGCAACAAAATTAAAAATACACCTTCATTCTCAGTCAAATGATCATAGAAGACTTCCTAAGGAGCTAAAGAGACAGGCTTTTGTAGGGAGAGAATACCTTAGCAGAAAAAAATACATAAAAATGTGAACTACATGTTCACGTAACTGAATTTTCTGTCATGAGGCTGACACTGTTCTAGATAAGTAACTTCAAATTGGTCATGAAATACTGTTGCATGATTCCTTTACCCAGATGGATAACATGACACCATATTTATGATGAGTAACATAGTTCAAGTACTTTATTTGTCTTTCAATTCTCCCTGTGGCTTAGTTACCAGGAGTAGTTTGTCAAAGAAAACACAGCTGCAGGCTGGGTGTATAGCTCAGTGGCATAAGCGCTTGCCTAGCAAGCGCAAGGTCCTGAGTTCAATCCCCGGTACCAGAAACAAACAAACAAACAAACAAACAAAAAACCACAGCTGCTTTCAGTTCTTTCTGAATGATATTCTTTGGATTTGGTTTACATGTAATTTTTTCAATATCAAAACAGCTCATGAGAACAGGTAACATCCAGAGCCTGTATGGCAAACAAAGATGCCAAACCACTATAAGTGTAAAGTGATTCACAAAAGATAGCTTTGTGGGCTAAGCTATACATTAAAGCTGGGTTATATATTTTAGAGTGAATAAGAGTGGAAATATAAATTACCTCAAAACACAGTATTCAGCTTGCTATTCATTTTCTCTGCCCCCCATATATACTGAGTAAAAGTGAAACTTCTATGGGGTAAATGTTGCTCTAATCTCTGTTAGAAAACAATCTTGATGTGAGTTATAGTTTCCCAGTGGAAACAGCTTCCAATATACCAAATTAACAATTTCACTTTGGCCTAAGCTCTTCAAGGGCATATCCCAGTTATTTAATAATATCGGACTTATCTTCCAAGGTGTGAGATTTAGCTCTTGATTCTTTCTCAGTGGTAATTTCTGTAAATGTATAGTATTTTCTCAATGAATCATTACCCATAAGAATATCTCAACTATGTATAGTTTATTAAGAAAATACTCAGTTCAAAAATTTAATGTTGTTAAAGAAACATCTTCAAAGATTCCTGGTTCCTTCTTCAAGTAACTCTGAAAATTGGGGAAAAAAATGGCAAACAAGTGAGGGCTCTTCTTCATTATCAGAGCAACTGAAATCTGTCCTAAAGATGTTTTACTTTTTAAACAGATTAAGTATTATTTTGGTAGCTGTTTGTGATTCCTAAATGAGGGACCTAATTATGTATTATCCATCACCAAATTTCCCAGCAGCACTCAAACGAAATACGGGCATCATGCTCACCTGGCCTTTGAAACTTACTGGTCACTTGGTCTCCACAGTTCAAAAACGTCATCTGCTAACTGAAATCAAAAAGTCTGTTTCATCTACAACATCCAGCTACAGAGGAAAAACACAGTGGCACATTTCACATATGCTTCCATCAATAAACCTGTCAACCTTGAAGTGATGACTGTGCCTCCCAAATTCAGCTAATCGGTATGTTTAAGGTGGTCTGACTATTCCTCTAAGGTTTTAGATCCCCTTTCCTCTTACCAAGTAAGTTCTATCCTTCAGCTTTATTGACAGGAGGCCACAGCTGAGTAGATATTTCAGTTAACCAACAAAACAAACAATTTGAGCATCCATCTGTGCACTGAACTGCAGATTGTAATCATAATCTCTGCTAAGTACCCTTGTCTTGGGTCAGAGGCCCAAAAAGCAGAACTTGAGAAGGAGATTTGTGTCTCTTTGATTTATTAAGGAAATCTTCTTTGGAAAAATCAATGATGGGATAGGGTAAGCAGTGTAAGAAAGGGGAAAGGGCATAGAAATGTAGTTTCAAGTAAAATTTAGAAAAACTTTAACAGAATCAGCTTCCTAACAGGTGTCCTATGTCTCTGCAAGCAAGTAAATTACTGAGTCAGCTTCTCCTTTTGCTGTTAACAGGCCTGACACTGAGAAGCATTTATAAGTAAGAAAATGTCCATGCTTATGAGCACAGCCATAGCTTTGCCGCTGCCACCTGTCCACTGGAGTCATAAGTGCACTGCATAATCTTGGCAGTGGAAGAGGAACAACATTTGTAAATCTTCAGGCTCATGTATCTTGATCAAAGCATTTCGTCCATTTCATTTCCTTTCACTGTTTTCATTTTCCATTCTTTTCCCATTAATCTATAAACTTGCCTTAGTTGATTTTTCCTAGTACATATTTCTGCAGTAGTGGCTTTTCCCATTTTCTGCAATGGATTCCTTTGGTTCATATTAATGTGCAAAAGAAAGACAACCTCAATTTCTATGGTTTTCTGTGGGCTGCTTGATATATTTCATCCTTGTACATGTGTATGTACATTTACAACTTTTCATTCTTCCAGCCCCTGACTAACCATTAATAAATCAACTAGTGACAAAAGACTTGTAAATTCACATGAATCAGTGCACATCTTTGACTCAGGACACTTTCTCTCTGCAGTAAATGGATATCCAGACACAGGGCCACAAACTGTATAGTGGAGAATTCCCTGTACCCATAGGAGATTTTATCTTTTTCAAGTCCAGATGTTCAAAATATACACCTCTTCATTTATTGAGGAAGTTTCAACCTTTTCATGTAATGCACTGTACTTAAAAATTAACTTTGTGATGATGTGTTTTCATGCGGTCAAATTGTGTTCTTTCCGGTGTCACTAGACATTTGAGCAGTGCCCTCTCCTACTGAGCAGCAATCTCCCACACGTGGTCCATTCCCAAGAACACATTAAGTGTCTCTGGAATCACCCTCACAGCCTCACCCAAAATGATGTCTTCACCAGGTATCTATACTTCACGATGTATCTATACTGTATGGATCTGGAAAATCACTAAGCCCTTTCCCTTATTTCAGCCTTGGACTTCTCTGAGACACCTCTTCCAACACCACTTATTATATTAGGGATTGTAGTTTTCAGAAGATCACCTTCCAGTATTTAATCATTCTAGCTTTTTTTGAGATAGTGTTTTGGGAACATTTTTTAACTTTTGGGATTTCAACATTTGGGTTTACGGGTTTTGAGATTGTATTTTTCAAGATTGCAATCAGTATTAGGTAATATCCTTCAATAAAAATGCCACAAATGGTACCACTGCTAAAATCAGAGCTGCTAATTTTCTGACATCTACAGTAACCCTCTGTCTCCTTCAGTGGACAGCCTGGGCTTTTGGAAAACAGACTGGAAAATAAAGGGGAGTAGCACCCGTGAAGCATTTGATGATGCAGTTTCCTTGGTCCTGTCACCTGGGATGTGACATCGTTTTCCATTTGTTCTGATGTCCTAGGGCTGTAGGAAACAGCACCTCCTGAGCATATCTTACCACCTTCAGCACGAGTGCGCCCGAGGAATCCTGAGCAGCGTTGTCAGTGGGTGGTTCTGTCACCTCACACAGGTCATTTCTAGTATTCTGAACTCTGAGCCTGTGTGTTACGCTCATGCTTTGTGCCGTTGTGCTTCTTACATCTCTATAAAACCATACTTTTGGTCATGTTTTTTCTAAGGATCACCCCAATAGTTAATCAATGCTGTGTTTTATGGACTGTGTCAGAGAACCACATGCTGTCTTTTTAAGGGCTTCGATTCTCCTCAAGTTTATTTTTCCTGACTTCGTTCCGTGTCTCCCAGACTGGCTTCCTCCGCATCCACACCTAGGCGCACTCTCTTCCTTGTTGCCTATGCTGACTTGTCCGCCGATTCAGCACCTCTGGTATCTAAACAACCGGTCGTATCCTGCCAAGCTTAGCTTTTCCCTTGATAGGTGTTCGTGAATGAAACCTAGTGATCATTGGCATAACTGGCAGGGAAGTACCAACAGCCGTCGTCATTTAAATTATTTGGCTCATGTGAGCTTCTGCCTAGTCCTAACTACAGCAGATGAACCCTGTATTCTAATAAGGGAGGAGCCACTGCATGGCCAGTGTCTTCAGTGTTCAAAGTCCTCAGGCTGATCTGTGAAGATCCCTATTTGCTGAGTCAGTATATCAGTTCTTTCCTTTCAGGACCCTGACTTTACACAGAATTTTTATCTGAATTAAAAAGGCAGCCTTATCCTGCTAGTATAAAGCATGCACGCTGGGCTTGAGTTTTAGCATTATTAACCTCTGAGAGCAGGAGCTGAAGGTCACTTCAAACACTGCCGGTGAGAATCTCTCCCCTGTTTTCCCTTAGAGGGAAGATTACTACAACATAGCACTTCTTTCCTCTTTCATCTGTAGTCATCTTCAACAGCTGCAGCACTACGCAGTCTCTACCATCACATCTGTTCTGCACGTTTAAAATGGCAGAACCATTGCATATGCTGTGAAGGCTTTGCATGTGCGTCCACTTCTTGTCCACCACCTTTGAAAGTCTTAGCAAATGTGCAGCAGCTGTGTGCCAGGAACTGTCAGTAGCTCCCTGCCGCCTGCATTCCAGCCGCACTGTGAGCTGGAAGCTAAAGCCAGGCTGGAATCCCTTCCTGGGTGCCTCTTTCCCAGGCCTCTTTTTGTCTCGACTGTTTTAGGTTGAGTGCATTGGAAATAGAGGCTAGGCTGGTTTTCATGAATGTATAATTCACTGAGAAATTATTTAAAGGAGGAAGAAGTACATAAGGCAGAGAAATAAAATAGGAAGCTGGGCAGAGAAGAAAATAAGTAAGATTGGATTTTAAATCTGCTATGAGAACTACCATACTTTTTCAACTTTCAGTAATGGATCAGAACTTTCTATGCATAGCAGGCAGTCACTGGCTATGACCTGAGGGTCAGGGATGGTTAGGATGCTCAAGAGCAGTACTTATTTTATCTACATTAGGTAGTGTTCTGCAGCATTAAAACCAATACACACTGAATGTGATCTAAACTTACATTTCTTTTTCTGAATATGCTTATTTTCACACAATACATTTTCACACATAAAGTATCATATTTTAGGGAATGTATCCAGATATATGCATGGACATACAAATATATAGAAATAAAGATGTTTTCCAATTATATTCTTGTGACTAAGCCGCCTTTCCTTGGTTTGACTTTGCAAATGGTCCCCATGTGTAAGGTTGGCCTCACTCCCATTATAAGTGTAGAGAAAATTGGACATAAAAGGTGGGCAAAATGAAGATATTAGGATGCTGCTACGAAGTTAACTGTCTCAGGTGACACAGCTTTGGGATTCTACAGCAGGGCTCCACCAGATAGTTGGCAATATGAGCACGTAAAAGTGCTTCAACTGGCAAAATAAAATCTGCGGGGTTTCCCATTTTGAGCCCCACGAATTGTTCCTTATGACCCCTCTACAACACACAAGTCCCATCTTAGTTATAAATGATCTAACTTTCATGTAGCAAACCCAATGAGGCTGTGAATGAAACAGACTTAATTTGGCAGCCCGAAAGAACAAGCAGTGCAAATTTGGCGTTCGAACACTGCACCTGGAAGAGAGATGAGATTGTACTAGTGGAGAGGTTGGCCTTTTGCTTTGGATGCTCCTCTGACCTGAGACACCACAACTGTCACCACTACATTCTTTACCTAACTTGTTTGCTACTGGTAGGAACAACTAACTCAATTCTTGAGGTATTTATTCCTAAAGTCCTTGATAATATGAATTTCCATTTACATGTAGTTTCCTAAATTCTAGATTCTACTTTCCACATCATTTGAAATATGATAGTAACAATTTAACCACTTAAATTTGCTTTCGATGGATACAGTTTCTAGCGCTCTAATGAAAGAATGATGCTTATATTTTATCATACCTAAGAATGTCTAATTATATATCTGCTTTTATTTACCACTGAACCACTCTTGATATGAATATGTTTGACAGCATTTTTTGTGTAAATGTAGAAATGATTTTTAAAACATAAGTAAAATATGTATTCAAAACCCTTACATCTAGTGAAATTTTAGGAAATCTTATAAATTAAAATTTAAATCTGTAGAGTTAAGAAATGTATATCCAAAATCACACCAGGAACTGTTTTGCTTATACACTTTTACTGGCTGAGTATGGCCATTAAAATTCCATTACTAATACTAGACTTTGGATTCTTCTGTAGGAATCATCATACTTTACTGCTGACTCTGAGGGCTAGGTTTGTGTGCCACTAGCCCACCGGGCTAGGGACTGTGTGTTGCCTAATTTTTCAAGTACAATGGCTTCAGAATTAGGTACATTTGACTTTCATAGTCATAAGAGTCTGAAAAATGACTTTTAAATCTCACGCTTACAAATTTATATAGTAATCATTTTTAAAAATTCTCTAATGGTGAAAAGGCATTCTAAAACACATATCTCTGACAACATGTTTGGTATGGTTTAGGTCTTCCAAAATTATCATGCATTCAGAGTGGGGACTTCTGGGAGGTGGGTGAGTTAGTCCACTGATGAGTTCATGGCCGGATGCACTCGTAGAAGGAGGCGGGTCCTTGTGCGGGATGGGTAACTGCAGGCACAACCTGGAGGGGATGTTCTTCTCACAGCTCTTCGCTTCACACTCTGACTTCTGGCTGACATGGTTTCTGCCCCTCTCCCTTTTTATACCCTTCTGCCTTGGACACAAACAACTCCAGACTAAATTTTCTGAAAAGCAAAATGAACTTCTCCTTTTTAAGTTGCAAAAGTCAGGTAATTTGCTCTAGAAATTGAAAGCTGAGTCACACTATGCTGCCTCGCCATTTGTAAAATCCTATCAGTAAGGGGAGGAATGTAAAAGAAACTCATATGAAATGTCAGCCAAACTTGCTTCGAATATAATGAACAGTGTTGAAGAGGCAACTGGCAGTATTTAAGAAGTGACGAAGTGAAAGCCCGTTTGAGAAGTGAAAAGACCAAAGCCTATAATTTTGGTCGTGGTAACTGGAGAGTTAACAGTGACAAGGACATCAGGCAACGCTGGAGGAAGCCTCTTCATGTAGTAGCCTCTGAGCCAGGGAAAAAATCAAGAATTGTGAGGTGTCTGAGATTTTATGCCACTTGCAAATTGACAGGTTTCGTGGGTGACACAGCTTTACGGTTGAAGTGGAAAACACGAAGTTTGGGAGACAGACATAAAGGAAAGTTTAATACCAACAGCGATGACGGTAACCAGAGTCATCAGCAATTCTCTGCTGGTCCTCTGAGATCAGGTGCTCATAAGACCATACAGAGAGGAACAAGTGACACATGTAACTATAGCATTCTAAATTACAGGATAGAAACACTGAGTCTGGGGAAACGAAAATATTTTATATTTCACAATATGCTTCCTTACTCTGGCTCTGTAGGGGGATATTCTTATTTTATTATGAATCAACAGTAATGCCCATTGCTCCAAAAGGAGTCATTACTGCTGTCTGCTGAGGTTATTCTGATATTGTTGATAACATGGTGCAAAGCAGAGCACAGTGTGCATATTTGCAGGACACGCACTCGAGAGCCAGGCAGAAACACTCAGTAAATGCTGTACCACATGATGGTATTTGGTCAACAACTCTTGTTTCACTTTTTTCATCCTTTCCCACACTTCCTGTGGAATCTGGAGGACGATTTAAGGCTATCCCTCCTGAATAAAGTGAATGAGGGCTTTAAAGTTCGAGAAAAAAAACTAAGAGACAAATGGCAGTTTCATGTTGACTTTGGAAGAAAAGGCACAGAGGTGCACAGAAATGAGGGCAGGAGGCAAATATTTAGGATATCCTCTTTTATGTGCAATAATTGTGTACAATAACATCCCTTTGCCATAATAATCAATAAACACTTGCGTTTATTAATCCTGCCAATGAAATGTCCTAATTCTAACAGCTTAAAAAAATAGTTCATGCACAGCACAGGACAGACACCAAAGGTTTGTAAATAATTTAATTTTTAAGTATTTACACAGGTACATTACAGTGGAAGGGGCCTAAAACAGTAGCCCAGGTCCCTGTGTATAGCAACAAAAGAATCAACAAACACACACCTCGTAGTAAGCGGCTACATTTTTTGAAGATCACAGGATGGTGGCAGGAAGCTACATTTTTTGAGGATCACAGGATGGTAGCAGGAACAGGCAGCAGGCTGAAGGAAAAGGGGGAGGAGGAAAACAAGCAAGCTTGAGAGTGAGAGATCCAACAGAACTCAGGCTTCCGGTATTTAATATGTGAGACCCTGTAAATGTAGGTGGCTCCCACCCTGGTCAGACGCCTCTGACACCAGGGCCCTCCCTTTCCATCTCTCACTGATGCCCGTGATCTGCTGCCCAGGCATCACGACCTGCTATGTTTAATCATGGGTAATCACCAGGGTGGTGCCGTGCTCACAGCTGACGGAAAGAAAGGGAGTGGCTCACTCAGCGCTTTCCTGACTGTATCAGGTATACTGTCCCTTTTTATAGTAGGTGTGTACATATATTTATGTACATGTATAAATACATTGTATATTTTATAAATATAAATGTTCACATTTCTGTCAGTGTACACATACATTATAAATGGAAGCATTCTAATCCTTCTGAAAATTTCAGCCTCAGGCTATGGTCATTGCAATACTCATATGCATAATATATATGTATACATGCATATATTAACATTTATGTGTATATAGTTATAATTCTATTATTTATAGGTGGAAATTAAATGCTGTATCACAACATTACTTCAACTGTGAATAGGATTTGCAAGGGACTCACACTTGTTCTATAATTATCCAATGCTATCTTTACAAGATGAAGTCAAGAAATTCAGATTGTAGAGACTGAATTTTTGTCAGCGTTATGTATTTTTTTGAAAGAATTATGAGCATGCATTTTTTTTCCAAGAATATTTACAAGATGTGCCTGGAACCTAAATGAAAAGAGACGTATGTTACCGCTACATTTGGATTGAGCCATGGTCTCACCTTCAGCTATAGAACAAAGTGCTTTCTACAGCTCTGACCTCTGTCTGCTAGTCACTTCCAAAAGCACAGCCTGAAGGTACAGGTATTACTGCACCTGTGATACTGGTCTCTGCTGCTTCCTTTGCTCTCAGTATTGTTTATGTTATTCGTATGCTTCTTCTCGATGATTTCTCTAAAGGTTTTTATCTTCTGTCTTAAAAAATGAAGGTCTTTCATGGACTCACAGGCAAACTGTGAATATAATGGTCAACACATGTGTGAATGTAAATCTTTCTACTCTTCCTAAATGTTTTGGGACTCAAGAAGAACATATTTCAATCACAGATTTTGCTGCTGTGTTTGTTCTTGCCTGGTTTCACTTGCCAATAGCTGACGTCCTCCATGATCATCCTGAGATTTTATGGTAATCCATGGATTTTATCTAAGTACTTTCAAATTTCCTAATAACATATGAATTCGTAGAGGCAATAAAGTCTATGTTTTTTGCTTTAGATTCCTTTTCTGGTTATATTTATACCATTTGAGTCTTAATAAATTCGATATATTTTTAAATGATACCTTTTCCTTTCATCAGATAGCACAATAATCTTTAAAATGTATTGGACAGTATAACTTTCTTCCAAGTGTGATTTATATAAATCTTTATTTCCCTCGCAATGTTAATTGCATAATATGGTAGGCTATGAGAAACAATATGATATTTTTCAAGTGTTATATTTGTACTCATTTATTGTACTTATTGTTATGTTCTTAGATTGTTAGCACCGTGAATTAGCCTCTTAAATTAATATTCCAGATGATAGTATTTGAGTAAGATAAATGAAGAAATTACTAGTTAAGTTACTGGAGCAGAAAATGGGTTAACTGCAGGAGGACATGATAATCGCACTTTAGTTTTAGTTTTAATTTTTACAAATGGCAAAGGAGAAGTCGGAAGCCCCTATTTTCAATTTTGAAATTACTTTTCATGGAAACCAGCTAACATCATTTTTCACACCAACAAAGGAACTTCAGGTATGCGAATATTTTCACACCTTACCTTCACTGGATTTCTTTTGTTGGTGAGCTTAGCAAGATGGGAGGGGGTATCTGAAGGAACTTGGCTCCCTCAGACATTGAGCTGACACCCAAAGTTGGCTGTTAGGTAATGAAATTTCATTGGTCCTGAACTTGTCTCAATTGTTTCTTTGTTTTGGAGCATGTCGTTTCCTCAATGTTTTAAAATCTGAAATAGTCTTACTTACAGTAAAAAAGAAAACAACAACAAAAAAATACCTTTTAACCTTCCAGTAAGAGGTCTTATTTGTTTTCCTTGAACTTAAATAGGTTGCCCTTCCAGACCTATTTGTGTTCCAGATGTGTGTAGCACAGCCCGCCTCACTAAGGTCTCGCTGACAAGCTAATACTCGGAGTCCTTGCTAAGACTGCTCAGCATCTTTGTGGTCTCAGAGAACTGTACCCATTGAATGAATACACTGGAGATAATTATGATTTTTAAAGACTCAAAAAAGAAATCACTAATAGTCGATGACCACAAAAAATAAGAGACAATGACTCACATATTTGAGGTTTTTATGGTAATTGGGATCAAGTATTTGGAATTTAATTTTAAAAACATATACACTGCTTTCAATATTCATGCTTTTGATGTATCAGTGCCTGTTTATTACCAAGCACTTCACACAGTCAAAAAATCCTTTCACTAGAAATAACTGAAAATTAATTTAAACAATTATAATAAAAATAAAGCTCAAATAAGCAATTGTGACAACAATAAGCTGGGTCTTCGTTAAGTGCACAGCTCCGCTGGTGGAAAAGCATCCAGCGGCAGCCAAAGTATGGCTTTGTACATTCATAAATGTTATTCAAAGAGAGAATGATTAGTTAGCCACAGTTTAGAAAAACACAGAGAACCTACGAGAACAGTTACTGAATTCTTAGGGTTTTAATCTCTATTTTTAATTAACACTATCTTAATTATACTTATCTTTGTAGTAATTCAGTACATATATATATAATGAGTAGTCATGAAATCAAGGCAGTTACTGTTTACAACTACTTGAGCATGTTGAAAAATGTTCGACTCCGGGGATGTAGCTCAATGGCAAAGTGCCTGGCAGGCAAGTGCAAAGTCCCGAGTTCAACTCTTGGTACCACACACAAAAAATTTGATTAATGTATGATACTTGTACACATTTATGAGGTATAGTGTAATATTTCAATAAATGTATGCAATATGTATTGATCAAATCTTAATAATTATTTTTTGCCAACATAAGTATTTCAAGTTGTTCTTTTAACTAAAGGTCTGTTACACAGTTTATTTCTATACATGTGTCTTTACTGGGATTTCCCATAATTATTTCCTGCTCCTTGGAGCAGCCACAGTACTGCAAACTGCTGACCTGGGGTAAATTTTCTGTTTCACTCAACACTTTCACTTCTTTATGTTGTTGTTGTTGAATCTTTTTGACAAACAAACTTGAGACATAATTGATCTATGGGACTTGCTGGGTTCAGAAGCAAATACATAGCTAGTGAACCAAAACAGGGGTTCCTTTGTGTTACCTCCAGAACTCCCATCTCACTCTTATTTAGGATCCTGTGCATTTTTTTGCATGTGTGACCCTGGGCACACATGCTATGATAAGAACACTTAACAAGAGATTCCACCTCACTCCAGAAAGAATGGCTGTCACCAAGAAATCAGCCAATAACAAAGGCTCAAAGTGCTGTGGAGAAAAAGGAGCCCTTCTCCAGTTGGTGGGAATGTGGAATGGTATAACCACTCTAGAGGTCGGTGTTGAGATCAGACTTCTACTTTGCCATTTGTAAAAATTAAAACTAGAACTTTTCTAAAGTGTAACTGACTAGGATTCCAGGTCCCATTCAACTTAGCTATTTCCCTTTTGAGTATTTTTCCAGAAGAACTGAAAACATCATACTACAGGGATATAGGCGCACTCATGTTTACAGCAGTGTAATTTGTCATAGCTAAATCTTGGAAACAATCCAAATGCCCGTCTGCTGAGGAATGGATAAAAAGCATGTGCTACTTTTACACAATGGAATATTACTCAGCTATGAGAAAGAGAAACCCAAGCCTTTTATAGGTAAATGGACACAAGCAGAGCACCCACATGTGTAAACGTCGTACTGTCTCCTTAGTGTAAGAACCTGAAAGAGTAAATAAAATAGGAAAGGTACAATAGATGCTGTGAAAGGGAAAAAACTGCTCAAAGGAAAGAAGCAACTGTGATGAGGTAAAGGAGGAAAGAAAGACCGAAGGAAGGAAAATATATGTATATATATATATACATCGGAGAGCTGAGATAATTGCACTGCTTATTTCTCCTAGTGTATTGAAAGGGACAGTTAATACTTAACTTCTTTTTATTCTTGACCACTTTTGTATGCTTATACCCAGTAATCTAAACAGCAAATTTAAAGATTCCGCTATGCAATATAACAACAACTGTTGAATTCTTATCACCTTGTTCAGTTCAATTCTGTAATGTTTCTAGATTTTACTTTTTTATTCCTCTTTAAAACGAAAGAGGAACTTTTAAGAAAAGAACTTTGGCCACATCTCCTCTCCTCTGAAATGCTTAATCTGTGCACCTTAAAAATGATATCTGAATGCAACTTCATATTATACCACTTTATTTTTAAAGTAACAAATTGGTTTATACATCTTTCAATTATTCAATATATTACTGAAGCATCTTTTCAAAGAAATAAAGATTTTTTCTGAAGAATTATTGTAGTAGTTTTTAAATTTTTCTGGAAAAATTTATTTTCCAAGTTGCAGATGGAACGCTACTGACATAGAGGGGCTTACTAAAACATCTTTAATTCATAAAACTGATAGAGAATTCTCCTTTAAAGTAGATTACAGATATTCCCAAGTCTAAAACTTTACAACATGTACAGTTGTTTTAAGCATACCGAAAGATTACACATTTATTGTTAGAAAGTATTTGTTGAAGTTGTTTAATTTCATTACACCCCTCAAAATGGCATGTGGTCCTTGCCATTGGAAACATAATGTGCTTATTTACCTGATCCGTGAGTATAAATGAGGTAGTGGAGACATTTGTTAGTAAGCAGGATACACAGGCGCTAAAATGCTTCCAATTCTGTTGAGAGAGTATCAGAAAACTTTTCTCAGTGGCAGGGAAGTCTTTCTTCATATTTTACCATTTATATCCCCACAGTAAGAGTGAAGGAGAAAACTTCTATTGTAGTTCGATTTAGCTGCAGTATGGATCTTCACGTTTATGATAACACAGACGTGTATCTGAGAGAAAGGATTGCAACGAAAGGGCCCTGTAGTTTCTTTAATCTTTAAGGTCATAGGAAAGATCACTTTCATATTTATCGTTTTCTTCATTATTTTTTGCTGTTTTCCTTCCTTATTCCCCCTCATTTTTGTTTAAAGTAGCTTTCGCCTAACATAAGGAAAATGCAATTATTATATTTTGTTGTGACAGGAAAAGGAAGGCAGTCATTTCAGGACTTAAATATAGATTCAAAAGTATTTGTACACTTTAGGACAGCAAATACACAGATAAATATTTAGATTCATGGAACATTCTAGTTTATGTTCCTGTTCTGCCGCTAGTTCTATACATCCTTTTAAAATACAGTTAATGCTACAATATTTTAGATCACAAAGTCATCCTAAGCATAATGCAATGCATCAGAAACACTTAAGTCCAGAAGGTAATATTTTACACTGTTGGAATGTGTGAGAAAAAAAATTCCCTTTTGTCCCAAACTTATTTTTTAAATGAATTAATCAGTAAACTCAAACAAAACCTATTAAAGTTCCTATGTGTCTTGAGAAAATTGGTATTACACTGGCAGGATAAACCCATTTGAAGTAGTAAAGCTTCAGCAAGTGAAATATTTTTTTTTGAGAAGCATAGTTAGCATTCTAACTGCCTGCTTGTTTTGCCGCACTAAAGAATTTTTGTTACTGCAAAATATCGAACAGAAATAAAACATCTGAAAGCAGAGTTAACTATGGAAATTTTTATTGACTGTGGTCAGGGAAATGCTTCTGCCTGATAACGGAATTGTTGCTATTTCTCAGCCCCACACTAGTAACCCAGTCTGCTCTTTGCAGTTATCAACAGCTGCAGGCATCCAGGTCAAGCTGTTCAGGTTTGTCTCCGGGGTTTGCTAGGATGCTGGGGACAGGCGCAGCCAGACTTTCAGGCTCCCCCTGACGCTCATGAAGTCTGGTTTTTAGGCATGAGTGGGCCTAGCTTTGTTGCTTTGTGAAGCTCTTTTACCTTTCAACTCATTGTCCCCGTCTTGCACAAATCACCATGGTAATCCTGCAAATCCTGTGCATTTCCTGGACACTTGTTTTAATGTATAGTCTCTTATTTTATTTAACTAACTTTCTCCCACTTAAAAGCTGCAGCCAACTGTATCTGCAGGTAACTTCTGCCACTTTCTTGTCCTTGCCCTCCATTGCATGTTGTACTCCTTAACTAAGTAATTCCATCCATATCTGGTGCCATTCAATAGATTCTTATTTTTCCTGATTTGATTTCAACGTGTTTTTATTTAACACTAGATATTAATACTTATTTTTCTCTCCATATTGAAAATCTACAGAAGAAATCATGAGTTTGAATTTATGTCACTATTTCTTCTCTATTGAGATAAGATTCCATAGTTTTGCTTGTTCTTTGGAAAGATTTGAATATGATTTTCCATGGCACAGTGCATTGCTTATAATAGTGAAACAAGTCCTCAGCAGGACTCTGGCCTGCTTATCGCCTGCAGGTGAGCTGGGTGTATCTGACAGGTGTTCCTTCCTGCTGCTGGGAATAATACTGGAGAGGCAGACGTGACTTCACTGAACCTCTGATCACTGTGAATAGTCTTACAATGACTCCATTTTTTGTTAGTTTGATATCTCATTTACTGGGATAGAATCCATGTAACGCAATTTATTCATTCATACTGAAAATACAAGTATTTTGATATAGTTAGAGTTTCATGATCATTACCACAATCAGTTTTAGATTTGTGTTACCATCTACTCCCACGAAAGATCCTTTTGCCCATTAGAACCCACTCCCAGGAATGCACACTGTGTTTAGAAAAATAAATTTTGCCTGAAACCTAGAAGCAAACTTCACACTGATTAAAATTAAAGAATAATATGAGTCACCTGTGAATTCTTTCTCAGCGTATCATACTAGGAATAAGGAATTATTTTCTTCTTTAAACATCATTACTGTCATGAAAATTGCTAATCTCATTTAATCTCATATAAAGCACAACTACACAATTCTAATTTCTCCTACATGTATTGATTTACACTGTAGTATGCTGTGATTTCTTAACCTTAAAATATGCGAGAAACATTGTACAGTTTCCACTACTTTTTGCATGTCAACTTTACTGGATTGAGGGCACCTAGCGGCTTAGTGAGCATTCTCCTGAGCATTCTCCTGTGTGATTGGTTCATGGAGATGTGGCTTTATCTACTGGATTTGGTTCCATGAGATTAAGAATCATGAGCTGAAAAGTCTGGTGGAGTAAATACCAGCGAGTTCCATTCAAGATATTCTGGAAGAACAGGAAAGCCGAAAAATAAATTTCTGATGAGAAGGAGCCACATATAAATTTGGGGCCAAAGGAGCTATGATTGCTAATAAAATAAGCCTTATTAAAAAGAAACCAATACTTCACAGGGAAAAACAGAAAGTTGGCTAAGAACATCTCAGGGATCAGCAGGATGCTGTCCAAAGAGTAGAGATCTTGGGACTCCTGCTAAAGTAGAGCCTCCTGCAGAGTTATTTCCCTGTAATTCATTTCTCCATGCTCAGACACTCACGTGGGCACTCAGAAGCCACTGCAGCTATGGTGCAAGTGGGTCTAGCTACTGTTTCTGCTGAGAGTAGAGACTGGTATTGTCCACATGATACTGGTTTTCCTGGTCCACATAAGACAAGAATTGTGGGGACAGGATGTTTCAGATTTCATGAACAGCTGGAAGCCCCTAGAAGTGCAATGTATGGAACTGAGGGAATCAAACTAAAGGTGTAGTGGGGACCCATGAACCTAGATGTGCCAATAATGTGGAAATTCAGCAAAGAAAGTTGCAAGCCATGAGTGAAGCCGACCTAAGGGAGAGGCCTTGTGGACTGCAACTCTGACCTTTTTACTGACATTTTACTACAACGATCCTCAAATACTAGACATGGAGGAAAAAACAAACAAACAAACAAACAAACAAAAAAACTAATGTTTGTCCTCTTTGCTATTGGTCTTGCTTTATCACAAATTGTTCTCATACCTCTATTGGGATTTTATAGCTTTTATTAAACAGAGGTTTACAGCTAACAATTTGCCTCAAGTTTCAAGAAGACAAAGATTTTTGTAGAATACTGGAGACAATGAAACTTTGGAAAAAGGGTCAGTGCATTTCTGATTATGTTTGGGATAGTGATCTTAGGCAGAGTTATGAGCTTACTCTTTTCCTTATTTGGAAATTAAGTATGATTTAAGGAGATGTTTTTATGTGTGAAATTGATAAGTTTTGGATTCCAATTGCTAATCCTGACATGGCAATGATGCTGCATAAAGACATGTCTGACGGAAACTTGCTCCTGGGTGTGTTTGGGTGGGTCCTGGAGGCACGGCCTTGGTCACTGCATATAAGCACTCATATATTCCTCTCTGGTGATTTTCCACAGCTCAATTTTGGTCCCATGAACTCAGCACTTTTACTGCCCCATATCCTTCTTCCATGGTGTTTCTTCTTTGGAACTAGTTGAGTGCAAACTAAAAATATAAACCAATCACATGATTCCACAATTTATTTGTGATTGCAGAATTTGTGGCTCATATATAAGAAGTTAATACATGTGCTAACCTTGCTTCCTAGGTGCACTAGTGATCTCTCAGTCACTTTAGTAAAAGACCTGACACTGGTTACTGAAGAAGTGTTTGTTAGCATTCTCTAGAGGTACACAATCAATGGTTCATATTGATGTATATGAATGCAAGAGGATATATTAGGTAGATATATTAGAAGAGTCCATAGTCGTCATCTATGTGCTGGAGAGTTGGGAAATATAGTAGCTGTTCAGTCCAAGAAGCTGAACAAAAAGGATCAAGGATGTGGCACTAGTTCAAGACCAAGGAGCCAGAAGATACCTAGAGAACTGCTCATCTGAGTCTGTGCTGGAAAGCAAAATAAACTACGGAGTCTAATGTTCACATGTATCCCAAATATGCAAACTGGGGAAGTAACTACAGAACACTTCTGGGGACCCATGGGACCCAATGTGATTTGAATCTTGACTAAACCTTCACTGACCACTTGACTTCCATAGACCAGCAGTGCTCTTACTGGAGGGACAAAATGTTGTTGTAGACCTCCTGCAATCAGCATTTGTTTGTGCCAGCATGCAGTGTCTGATTATTTCCTTTCAACAATGCAAAGGTATCCTAATGAAAGGCCTTCACTTCTGTGGAGCAAGCATGGGAAAAGCATTAACAGAATTACATTTTGGGGCTACAGCAGGCTTTTTCCTCAGGGGGAACTGACCTCTGCTTCAACCATGAGTTCTGGGTCAGTCAACTGGCTAAATTTTGAGAATTGATTGGGTGAGGTATGATCCTCTGTTATTATATGAAGTATTTTTTTGTTGTTGATTTGCCCTGAAATTCTGCTTACATAAATTCAATTAAAGTGTGGTAGGCTTCCTTTCTATATCACTTCTGGGAACACCATGTTTAATTCACAAATATCTACACCACTGAGGTAATCCCCACCATTGTTTTCTTCTGATGTCCACTGCAATTTATACACATGCCACGCCTTTAGAGGCTGAGTGCTGCTACCTGGCCTCTTCCAATACAGGATCCAATTATACCCATCCTTTTACGTTTCCCAACTGAGTGATCACAGTGTAGATTCTGTCATTACAAGAAAAACAATGACAAAGTGTTTTAAGGATGCTGGTGTTCCCCTCAAAAATCTATTGCTTAAGGTAATACTAAAAGATACATCTGCAGTTTTCCAGTGCGAAGGAGTGGGACTTTGCCAGAAAAACAACTCTGGCATGCCCATCTCTCTGTGCCTGTGAATATCACCAATAAGAGTACACCAAGTAACATCAGGCATCTTGAGCTCATTTGCAGGGGCCCATTTTTATGAGTATTTCAGTCCAGTAAACCAGATAAAATATTAGCACTTTTCATTTTAACTCCATGATTTGCAACATCATATCCTGAATCTCTGCTTAATGGGCCCATGTGAAGAATGGCAACTTGATTTGGGTTCATGTTATTTTCCACCATTATCTCATATGTTTAAAATCCATCATCATATTGGTTCCCGGAATCTACTTGTGGCGCACTGACAAATGGTGATTAACTGTAATACCCAGCTGAACTTAATAAGCATGGTACTGGGCGTGGGAGGCCCACCTGAGGATTGTGGGTAACAGCATAAGAGGCAGAACTGGAGAAGAAGCAGAAAGGCTGTTGGGAACTTGTAGAAGCTGTTGGTGGCCTGTTGGAAGCGGAGCAAAGCTGTAAGGAGCTGTTGGTTCTCTTGAAGGAGCTCGTCACGCTGGCTTTCCTGATGAACTCGGCTGTTCTTATCATCTTCGGGGCTCAGGACATTGTCACTGAGAATGGCTTTGATTCACTTTGAAGGAGCTCTGGTCCTCACTCTGAGCATCGCTTACTGGCTCTGGAGGGGAAGATGGTGCACTGTTTGGTCTCCTGGAGAAGCTTGCTGCGTTGGCTTTCCTGGTGGGAACTCGGCTGTCCTAATCATCAGAGAAGCTCAGAACCTCAATGTTGCTGAAGGTGGCTGTGGCACATTTAGGGGGAGCTCTGGTTCTTATTTTGAGCGTTGCTTCCCAGCTCCAGTGCAGATCCCTCAGCCCGCTAGCATAGATCCTTTAATCCACTGGAGCAAACTTTCTAGATTCCTCTACTGACCTTTGGGCCTTCCCAGAGAGGATCCATGAAACAGGTCTGCATGATGCATTGTTATGGGCTCTAGGCCTCCAGTTGGACTCATGGGAGGAATTGCTACAGGTTCTAGGTCTTCAGCTGGACTCATGCTGGACATTATCGTAGGATCTAGGACCTCAGCTAGAGATACTGTGTGGACAGATTGCCTGTACTCTCTTGCATATGATTCTTTCGGTGACTATTATAAAGAAATAATCTTATAAAATATGTGTCTTGTATTATACTGTTTCCCCTTGCAAAAACCCCAAATCACAACACTAATTTCTTTTAGAATCAGAAAACTCAAGATGGTCTTTGACCATGTAGCATATGTCCTCATAGGTCCCTCACATTTCGGATCCTTCTTGTATTTGACAAAGGCTATACGCTTTGGAGAAAAGTGAGTAGTGAGAGTGGATCCTGGGGATCATAGGCTTTGTGTTGCTCAGTAATTGCATCAGAGATGGATGTGACTGTCTCCATGGGGAGCACATTAGCTTATTTAGGCAGGGGTGGAGAAGCCAGCACTGTAGAGGGTGGAGGTGGAGATGCTTCTGCCACTCAGGGTAGCGGAAATCTCTTCTGGCAAAATAATATGGTTGAAATTTAGAAATTTAATATTGTGACCTCTTCAGGTACCTCCCTATTTAACAGATTCAATTCCTCCCCACTCAGTGCCCTAATTTTAACCCTGGATAGATTTCAAACTGAGAATGAGACTTGTACTGTAATCCAGCCAATTGCTTGGTGAGTGCTTGTGTTTGGTTTTCAGCAACTTCAGCCCTGTGTCTAGAGAAGAGAAGATTCTCTTTTAGAAAACACTTAGAAGATTTTAGGTTGTTTATGTTTGTGTGCAGCAGGGCACTTGAACCTTTGAGCTCCTTCCTCTTCCTTTATTGCTTTGTTCAGAGCTCTGTGAGCAACCAGCCACCATGATTATATGCATTAGTCTTACAAACACGTTGAAAAGTAGTGTGTATAAGAGTCCGTGAATGTCTTATGTTACACAAGTGGTGAATTAGTGTAATCAAATGGACCTTAGTGCATATTTCTTTAAACAGTTCACATCATAGACTAGGAGGGTTCCCTACATTATCAGAAAAGACTGTGGCAACTTCTGGTCACATCAACTTAGAGAACTAAATCCAGGAACCACAAAATCAATAAAAGAAACCCATTATTCTATTTCTCTGGAACCACTCCTGGTACCAAAATCTGATTGATTAGTATTCTTTAGGGTAACAGAATTGATAGGGAAAATACTCATGCGAGGGCATTTTTTGGGTAGAATTATTGCATCAAAGGCGAGAGACAAGAGAGGGCATTTGTGCAGTGGAGAGCAGTCTTTGCTCAGTCCAAGATATTGGGAGTTGGGAAATAAGAGGTGCTGAGGGCTCTGCACCAGTCTGATAGTGAGGAGTGGAGAGCAATTGGGGTGAGCATGCTTGGAAAAGCTGAAAAATCTCAAGTATAATTGTGTCGGGAATGGTGGCAAAGCACGCAGCCTCTCAAGCAGAATGGAACGTTTTAATTTCATCCCACCTACCTTCTCTTTTACCTTTCCTCTGTCTTGGCTTCAAATTTATTTCACCATGCTATCCAGTCCCCTACAGAAACATGTCAAGTGAGCTTTAAGAAGCTGCCCCCTGTTCCCTAATCCAGTCAAGTGGACATATCTTGACTGGTGGTTGTATGAGGTAAAGAGATTTGTTTTGGCTCATTCTTCTGGAATTTAATGTAGCCTAAGTTTTGGATAGGAATCTCCAAAGATCCATGTGTTTAAGGCTTGGATCGTACCTCACTATACTATTGGGAGGTGTTGGAACTTTTAAGACGTAGGGAATAAAGGAACACTTTTATGTCATTGTGGAACACGTTTTCAAAAGGGATGGTGGATCTCAGCCTACTCCTTTCTTTCTGTTTACTGTCTGAATGTGAGGTGAGCACTTGGATCTACTATGTGCTTCTAAAATGGTGTGTTTCCTTGCAGTGGGCACAAAGGCAACATACCTTTGCATTATATCAGGTAGTTTTTATTTAGACAGAAATCTAGCTAGCACAAAGTCCAAGCTCAGGCAGTCCTATTGGTTTGAGGCAGTGACTTGGGGCCAAAATGATAGAGCATGGTTGGAGTGATCAATATTGTCTTGTGTTAGTCAGCTATTACTGAACCAGATCCCTGAAGTTAAAGGAGGAAATGTTATGTGGCTCACAGTCCCACAGGCTCAGTTCGTGTCAGCTAACTATAAGCCAGAAACATCGTAGCAGAGGGTATGATGGAGGCAAATGCTGCATTTGTAGTGGCCAAGTAGCAGACTGTGGGAAGGACACCAGAAAGAAAGGAGTGAGAGGTCAGATATTGAACTTTAGATTATGCTCCTAATACGTATCCAGACTGATCCTAATGTGTGTTTTATTAATTTTCTTGGATATTTCCAAACTTTCCAAAATGAAAAATCCATGTGTAACCATTGCAAATCCTGAGCTTGGAAACCTAGGAAGAGAAGATTAGCATCCCACAATCTACTTGGGAGTGTGCACCAAACGGCCTAAGGACCTTGCTGTAGTCCCCAGCTCCTAAGGGTTTTCTGAATATCATCACACGAGGGACAAAGAGATGTACATATAGACTTTGAGGGTCCACCCATGCAAGTACAGCAATAGGAAAGAGCAAGATAGTGGATCCTGGTTTCCATGATGACTGGTTTGTGTGATGAGCAGTTTTAGTTGTGTCATAGAAGATGAGAAATACACCACTCCTGAGACCATGCCTCCTAGCAGTAGAAATCTGGAGAATGTGCATGAAATGGTACTCTTCTTATTTATTTGCAGAACTAGAGATGCAACTAGAGGACTCATGCATGCTCTCTACCACTAAGCCCATTTTTAAATTAGCTATTTTTCTCATAAATCAAGTGTTATTTCTAATACATAATACTCCAATTCTTACTGTGTGACTGAGCTTGGGAGACTTGGTTATTTGAATAATTATCCTTTAGCCTATTAAGTTTTGCTTTATCCCCAAATCATAGAAACAATGTTTTACATTTTTTTTTCTTCACTGTAGCTACCCCTTTTCACAAAATGAGCTGGTTGTTTACATTTTTGCTTGGAGTGTTGATGATAAACTGTCCAGAAGTTTTAAGGAACAACATTAAAATACATGCAAGAACTAAATAAAAATCCATTCTACATACAAGCTGCTATTTATAATTAAAATCTTAAATTCTATACTTAAAAATACTTGATACAATATCTTGCTGTGTAGTTCATGCTGGCCTTGAACTCATTATGTAGCTCAGGCTGGACACAAACACAGAGGAATCCTACCTCATTTTCCATAGTGGTAGGATTATAGAGGTGCACCATCACACCTGGCTTGCTAAGGTTTTTGAAAAGGAGATTCACATCATACATTTTTAAATCTTACATCTTCAGCCAATTTTCATAGCACTTACTATTTTGTATAATGCAGTATTTCTTACTTCTCACTACAGAGTGTGGCTTGGATATGTTATTTTAGTTTATTACCAAAAAGGAAAATAAAAGTTTAAATGGAAGGGAACAAACATTTCAGAACATGATATTCTCAAGATGTTTGAACAATGCCTGGCCCATAATTCTGCTCTTGTTTTCCCAGACAGGATATTCAGTAGCTACCTTGAATCTAATAAGAAGCAAACTTCCAATATCCATCCAAATAGAACACAGAAAAAAACAGAAAGAGCTTTGACTACATTAAGTGTTTTTGAACACAAAATTCAACTCCTCGTGCTCTAGAATCCACTTCAACAATGCAGGAACTTGGGTACCAGTGACAAAGTTGGAAGGAGGTTTTTGAAGGAACCAATTGCATTACATGAGAAACGTGGCATGCCATCCTGGTATACAGGGGTATCTGTCCGTAACCTCCTACATAAATTTTCCTCCCTAAAAGATTTATGACTCATGGGTAGCATATTGTTATTCATAGTGACAATTGTAATGCCTCTTAAAAGAAGAGGTACATTAGAAATGAGAAAAGATGTCTAAGAATAAAATTATAGATTATGCACTATATTATTCTATTTATTTCCCTAAATACTCATTAAATCTTCTTAGTGATTTGAGTTTTTGTCTTTGGAGGAGTGAATAGTTTACAAAATTTCACTGGTGGAAAATACTATTTACCTGGCTCAATGATATTGTGGTTAACTGGTTTTCCTTTATAGAATATGTTTGGGATTTTGGGCAGAGACACTGATCTGGCAAAAGGAAAGGATCCAAATACCTTCTTCCTAAGGAACATTTTGGCGACACAATTGGTCTGATCTCCAAGTTTTATTAAATGCTATTTTCTTTCTCTGAAACCAAAAGAAATATTTTTGCACAAATATTCTAATTTTAGTCTGTTAGAATGTGTACCCTCCTTTTAATATTTGTTCAGGAAAAAAAGGGATATTTTCTTCAGATATAATGCAATTACTGCCAACTCTTAACCTTTTAAAAGCAGGTTCACTTGTCAGATGAATGATTCTCAGAAATGAAGTATATGATCTCCTAAACTTAACTATATGAAGTTATATGTGAACTGTGTCTTCTTATATGTGTGCCCTATCTTGGCAGTTTATGACCACTTAGTATATGCTTCGATTTAATGCCATAAAATGGTAACAATGCTTAAATTAACTGTTCAAACAAAGTATGGGCATGCATTTTTCATGAGGATCTGATCATTTCCTAGAGCAAGAGCCACTCTCTTATGGGACCTACAAAGGGGGACATATAAGTTAGTTAAAGGAATTATAGTAAAGAAGAACAATTTATCCTAGTGCTTTTTAAATACTCAAAGGTAGTATTTACAGATTCAGAGAATATAGTGCTTAAAGAAAATGGACTTTTAAATAACTCTCAGTGTGAAGACTGAAATAGAGACCATTCTTGTTCATGAACAAAATGAAACTGTTGCTTCAGAGCTCACAACGCATGTATCAGCTAAGTAGGTGCTAATAGTATGCTTATTCTCAAATTTCATTAACTGACTTTGGTGTCAGTGATATTTTAAATATAGGAAGTGACCGACAAACTGACCTTGCTCTTTAAGCAACATAGGTAGTAATTGAGAGCTGAAACTCTAAAATTTGGTGACATTGATTTCAATCTTGACTATATCTCTTTCCAGTATTACTACTTAACATTTTCATTGGCAAAATGAGGACAATGAAGAGCCTTTAGTTCATTAAGTTAGTAGAATATTAAATTAGATATTATAAGTAGACATGAATAAGTGACCTGTCATAAAGATGTCAGTAAAACTGAAGATTTTTTTATTGCAATCTGATAACATCTCCATATATCCTAGTTTCTTTTTTCACCATTGGTATGATAGAGAAAAAATGTAGCTCTTACTGATGGGTGTTTTCATGGGAGTTCTTAGAATAGATTTTGTTTGCTTCTTTTGTTTGGCTTAAATATTTCTTAACCACATTTCACAAACTAATGTTTCTTCCCCTTGTCAAAGTGAAGTAGATCTTTAAAAGTGAATTGTGCGTAATATAATGTATATCGACATTTTTTGACCTCTTCTCATTATTATTCTTCCTCAAAAGAGGAAAAATATGTATTCTGAAGGCTACTGAATTCTATCTCACCTTTTATAATTTCTTTCATTTGTTTATCTAAGTCATTATAGTTTATCCTTTATGCATCTTTTGATTCAAATTTTATTGTGGCAAACAACATCCAAAAACCTTGGCATACAAGCACTAAACACTTCTCTCCAATAAGAGCAAATATTCATGTTAGGGCAGTGAGAAACACAAAGTGCAAAGCCTGTTTGGCAAAAGTTAGGTATCTTTCCATCAAACTCTTACCCAGGTAAAGATGGTCTGTTTTATAGTCTGTACACACCACATCTCAGAAGACATAATTATTATTTTTGTGAATGTACTTTATCCACACTCTCAAATAAACTGAGCTTTAATTTTACTCTTTATGTTCTAGTTCCACCAATCTCAAGACCCAGTGTCATCCTATTGATTATTAGTTACTCATTGACAAAACACTTCTCAGTTCATAGACTGGTGGCTACCATCTGTGTCTCAACACATGTATCTGTGCTTACTAAATTTATGAAATAGATCACAGCCTCTCTTAAACCTTACTAGTGCCTACATCTTAAATGTTAGGTAACACTTTTAGAATATAGCACCCCAATAAGCAGTCAGACTCTCAGGTCTTATAGGTCCTAGGCTGTTCTTCAAAATATTTCCACTGTTCATCTCAATTAGTTGGATTCTTCTTTTTTCTCTTTAAGCACTCTGTTTCCACACAGTTGCTCTTTAGTATAGCTTCTCTGTACTCATGGCTGTGAATTACTTTTATTTCTCTAGACTTAATTTTTCCCTCATGGCTTTAAACTACTCCTTATGTTAGATTAATACTTCAAATGTCTGCATATTCCAGATTCTACTTGTCAGATCAAACTAAAAATCTTATCAGTCAATTAACTTATCAGTCAATAAATAGTATGTTTGTTCCTCTGACTTTATATATTAGTCTTGTTCTAGATTATTTTTATGATAAGGTATAGGGGATGAATTGTTAGTGACACATTTGCGTTGTTACTGACACTTTTTTAGCATAATAGAAATTTAAGATGATGAAACAAATTTTTTAAAAAATTAATATTTATTCTTACAGTGCTGTTAGGTATTTGGGGAAATGTGGAACAGTGAAAAATATGAGTTGTGAAAACAAACATAGAAATTAATTTCCCTTTTTCAGAGTCTCTTCCACTGTCATATATTTTTGCTTGACCAGAAGTTCTTTCTATGAATGTCTTTATGGGGAAAGAAGATTTAGAATTGGTCATTATCAGTAATGTCTTACCATCCACCACTATTTTCAGGACATTGCCTAAATTACTGGTTCTCCTTGTTTCTAGCAGGTAGGGGAAGTCTATGAAGAACCACATCTATCTTTTATTCAAAACTTGTCTGATGGACCCACTCAAGACATATTCACTTGAACAAGAATTTCAAATTTTCATCAGATCAAATTGATGTCTTAGGGGATGGAATTTCTCGATTTTGGCTGGCTTTTCTCTGAGGCATAGTGTGATACTTCAATTATTGCGAAGGTTTTTCGTCAGCACACTCCTTAGTCCATGCTCACTGCACAATTTAGCATTCTTGATGTGATTTCATTTTTTTAGTAGTAGTTTCAATGTTTCTTGAGATTCCTTTTAAATTTTCTTTGACTTTAAAACTTCGTCCATACTGCTGGCTGGATTTAGTTTGTCAGAGGCCAATAACTAAATGATGCAACCATTTATGGTCTTTATGGCAAACACAGTTTATGTGTATGGTAGATCAGGAAAATATGCTAAAGTTATGTGATGGGAAATCATTATAGTAAAATGATTTAGAGCAATAATTTTGAAAAAAACATAAGCTTTATCTCAAGAAGAATTACTGAAAAAGAGGCTGGGAATACATCCCAGTGGCATAGTGCCTACCTGGCAAGCAAAACGTCATGAGTTTGATTTCTGGCTCAAAAAAGTAAATAAATGAATAAAGAATTACTGAGAGGAAAATAGGAATAAACCACCAGAAACATATTTGAAATTTTATACATGTAATAAATTATGTCAAATATATAAAATAAGATTTACAGTAAAAAAAATACTAGAAAATTCCACAACCAAGTCAAAGAAACTAATAAGAAAGTCATAGGATAAGAAAAATAACCAGCAGAGTTCCCAAGATCACAGTAATCATAAATAAACAAGGCCAAATTGAAACACGCAGGACTGAATGACAACTTACTGTGTATTGTTCTCTTCAGATTCACATTAAATATGTTCCACAATTAATTATGTGTGGTGCCTGAGTATAGTTTTAAAATTTTTTCTCTTTAAAATACAAAACTGAACTTAATATCATATAAACACAAACTCAATTGTACCATCATTCTTCATAAAACAGCCTAGGACCCATGAGATCAGTGAGTGACTGTTCTTCCTGAATGAACTATGTATAGAAACAGAAATCTGGAAGAATGGGAAATTAAGACTGTAACTTGGAGCTCAGTCTTAGAGATATAACAAATTGGTAAGATCATAACAAAAACAAAAAGGGAGGCGTCTGAATATATAGCTCAGTGCTAAGCCACTGGGTTCATTATTTACCACCACGAAAATCAAATTAAAATAAAATAATAAGTAAATAAAATATACCTTGACTTTGATTCAACATTAACCATTCCTCCCCATTTGAACATGCTGAGGCACAATTAATTCATATTTATTACATTCCCATGAGTGTTTCTGCCTTGATAATTTAGTCTTCTGTCCATTTATTATTTTTGGTTGGCGTAATTGTGGACACCCATGACCAATTTCTTTGATAGCATCCACATTCAAGGACAGACTTATCTTTAATCTGTAAATAAATGGCTTAATTTTCAACTTAATTAAGTTGATTAGACATATAATTTACTCATTATGAGAGAAATAACCATTACAAATAGAGTTTAATTATATGATAAGAAGCATTAGAAGTACAGTCTAGCATTCTTTGGATAATTCTGCGGTCAGAATTAATATTTGCTTTAATATTTCTATCACTTCTTGAGGTTTGGCCCTGATGATAATGTTCATTAGCTACTTTTATTTTTACCGTCTCCTCTTGTCTTCTTTAGCTCTCCTATAGTTTAAACTTTGAAATGGTTCACCTGAGTCAGTAAATTCCTATAATTTAAAAGACTTTCTATGGAATGAAATATTTTGCCTTTCCTCTTCTCTGCCTGTAGTTCACTGTCAGCATGATCCTTTCCTTAGTGTGATAGGTGCAGAAACTCAAAATTTAATCTAAACAAAGTTTCTATGTTAGCAACACTCTTACTTCTTAGCATTCAAGAAATTCTACAGGATTCATTCATAATTCTCCCAAAACATAGTCAGTGTTCTAAATCCCAGCACTTTAATGAAAGGGTGATTGGAAACATCTTTCAACAGTGTGACAGTTTTGGGGAAAATTATAGCCTGCTTCAGTTTATGGGAAGTAACTGACAGCTCTCAGGATTTGTGCAGTACTATTTCTTTTTTAGATTTTATACTTATTTTGCAGGTATATTTTATATTTGCTCTGTCTCATTTTAAAGAATATATATATGTAATTTTTTCTACTTTTGTTTGAGTAGAATAAAATAAATTATTCTCATAGGCCTATTTAAAATTTAAAGTAGCTTAATTAATTACTCCGAATTTATATTCTTTTCCTACCCTCAGACAAGGAGATGGACACACTATGAAATGGCCAGCAGCAAAGTTATGAAATGGAATAGGAGCAGTGGGCCATGGCTGGCCAATAGGAGGGGTAATTAACTATTTCTTTGTCCCTGAGAACACTATTGACTGCAACGCAAGTTTACCACGTAACTGCCCTCAAAGGAATGCACACAATCCTCAGGAAATTTATGAAGTTAAATGTAAGACATGATTTTATGCTCACCATTTTCATATAGTGAAATATTTTAAATGACATTGACCATATCTCAGCACTCATTATATACCAATGGCGAAAAAATGGGCTAGCTGCAAAAATAACCCTCATTTTGGTAGCAAGAACAATGGGTAATGGTCACCATTGATAGTTCTTCTCATATTCAGCCAAACATGAATAGAAGCCTAACGTGTCCTAGTGATGGGGTAGAGAAATTCAGTGATAAATCAGATGAGCCTTTATGACTCCATTTAATAAAATATTTAATTTTTTTCTTACTTTAAAGCTATTTTACAAATGTAGATTATTTATAATATATTATTTATCCAAGAAAGATCGATGTCAAAAGTCACTTTTCTCATGGCTAAAATAAAATACCCAACATCAAAACTTAAAGCAGGAGTTAGTTTGACTTGCAGTTTGCAGAGGTTTTAGTGAGTTGGCTCCATGGCAGGTGATATGGCAAAGAGGCTTTGCAGAGAGAACAGTTAATGGTGGGAAGAAGGCAGCAAGCAACAAACAAGTGAGAAAAACAGCTGTCTTCCTGTCCCTTATATTGTATCACTGCTTCCAGCCCCTCGAGTGGATAATACTCACACCCAGGTCAGGGCACTTCAATCCTACCCAGAGCTATGCCACACCAATCAGTGGACTTAGTAATCACACAGCTGAGTCCCAGCATCACACACTATAGGTACAGCCACCTCTGAAAAAGTCCTACCTATGACCGCATGAGGTTTTGGGGGACACCTAGACACAGCCATAATAATCATGTAATGATACAGCAAAGAAAAACTAATAATATTGTTGGACTGGTGAAAGATATGAACATTTTTTATGTTAGCTTTAGACACATTGCTTTCAACTATACAAATATTTTGGAAGACAATTTGTGTAACATCTCAGAGGTAATCACTATTTGGGATTACAAGTACCCATGCTTTGTACATTTAGGCTGTATCAATATGCCTCGAAATTATTCATATTAAATTGTTTTCATATTTTATATATAATGAAATATGCTCCTTTTCCTAATGATCGGTTTTTCAGATTTCTGTATTGTATGTCTATATCTAATATATTCACTTTAACTGTTGAAAAATTAGGAATTACTTGAAAATGTTTTTAATTCTGATTGAACAAGATGAGTATAAAATAGTTTCTGGTTATTGTACACTAAACTTATAGATGCAACTATTCATGATCCAGAACCTACATAGAATACTTTCCTTAGGGTACATGGCTTGAACGAAAATTTCTTGTTTATGTGTTCTAAATATATTCTGTTCTTTAGATTAATTATCTTCCAACATATACTATTCTGTATCTTCCACATGAAATTTGAAATTTGCCTGCCTGCTAAATGCCCCTGAATTTTCTTTCATTGGATGCAGTGATTAAGAGAGTTGTGGAATACGTTGGGGAGAAATGCTCATCTGAAACTTTAAATTTGGTGTTGATCTTTGTGTCAAAATAGATTCTTCAGGAAAGAATGAACTGCTTTTTCTTAATAGAATAATTTCCAAAGGCAAAATTTATAGTAGTCTATACTTTAACAAAGTCAGTGTTCAGTTTTTAATTAACAAGAAAGCAATAGTCACTCAAAGAAATGACTTACTGTTATTATTTACTGTGGCCAATACAGATAATTCTTACCTGTTAAATTTTCAGTTAATTATTTAAGATTTTGTGAATATTCAGGTTTTTGATCTACAGGTAATGTTTACTATGTATAAAATAAATAATTGTTGTGACATGTTAGAAAATAGTGAATCCTTGGTAAAAATAACCCATTTGGAGCAACTAAAAATTAAGTATTGTGCTGGTGTAGGCTTGGAGCATTATAGAATATATCAGCATAAGCTATGATGCAAAGGTGATGTTTTGGCATGTGTGTAGAGAATGCAGTTAGCAAAACCTTCAATAAGCACATTGCATTTCAGCAGAGGCATCAGCTAAGTTTAGAGCTTTGTGTTCAAGAAAGAGTAAAGTAGTCAGTAAGGCTGCAGCACACAGAAATAATGAGGGAAAGGGTAGTGGTGCTTCTCTGAAAAATAGCAAGACATTTGTGTTGGGGCTAAGGAATGTTATGGTTTAAAAACCTCTGTCTCTTACATAATTCATATGGAAGCTTAACTTTTCAATACAAAAACATTAAGATGTGAGGTCTTGCAGACCATCCTTCCTGCATAGATTAGCAGCTTATAAGGAAGGGAAGGTCCACCCTTGCCTTCACTTCTGCCATGTCAAAACAGCACTCAGCTCTACCCGAGACTGGGAATGAGCAAGAAGGCACAATCTTGGAAGCAAAGAGCAGTGTTTCCTGTACGGTGAGCCCTCCAGCACTCTGGGCTTTACCTTTCAGAATAGTAAGAAAAACAGCTTCTGTCTTCAAACTGATTGGACGGGTATCTGATATAGCAAGAAAAATAGAGTATGAAAGGCGGTAGGTCATTCGAAGTCTTCACTCCCATTATTCCTTGCATAAAGTGCAAAACTTTTCTAGGTCTCAAAAGAGAGCTGATAAAATTTGACTGCGGTTATAAAAGAGCACCTGTGTATGCCTAACTGAGACTCAAGAGTGTAGGCTGGGAGGCAGGGCACTCTCAGTGAGAGCTTGATTAAAAAAAGACAGAAATCTAGGACCCTTACATAACTGGAATAGGTCTGCATACATATTTGAAATTTTAAAATTTATAAGTTTTCTTCACCCTTGGATTTGACAAATATTAAAATAATTTGATCTCTTTGACTTGGTTTCTGTCAATATTTTAATATAAAAACACTATGTTAACAGTTAAACAGCAAATTTATAAACGGATACTAGATTTAAGTAAAATAATATACTACAGATTTCCTTAAAAGTATGCAAGTACTTCAAAAACCTAATTTGCAAAGTAGCACAAGAACATGTGTTTATGTTCCTCTTTCTTTTATTAATTAATTTTATTGGTACAGTTTAGAAATATATCATGATCGTGTTCCTTGTACGCTACTTGTACCCTTACATCACATAACCCGATGGTTGTTTTTGTCCCTTTCTCCTTCCCTCCCTTCTGTAATATTTCCCTTTCTTATTTACAAAACTTTGTTTCTACTTTATCTTTTTCTCATTTTTCCCCTCTCCTTTCCTTCCTTTTCCCCTTCCCCTCTCTTGTACCCCTTCCCATTTGGAATATTTTTCCTATTTTCAAATGTCTGTTATATATCTCAGTCCTTATAATAGAAAACACGACATAGATTTAAAAAACCCAAGAAGCACAGGAAAATGATACAAATCATGAATACCAACATAGGAAAGAAACGGAATCCATGAAACACACTGGAATCGATATCCAGGAAGTTAAAAATTCCACGGCAAGATTATGAAACTGACTGAACAAAAGTGAAGACAGAATATCCAACTTAGAAGATAGGATCCTGTCCTCTTTCAGTGGAGTTTTAAATTTCCTGAATATCTTTTTGAATCTGTTTCATTGATTCCATTTCTTTCCTATGTTGAGTATTCATGGTTTCTAACATTTTCCTGTGCACCCCCATTTTTTAATCTGTGCCTAAGCTGAGCAGTTCCACCATTATGCTCATCCTCTCTTTTCACCTTTGAGATTATTTCTTCTCTGATTTCCCCTATAATCTCATACATTTGTTTTCTGAACTCTCCTGCTACCATTGCAAAGAACTTGAGTGGATTCTGATTTCCATTATCTCTTTGTCCCCAGCATTTGTCCTGCATGGAAAGAGATCTAGGATTGAATTTTGCTACTGCCTCTCATCATTTTCTATTTTTTAAATTTTATTTTGTTTTCTATGTTCATGCTTGTAAGTGTCTTATATTACATAATTTACAACTAGTATGGAGGCTTCCCTAGGGTGTGCTTGATCCTCAGAGATGTCTTCCAGGGTTACATGGTCCTTGATTTTTGTGTCTGTCCCAATATACTACCTTCCTAATTTATGAGGGATGAGATTTTGCTATGTATTTGGCTCAGCATCCAATCATTTAATACTGGGCTATGGTGATGGTTATGACTCCAGGCAATCACAATATTGTCATACAAGGGAGAATAACTGATTATTTCAGTTATGGCATCATGGCCTCCAGGTATGGCATCCTGCTACAATAGTACATCTGGCAATAGCAATGGTATCAAGCACAGCCTAATACCTGACAAATTGCGGTAACTACCAGCTTGGCATCTTTAACCGTATGAGCAATATCTATAGCTATATAACAAAATCCAACATCAGGAGCTTGTATATAATGAGTTCCCCTTAGTGGAGTGCTTTTACTTGGTGGTGGGGAAATTTATGAGGAGTAGGGAACAAAATAGCAAGCTAAGTGAAGAGAAATAAAGCAGAAGTCAAGCCTCCCTGTTACAGTTCCACTGCTCCACGTCTTTCCTTTCACACTGCTTGGGCTGGGCAGGGTGGGGTGAGGTGCTGTGGGCTCTATCTCTGCTCCTGCCATTGCCATGGAGACAATCAGTCCCCACTCAAGCTGCTCTGCTGCCGAGGGATCACACACTTCACTGGTGACAGGGTGGGAGGAGCTGTGCTGTTCAACTCACGTTTGCCAGCGCTACCACTGTCATGGCCCCACCGTGACACTGTGGTCCCCAGTCCCACTGACTCACTGCTTCCATGCCGCTGTGGTCCCAGTGCTGCTGGGTTTGGGGCAAATCCCTCTCACTGGTTTAAGGCAGGAAGATTCATGGATACCCTCCACTATGATCGCTAACCTTATTGTCACTAGGGGTTCCAGTTAGTTAGGATGCATGACAAAAAAAAAAAAAGAAAAAAAAAAAAAGAAGAAGAAGCTGGCAGACTTTTGGAGAGGGAGCTGTGCCAGTGAATTTGCTGCCAGGCTGCTGTATGTTCTGTGTAGAGGGCAGCACAAGAGGCACGGAGGCCTATATCCCGGATCTGCCCTATTTGGCTTGAGTTAGCCACTCACAGTCCATCCACTTTTTGGAGACTTCCCAGAGTGGTAAATCTTGCTGGGCGCACTGGCAGCAGTGCCACTCGCACCATTTTATAAAGTCCTATGTCTATATTTTGTTTGATCTACAAGTCTCTTATTTCAGATTGATTTTGGAATTATGATATATGTCTCTCCCTTTCTCCGAGTTACCTTTGTTTTTATTTGATTTTCTCTTAGTAACTCCAGTGTGGCACCTCCTATATTCAGTCATCTTGAATTCTTCTCCTGATGACATTTTAAAATTCTAGAATCTTAAAGCTTCCATAAAACAATGATAGCTACTGATTTTTAAAAATTTTCTTTTTGTTTTGTTTTTTGAGACAGGGGGTCACTCTATAGTTCAGACTGGCCTTGAACTCACTATGAAGCCCAGGCTGGCTTCAAACTCACAGCAATCCTCTTGCCTTTTATTGATTTTCAAAAGTTGAAAGTTCTATGTATTTTCTTTGCAGTTGTAATTCTTTTAGGTGTTTATCTTTAATGTTTATATTAGCATATATTTCATTTGCAGTGTCATATACGGTTAGCAGAAAACAACTGTCTTGATATCTTTCTTAGTTTAAATGACATGAGATTAATACTTCACATCTACACGTGTCACTTCTCCACTACTGGTAGAAAATACACCATCGTCTTAAAAGTGAGAAAGGTCCTTTTGGTTCAGTGTCCAGTGGGCTGTCTCTAAGGGAGGACGGAGACGGCCAGAAGCCGGGGGAGGACAGACGCTTACTGCATTCATTTAGATGCTCAGCGAAAGAAGAGGGAGGACAAAGGAGCTTTGAAAATAACACGCATTTCCACGTCGTACCTACAGTGACCTGCCCATCGCAACAGTCTAAACTTATGAACAAAGGAGACTTTTGCAGGATATTTTAAATCTAAATCATAACATTTAAGTCCTGGCACCTGAAGGGCTCATACCCATCTCATCATGAGAAATGAATATATTCCATCTCTGAAAGACCCCAAATACTTACAATTCCAGCTTTGCTAGAAGTCCACATTTTTCTCTGATACGCGAGGCAAATATTTAGCTGTCAGACATGTTTCCAATTACAATGTGTGTTTAATATTTCACATTTATTGATTTTTGGCATAGGCTCTCAGAATTATACTAAATTAAGTTTTGGATATTTACAGCCAGTCCAAATGCTTTGAATTTTATTTTCATGAATTATTATTGAAAAGTACTTTTTCTGAATTTGTGGAGATGAACTTGTTTTCCATCTATATGGAAAATAATTTGAAAGATTTCTTATGAGTGAAAGAAAAATTCATTCCTAAAATTTCTACATTAATTAAATTTTATGAGTTTATTTTTAAAAGTTTAAAATAATTTTTGTTTTTGAGCCAGGATCTCAATAATATTTCCTGGATTTAGAAGGCCAAGCACTTCATTTCTGGTTCACGGCAAAGATTCATGACTCAGCGTTCAGCCTAGGATGTGTTCGCCAGAAGGAATTTGTCTTACAGGTAAACAACACAAACTTTCTCTACATTAACAGAGTAATAGTAAATTACTGCTAATAAGTGCATTTCATGGTGTATGGACATATTTAAAAAGTACATCTCTGTACATATCCATTTATGTCTACTTTTATCTCTGCGTCTACATTTTAAACTATTACCACTCTATGCTCTACCTGTCTACCTATCTAATTATCTCTTGGGTATAAATTAAGTGCATAATGTTTAATAATATGGAAAAATGTACAGAAAAAAACACTATTGTTGAATAACACACATGTAAATACACTATGTATGTTTCATGCATATGCCTGTGTGAATGATTATTTAGATAAATGGTAAGAACCCCCATATTTCTCCCTGAAGTAATGAGGTGGAATTGGAAAAACCATTAAGGAGGCTACAATCTAATCTTATATAAAATTCCATATGTGCTTGTGCATGTATAAAAAGATTCATGCAAACAATCTTCATAGGTACATACACAGTGGGCTACAGTTGACCAACTGTATTGCAATTATAATTTTTAAATGATTTGTTCAAGTATAAAATAAGAAGAATATTGAGAAATGAACTTTTGATATAATTCATGTAGCTTTATGTAGGGGTTGTTATTTAGTAACCCATTAACTATAAATTTACTGCATTGTCAGGAAAGAAAGATCACCAATTTGAATTTTTCAATGGCAAGTAATGTTGTTACATTAATTATCAGAATTGATCTATGTTTAAATCTGTCCCTTTTGATACTTTCCCCGTCTTGCGTAACACTCTAAATGTTGGAAAAAGTTACAAAGTTTAATTTAACTGTAGTTTTTTCCTGATGCAAACATCTCCTTTCTTTGTGGCTGAACTATAGGTTTATCTTAATTCATACTCTTGAATTTAAGGTTTTATGATTTAGTTTTAGAATTGATAGAAAAAGCTCAAGTGCTTTTCATCACACATACAGTTATTCTTCTGTATTTTAGTAGTGAACCACCTTAGCCGAAAAATTAATCAGCCCTCTCAAAGCAAACTAGACATGTTCTACTTCTCTATGTTACGTCAAACAAAGAAGAAGGATGTATGGGGCCAGGACCTGCAGTTAAGAATTGGAATAAATGACTGAGTTTCTGAAATTGAAATACATGATGCATACTTTGCCTTGCACCAGTTCCATTTCAACCTGCTTGAATATAAATAAAGCACTGAACTGGACTATGTACATTTGGATATTTTACATTTGGTCAGTTGAATTCCCTACTATTTATCATTTAAAAATTCCAACTGAAATATGAAGAGTGGTGATAATAGCAAAGCAGTCACTACTTTGATGACAAGGCTCCTTCTTGCATTCTTCTGCTTCATTCGAAAACACTGTAAAAAGAGTGCTATTCTCTGACAGATCGCTTGTCATCCCTTTTTATTTTACTAGAGCGCAGAGCACTTCAGCTTGACACTAGGAGTAATGTAGCCCTCTTTTTCTGCTACTTTTTTGGACTTTATATTTAAAGTGATAAGGTTTTAATCCAGAATATATTTTCACATATCCCTATTGTCTTGGTTACTTTTCTCTCATTGCTGAGACAAAATACCCAACACTCAAAATGAAGGAAGGAAAGGTTTATTTAGCTTACAGTTTCTGGAGGTTTCAGTCCATACTTGGCTGGTTCTCAGGCAGAGTGGCACATGGCAGAGGGCAACAGTTCATGGTGGCAGAACACAGCAAAGCATCAAGCAGAAGAAGGGAAGAATGGCAGCCAGCAGCCTCTTTCTCTCCCTTACATATACAAACTATCTGCCCTAGGGTGGGTATAGTAGTTCTCATATCCATAATCCTAGCAAACTATCTGCCCTGGGAAGGTATAGCTCTCAGACCCATAATCCCAGCATTGGATCATGGGTCAGTCATAAACTCGAAAAGCCACCTCATAACCGCATGAGGCTTTGCGGGGACATGTAACACAAACCATAACACCTATTTTAGTGAAAACTACCTACCTCGCAGTCATTAATAAAGTTACAGGTATTCTTGAAGCACTAGAATTAAATTGGCAGCTAAGAGATGTGAAAGAAAACAATTTTATCACTGCAGGCTGTTAATGATATAAGGAGGACACTATTCATGCTCATATATAATTTGGTCAGTGGGAATAGAGCTTCATAAAATCATACTGCAGAGGTAGGGGAGCTCTTATAATCACAAAACATAGCCCTTTTCATAAATAGAAATATGGGAATTTCAGTAAAATTCAAAATCATTTATGTAGACCCATGCCAATATGATGAATAAAATATTTTGTAATTAAAATGGCAATATCAATATGACAACATACCTTAGAATAAAGGAAATTAATTTGCATGATGCATTTGTTTTCACAGGTCTTCAACAACCTAAATTTTGGGGGAGTTGTCTATTCTATTCTCACTGCATACTCACAAAGTAAAATCTATATGTATAAGAGTCAGGATGATACACACTTAAATTCTTTCCTAGTATCGAGTGTTAGACCCTGAGGAAAAGAACACAGGGGCATTTCCACATGAATGAATAGAAGGGGAGCCATGTTAGAGTTACTCAGAGAAAATCACTGAAAATATAGACAACTAGAAGAAAGGGAGGGACATACAACCGATGCTAAACTCAATCTGAAATAACAGACTTGGATAACAAATGTCACAGACATTGGAAGTTATGAAGCTATTATTCAGCTCACAGGGCTGTCTGTGAATCTCTCACCTTCATATATAGCAGAACAGCCACTGGGGAAAGTTCCAGAAAACCTATGGACTGAAATAGTGCGGTGACAAAAGCCACAAAGGATACATTTGGGATATAAGGCCCCTCAACTCTTTGCCTTTCTATACACCGGAGGCTGCAGCCTGGAAGCAAATTTTGCTTGCACACAGAGAGGCAGGTGACCAGAAAGCCGATCCCTCCCCAGTGAGCTGCCAGGTTTATTTTATTTTATTTCACTTCGTTTCATTTCATTTTATGTGTGTGCACACCACGGTGGCTAATTAAAACTTCTAGTGACAACAAGGCTAGGGACCATAGCAGCAATGGTCAAAGTACTGAGTGGAACAGCACAGCTCCTCTTGCCCCACAATCTATCTGCAAGAGAGAGGGACACAGATTGTGGACATGGAATTTGAGCAACCAGGGACTTAGAAGTCAGTGCTCCTCCCACTCTGCAACTAGCAACACAGGCAGCCTTGGCTGTGGAGAGACAATTGGGTTGTTAACGCTCTCCACAGCCTGCTGCCTTGTGACTAGCATGTGAGAGGAGCCGGGGATGTGGAACAGAGTAGGTTATCAACGGTCCAGGAGGGTCCAGCTGGATATTGGATTGAAAGTAGCCTCTGGCTTTCTCTGTTTCAGGGTATTACAGCAACTGGGAGAGTAATGCTGAGACAATCAGGGCAAGGAGACATGGGGAGGACCACCAGAAAGCTCTTGGCTAAAGATTCTGGCCACAGTCCCCCAACCAGAAGCCAAAATTGGCCCTGTGCTAAGCACTAACTGCTCTATAGCCTTGGCAATGTTATCCAGCACAGATCTGGGCTTTGAATTGGACACTAACAAAGAGCTGTGGGCACCAGATGAATTATTTTTCTTTTTTTTTCTCATTGTTTATTAGATTGTTCAATTTACCTTTTTCTGTTTGTTTGTTTGTTGGAGTGGGTTGTTTAGGTTTTGACATTCATTGTTTGATTTGTTCTGTCTATCCTGTTTCTCTTTCCTTAAATGTCTTTCTAGATTATTTGATATTTACATGTGAAAGGACATTGTTTCTATGTTTATATTCTTTTGTGGGTGATCATGCTTTGTTCTTATTACTAGCTCTACTATGTTTCTCTTCAGTCAACACTCTGTTTGGCCTCCTAATCCTCTTAAAATAACCCTCCACAGAGTAAAGTCATTTTACTTATAAAAACAAAATGCAAACAAGGTCCTGGTTTCTGTGGGATATTCATATATAAATATAGATCTTGTTACTGTAGTTAAAAATATCAAGTTAACAGTTTGCACAGTTTTTAAGTTGCTTGGATACGGTTGATATTATTATTATTATTAATTGTACTTCTTTAGCTAGGATGCCATACCTAAGAAATCAATTGTTCACTTTTGTATGACAACACTGTATTGGGGTTATAATCATCACTACAGTCCAGTACCTGAGGACCGAGTGCTGACCCAAATAGATGGCAACTTCCCATCTCTAATAGTTTGAGAAGGTAGGATCTTGAGACAGACACAAAGACCAAGAGTCAGTTACAGCTGGAAGATATCTCTGAGTAATAAACATTACCAAAAGAAAGCCTGAATCATAGTGATAATGCTACTTAGTATAAGAAATTTACAAGCATCAACACAGATAAATTTTAAAATAAAAAAACAGAATATAATAAAATGCAAAAGCAAAATGCAACCCAGACATACAGTTCACTCAGTACACATCCAGGGAACAATGAGATAGGGACTTCAGAAGTCGCTCACCTAATTTTCTGAAATGATAGCACCAGAATTATAGAAGCAGTTGAATGAAGCCATAGAAAAAAATCAGATCAAAAATAATTTCTCAAGAAAAATAAAAAAAGAGATGACAACCAAATGACACACTTGCTCAGTGAATGTAGATTTGGCATACATAAAAAGGAATAGAGGACCTAGGGAAAATAATGGAAACCATGCACAGCGACATAGTAAAGAATATTATCCATGAAACAGATCTAAATTGATATCCAGAAAACAAAAAATTCCATTGAAAGTTGACACAATCAAATGAATGAAGGTTGAGGCAGAGTATGAGAACTACAAGACAAAAGTATGGTTAGTTATCATGACAAGCACATCTCTTAAAAATAGCAAGGGAAAAACAATCCAACACCTGTAAAATGAGGCCAAGCAGACTAACATAAGATTGATCAGAGTCAATGAGAAGCAGAATCAGTACAGGTCACATAAAAGTTTTGTTCATAGAAGTAATCACAAAAACTTCTGAAACAGGGGAAAAGAATTTGACATGCAGAAAAGGAGGCAAACAGAACTCCAATTAGGTGTGACCAAATAAATCTACAACAAAGTATATAATAATCAAGATTATAAAAATTTCATACAAGGACAGAATATCAAAAGTTGTTAGAGAAAAGAAACAAATCACCTATAAAGGAAAGTCCATCATAATCACAGCAGAAGGGGCCATGGATAGATCAGTGGCATAGCACCCGACAAATGCAAGGTCGTAAGTCTTATTCCTGATGCCAATAAATAAATAAAATAAAATAAAATAGAAAAGAAAGAACCACAGCAGACTTCTCAACATGTACTCTTAAGTAAAGAAGATCTTGAAGTAAAGTATATCTTTCAAGATCTGAAAGAAAAGAGCTCCAACCCAGATTGCTTTATACTGCAAAATTATCTTTCAGAATCAATGGAGAAATCAGATAGTTCATGGCAAAGAATAACTGAATAAATCCATAACCACCAGACCAGCTCTACACAATGTATTGAAGAATAGTTTACAAAGATGAAGATGACCACTATTCCAAGAACACTGGTAGAAGGGAGTCACCAGGCAAACAAGCAATTAAATAAAGGAGAAAAACAAGGAATCAACAATAGGAAAATAGTATGACAAGGATAAGCCAGTATACACAGTTATATCCGTCACTGTAAATGGTCTCAACTCACCAATCAAAAAAATAGACTGGACAAGTGAATCAAGAAACAAGATCCAAAAATTTGCTAAATAAAGGAAACACATTTAACTTAGAAAGAAATTCATACACTAAAAGTCAAAGGCTGGAAAACAGTACACCATGCAACATGAACCCAGGAAAAAGCAGGAGTAGCTACTCTGTTTACAGATGAAGTGAATTTAAAGCCAGAACTGATCAAAAGAGAAAAAGAAGGTCACTATGTACTTGTTAAGTGAAAACTCTAAAAATAAGAGATAACAACCATAAATATACATGTACAAAATATTGACAGGCCCAACTTTATCAAACAAATGTCAACACATATGAAAACTCAAATTAACATGATTTAAATGGGGAACTTAATGCCTCACTATTACAAATAGGTATATCATATCAACTAGACAAACATAATCAGTAAAGAAATATCAGAACTGAACCAAACTTGTGAACAAATGGACTTAGTAGATGTTTGCAGTGTTCCATACTACAGCATCAGAATACACACTCTTCTCAACTGTACACAGAAGGCTCTCCAAAATAGACAATATACCAGTTCATAGAACATGCTTAAGGCAATGCTGGTTTTCTAAGCATTTAGAATCATGAAGATTTCTTGATGAGTGCACTTAGTGAACTTTATCCTTGTGAGGGTATAAGAAAAATCATGAAAAGAGAAACTTGTGCCAAGTTTTGGTATCATTGCTTAGAGTACAATGTTTTCATCCATGATTCTGATCTATCTCCTAAAAATATTTTGTTGTTATGAAAGAGGTTTAGTTTAGATTGCAAGAAAGCCATATAATAATATACCATGTTGTAAGAAATCTGAAAATCATATGCAAAGTCACACTTACTTATTTCTATCTAAGTGGCTGATGCAGAAGTAAAACAGACTCCAAAGTCTACCAGTAATCTTTGGTTTAAGCTTTAGAAAGAAAACTGTGACTCCCAAAAATGGAAGAAAAAAGAATGTAGCCAGTGTCAATCAGCAGAAGAAAAGGTTGAAATCAGAAGACATAACCTGTTTTAACATGCTTCTTGCTTGAATTAACCAAGAATGGAAAATACTCTCTGTAAACTGTCTTAAACCCTCCTCAAATGTTATCTTTACAGTTTTTAACTGAAAGTCTTACAGGGAATCTTCCCAGGAATGGAACAATGTCCTAGGATTATGTTTAAATACAATTTTATAAATAATCAGGTAACACATAGCAGCTATAATGGAATCTGCACATTATTTTCTGAGTACAGTATTTAATTTTGTCCTTTTGCCTTAGAAAAACTCTAGGTATTGACCAGAAGTGCATTCTCTGTCTCTCATTCCCTGAAAGGATACCTAAACTTCTCAGTTTTGCTCTATCTTGATATGTTTTCCAAATTAGTGAGATGCTATGAATATATGGTGTTTTCTTGTTTTCAACTTCACGAAACCTTGTTAAAAGGGGAGTTTTAGCATGTCCTATTCCCAGGTGTTAGACTCTGATTCTACTGATCCGCATGGATAAGAGGATGAATTCATTCTGTCAGCCCTCAACTTGTCAATTCATATCTTACGTGGCAAATCACTACTAAAAGAAATCACTGTAAACTGATTTTAACTAGACTTCTTAAAATTTCAATTTGAAATATCACTCAATTTTAATCTTACTAAATATATAAAATATTTCAGTTTTCTTTGTTAAAATTTGAATAGACACGAATTGTCTATATGAGCAAGGTTTCTAGCAGCATACTTTAAGCATGGCAGGTACAAAATTTTCTCCATAATTTTTTAGGTGAGTGGATTTGAGATAGGATCTCACTACACAGTTCAGACTGTCCTCAAACTCACTATGTAGTCCAGGTTGTCCTGCAACTCATGGTGCTCCTCCAGCTTTAGCCTCCTAATTGCTGGGATTACAGATGTGGACCATCACATTAAGGCAAAATTTTTCCACATTGTGGATCAAACACTTACTTGTGTTTGAGTTTTTCTTTAAAAATCATATGATAAAACAGATGTTACAGGATAGAAGAGTGTATAGATTTTTTAAACAGAAATTTATAAAGTTTAAGAAAATTAATGTCGGGCTGGAGGTACAGCTCAGTGGGCTAAGTGCTTGCCGCCGAGCACTAGGGCCCTGAGTTCGATCCCCGGTCCCGGAAAAAAAAAAAAAAAAAAAAAAAAAAAAAAAAAAAAAAAAAAAAAAAAAAAAAAAAAAAA
>PVLD010001583.1:68554-144240 GCA_004027595.1 Dinomys branickii | reverse complement strand
TAATGAGTGCCTCACAAGCTCTTGCAAAGATATTGTAATAAAGTCTAAGAATATTCCAAGCACTAGTCAACTAGAAATAACTACCTTCAATTAGTTTCCAGGTAAAGATCTATAGACAGAGATCAAAGCCAAGAAAAGATGTATGTAACTAACTACGGGGATGCTCTGAATGACACATCAAAGAAGGATTTTGTGTGTGTGTGTGTGTGGTACTGGGGATCGAACTCAGGACCTTGCACTTGCCAGGCCAGCGCTTATTCAACTGAGCTATATCCCCAGCCCCCGTGACACATCAAAGAGATTCTTAAAATGTGGACAGAACACATTGTTATCACTTGTATAATTTTATTTCTATGAATGTTTTCACACTTTAGATGTGAAAGATAGTCTACCAAATACTTAACCTTCAAAGGGTTTGTAACAAAAGTCCAAATTCTCCAGATAAATGTCATAAGTATTTTATCTGTATTTTGTTATTCAGGTTATGTTTCTAAATGTATTTATAAAGCTATGTGGAAACAAGTACATATTCATGGTATCAGTTTTCAGTTGAATATTTTTGTGCTTGTCGAGTCCATGAAAAGCTTTTGCGACTCTGAAAGTTCCTTCCTAAGATTATAACTGGGACTAAATGAAACTTGGGACTGCTGATTTCATATTCTCATTTAATGATATTACACATTTGATCAAATATGCACATAAACACTTAAACACATGTGCCTACACACACACACACACACACACACACACACACACACACACACTTTTTAGAGCTGCCTGAAATAGATCCAGAGGTGCTGTTGATTGAAAAAAAGTCACCTATGCCTGAAAAAGCATGGTAGTGTCATCGCAATAAACGCCAAGTGATTCTTTAATCCTTTTCCATTGCTCATCTACTAGCAGCCCTGCTTCTCTGAAATGCTGACTTTTTCCTTTGCTTTCCGGTATCCAAGTTTAAATAGATATTTGTTATGGTTGACACGTTGTGTCAACTTGAGGAGTCTAGAGGTTTGGCTGAGTGACTAAGCAGTTTTACGTTGTGAGGAAGGTGGAGGGTGCAAGAGGAGGGTGCAGAGATGGTGTGGACTTGGGCAGATAGCCACTGTACAATATAAGGAGGGACAAGAGGCCTGACACCCCATTTTGCTTCTGTGGCTTTTGCTGACTTGTGCCACGTTGCAGTGTTGCCTGTGTGCCCTGCCACCCAGCCGATTATATACCAATACCAACACAAACTATGAGCTAAATGAACCTTTCCTTCCTTAATTTTGGGTGTCAGGTATTTTGTCTTAGCAATGACAGGAAAGTAACTAAAACAGAATTTAAAGTAAATTTCATATTACCTTTATTACTTGTAAACAAAATGCATTTTAGCTAGTATGTTTTAAATTTACAAGTTATTTTCACTCCCACTTCTGTAAAATGTTTTAGAAACATCAGTGTTTTGGTGAGAAACAGCAAAAATCAATGCTTGCAATAACAGAATATGATTTACAAGAATTTGTTTTCTGAGACTTTTGAGGCAATTATCACTCTGTTATTTACTTATATTTTTATTGACAAACTCTGTCATACTTGCTAAATATCTTTGACTCTTATCCTTATCAGTGGAACACGTGTATAAATGCTTTCACAATAAACACACTGTCGTTAAGCATATTATAAATGCAATACATACAATTCCCTAATAGTTCACTTATTTCATGAATTTGGATTAATTTGGGTAATGTGAGCTAAACAAAATTCAACATGCAAGTAAAAGTGAAATGACATGAATATATAAAGTAATAGTTTATCTTTGCACTTTTTGTTCACAGGTCAATATTTTTGCACTTGCTTCTCCAAAATCAATACTTTATACATTTAGGAAATACAAATTAGCTCTTTAGTAAAGATGAAATTTAGAATGGTCAAAAGGAAAGAACAGATGGGATAGGGGAAAGAGCAAAAAAAGGAAGGGAAATATCTATCTATATATATAGTGCCTATATATTTATATATATAAAGCTAGCTAAGATAGTTATACTTCTAATTTCTATTAATTCAATGAAAGGAAGTTAGTACTCATATTGTTTGATCAGTCTTACATGCCTATATCTGGTAATGTGAGCAGATACTTTGCAGACAATGATATGCAGTATAGCAGATGTTGTTAATTTCCTATCATCTTGTTTTGAAATTCAGTGTTTCTATTCTCTTTAAAATAAAATTTTAAAAAAAAAATATATATATACACACACACAATATATCAAATGAAAGTATTAATATTCTTTAAAACTGGCTCATCAGTACACAATTGGTATTTATTACTTCAACCACTACTGGCTCGCAGAGTACACCATTGCTTGGATTCTGTCCAGCACTGTGTCTTTCCTGATGAATTCAGTATGTTCTTTGGTTTTCAATGGTACACAGAAACACATGGCTCTTTTGTCTGTCCCCGGTGTAACATTTAAAGGGAAGTTTTACAAATGCATCTGGAAAATTTCTCAATGCTGAGTTGTTCTACAAGAAATATGAAAAATGTTCCTGAGAACTGGGATGTTCCGAATAGGAATTAAGATCAAAGTCATTTCCAAAGATGTGAGCGTCAGCGAACATGAAGCGCTGACTAAGAATTTCTTCAGATTCTGCTGCACTTTCATCCATATAATGATCTTGGCATGTTCATAAATCTGTCACGATCATACCATGACCTGTCCTAAAAATGAAATATTACTCTCTATAATGTAAAATGTCAACGTCATATTTGAATTCCCAAACAGAACTGGAAAAAACTCACATGGAATAATTTCTGTAAACCTGGAAATTCTGCACTCTATCTTCACTAGTTTTCTTTTTATTTGTTCCATTTCTTGTGCTGTAAGTTACGTGTATGCATACGGCAACTTGCAATGAATTATTCCATATAAGACATGCCACAAAATATTATCAGATGGAAAAATAACACTGACACAACTAATTCTACTTAAGTAATAATTCTATGACATGCGACTTTCACATTTTCTATTATTGTATCTGATATTAAATTTATAATCCTTAGATTAAGAGAGTCTGTTTTATTCGACTATAATAATCATATACTTAGTACAGCAGTCTATCATTTACTGATAGAATTCTTCATGGATTTTTTTAACGCATCATTTCTTTCAGAAAAGATAGTTAGAATATATCTTCATAGTAGTTTATCTATACCAAAGGAGAGATCAAAAGCAACATATGATGATGTGATTAGGTTATTAAAAATCATTTTATGTAGAAACAAACAGTAGATCTTGATAGGTTTAAGTGCATATTCATTTATTGTAGGGTATTACTCCATTAAAATAAGGAATGTTTTTCTTAGGCATAAAATAGTTTTTATCAATAAATTAAAATGTGTACTTAACTCAATATAGAAAATTCAGTCTGCTTTAAAGAATTCATTAATGACTGTTTTGGTGCACATATGTGAGTTTGATCTTCCTGATATAGGAGGTAGGGCATGGCCAAACTGACAAGACAACTTGGCAGAACTAATTAATTTTAAGGTCCTGTTCTAAGGACTCCACACGTAGAACTAACTTTTTATGAGCTCACAAAAGATGTAGACATCATACGAAAGATTCGGACACCATGAGGAGCTCGCTATGGTGACTCCTCCTGGTAGTCCACCAAACTGCACTTTTATTTTTACTTTTTATCCTTTTCTTTCCTTGTTTTCCTTTGCAGAGCTAGTTCTTTCCTTAAACCTTCACTCCTCATTTTCGAATGAACTTCTGACAACTATGTGGGCTTTTCTCTGCCAATTCTTTGTTCAAGAGAAGGAGAAGCTGGAATACTTTTGTTTGGCGAGCTATTTCTATAGGAACACCCCCAACAACATTTCTTCCCGTCTTTTCAGAGGTCCAATACTTCTGAAATAGAAACACTAATATCACACATTTGATAACACTTAAAATAGGAGTTATTTTGTAATTATATGCATGAAAATAACGTCACATGTGTTCTGATTAGGGGTTATCTTTCTGTGGGTGACCATATACTTATTTCTGAATGCAGACTTTCATTTCAGCTGTTCATTTCAGAAGTTCTCTTCTTGTTGTTTTTTCTACAATGTACACTATTAGCTGGTCATTCGCTGGCATATGATAGTACCATAGTCCTAGTGGGTGAATCAGATATCCATTTGAGGAATAATTTATTAAGATTGAAATATGAAAACAATTACATTCAAGAAAATGTTCGTGAAATATATTTTAAATCCAATAAATTCATGTATTTTCTTTTTATGGTATCAAGGTAATTATGGAGACAGTTCCTTCCACTTTGATATTTGAAATTAAATTTGTTTCTAATTAAAAACCATTTGGGTAACACACATAAATCTATGAGGATAGGACCCAACACTATGTTTTAATAAACTTTGTGGAAAATTATCTTTTATTAGTTGCAGATATTCATGGGGTAAAAATGCTATAGCTTCTGAATGCAGTGTGAAACACATAAATTAAGGTCACTAACATAGCCATCACCTCAAATACTTATCATTTACTTATTTTGAATACCCTTAAAGTTTGCTCATTCAGCAATTTTGAAATATATAGTTTTCTGTATTCAACTGGATGCACAGAAATTTTAGAAAGGTGTGGTTTTCTTTTCTCTAAATGAGGCTGTGAATCCTATCACCATCAACTCCATATCCCACCACATTCCAACCTCTGTAACCCAGATTCTACATTCTGCTTCGATGACTTCTGTCTGATTCGGTTCTCTTACAAGTCAGAAGAAGTAATTGTGATTCATTGCCAGGTTCACAAAGAAGACGTACAATTGCCTATCAGATATATGCAAAATTGATAAGGATCACTAATCATTTGGTGATTGCAAATTAAATTGATAGCGAGGCATCACCTTCTGCCTTTCAGATTAGCTACTAAACACAGACAAAAAAGTCACAGATGCTGGTGAGGCTGTGGATAAAAAGGCAGAGACCCACCCACAATGCTGGTGAGAATTTAAATCAGTGTATCCGCTGTAGATAACTATATTATTGTTCCTCAAAAAACTGAAACTTAATAACCAGATTTTTCACCAAAAAATTGTCAAAATAGGTTAAATCAGTATGCCAAAACATATCTAAACTACTATATTTACTGCAACAGAGTAGGAAAGTTATGAAATCAACCTAAGTATCCATCAGTACATCTATGAATAAAAAGAAACCACACACACACACACAAATACATGCAATGGAATATTATTCAACCTGAAAAAGAAAGAAATGTTGATATCTGGGACAACACAGATGGAATAAAATCTTGTCCTTGTGTGTGTCGTCTGGGTACTTGTGTTTAACAATCTCCCCAGGTAGCTCTTACGGTCTAAAAGCAAACTCCAAGGCTGAAGCAGGAGGATCTTGTGAGTTTGAGACCAGCCTGGCTACAAAGTGAGCTCAAGTGAGCTCTAAGTGATCCAGACTGAACCAAATAGTAAGACCCTGTCTCAAAAAAGCAAAAAAAAAAAAAAAAAAAAAAAAAAAGTGCAAACTCCAGAACATGGTTCCAGGCACAAGTAACTTCTGAATGACATTTCATCCAGGAGAAATCAAAAAGTTTAGAAAACACAATAAAATGGTGAAAGGCTGAAGATTCCAGAGGTTTCAGGTGACACCTTGGCCTTGGTTGACCACAGGGTCAACTCTGCAGACATTATTCATTAGTTTCAGTCTGTCCACGCTTCGTTCATGGGGCCACAATCCACTGCTTCCTGGGAACTCAGCTCTCCATGGAGCATTGATTAGTTAGCATTTTCACACAGTCCATAAAGTTAGCATGCCTAAAAATATAATCAAGGTCTAAAGCTATTCTTTATGAATATAGAGCTATGGGAACACATATAGTTATTGTTATTAGTCTGTAAATAAATTCTGATACTCACCAGTATCAATGGGAATATATTTTGAGGTTTGAGTCTTCAAAGCTAGGAACCCTATATCCAAAGAATCTAGTAGATGAATAGCTGAAGAAAGGTTTTAATTTTCTTGTGTGACAGGATATTAGCTCTTATTAAAGTATAATTTTATTAAATTATAATTATAATTTTATATGTAATATTATTTTAAATTTTACAGATATATGATATTGAGTTTTTTATATGTCATAGTTCTTACAATTAAAAAAACCAAAAGAATCGAAATATTATTTACCTTTTGTAGTTTTTAATTAAAACTACATTTTGCTAATTATTATTATGCATAATCTTTTATTTGTAAAAGTACATATCTTTAAATTAATGATCTTCATCTTTATAAGTAGCTTTGTATCTTCTTAACAGAGACTGGCTAGGTGCTTGTTATGGTTGATACACTGTGTCAACTTGAGGAGTCTAGAAGCTTAACTAAGTAACTCAGCAGTTCTACATCCTGGGGTGAAAAGGACACGCCCTTACCACTCTAGGATGTTGTTAATTGTGTTAACTTGAGAAGTGTAAAAGTTTAGCTAATTGATTCAGTAGGGGGACAAGGTCTTCACTTTGTAACCATCCTCAATTTGTGGAAGAGGAGAGCATAGAGATGATGAGGGTACGGCAGATAGCTGATATACAATTTAAGGGAGGAAAAGAGGCTTGCTTCCCCCCCTTTTTCTCTTGCTGCTTTTGCTGTCCTCTGCCAACTTGAGGTGTTGCCCCTGTGCCATGTCACTCTGCCCCGGAGCTAGCTGGTTATGGACTGAAACCACCACAAACTGTGAGCTAGATAAACCTTTCCTTCCTTAATTTTGGGTGTTGGATATTTTGTCTCAGCCATGAGAGAAAAGTAACCAAGACAGTGTTCATCCTTCCATTTCTTTCTCCCGGGTGTCTAGGAGACTTTATGTTATTTAACCTGCTATTGAAAAAGGTGCATAATCATTCCAAGTATGCTATTTTTCCTCTTTGATTCTCCCCAAACATCCTTTGCATACTCTTTAAATTTTATCCGAGTGCACAGAGTTGACTGATGGACTTTGAGCAGGCTCTTGAGATCATGGAGCCACCAGTTCTTCCTGAATTATCCTTTTGATGTTTCCTCATGAAAAGCAATCAGGCTATGACATGAGCAAAAATAAACAAGGTTTGGAGATTTCTTTTGTTTGTTCTTCACCAAAGAACAAAAACTATTCTGTGCTGACTGGTACCAATGTATGTAATAATTTTATTTTAAATAAGGAATTAATGCATTTCCTAGAGGTCCTTTATCTTTTCATCCCACTCCATCTCCATAAATGCCATCATCCACCATTTCATGCACCATCTTGGAAATATCTTAGAATGAATAAGCCCATATTCAGCCAGATCATTATAGCCTACTTGATGCTTAATTTTGTCTGAATACCAGTATGTTAGCCTATAACTCTAATGTTTGCACAATCTCATTTTCTGAGGATTTTAAAAATCTCTATTTTCCTCAAATCTTTAAGCCCACAGCACTCAGCTGCATTCAGGATAATAACTTTGCTGTGATGTCTCCATTATTCCAAAATCATTACATAAAATGTTCTCATTATCCTTCCACCAGAAACTACATGTGTGTCGATCTATCTATGTCCATAATTTCCTTCTTGTCTTTACATTGAAGTCACATTTCTACCCCTTCCTAATTTGGGTAATTGGGCACTGCTATGTATATGTTTTTTCAAGTGGGATGCATTGTCTCTTTCACTCTCTAAAACCCCTCCTCTGTCTGATTCATTGTCATCAGTAATGAACAGAACAATACATAGTTTGAGACATATTTTAATTAATCCGTTTCAGTAAAATCAAGCATTTCAATTTTTATCGTTGCCAACTTATTTCTGTATGGACCATATGTCTCTCCAATTCTAAACTTGTTTTCAGAAAAAGTTGTTAATAATCATTGCAGTAACATGCGCTGTTCAAACATATATTGGAATATCTTCATATCATGAGTGTAATTGTAATATATTTATGCCATAAACAGTATTTTAATTTTGAGCACTTGTAGTAGCATCAAAAAATCAACCATTTTTCAAATTGTCTATTTTTAAATATCTGTTTTGATTTTGTTTAAAGATGGTTGTTCATTGTCTTTCTCTTAAGTATTGGACATCTTCAGATTTTATTGTCCATCCTTTGTTCCTTAGACTCTGTAAATTCCACAATTCCATGGAAGAATTTCATGATTTTCTTCTGATACCTTCACAATTTTATGTATGACGCAGGTTTCTCTTAGAATAGAAAGCCCTCCAGATATGTTCTAAATAAAAGAGTTTTATTCTGCATCTTGCCTTTAGCAGGCACTTGTTGAATAAACATTTATGACAAATCTTTAGGTCTCTATTAAACATAATACAGTCAAACTCAATATCATTAACATGTAGCTCATGAAAAGCTGAGATCTTCCATCTACACCATCAGAAACATGAATAACATAGCCATCCCAACAGGTTAATTAAGATGAAAATATAATGACATGGCCAACTTTCTCCTTCCCTCACTCTACAGCAAATCAGTAATCAAGGGTTGTTAAACCTGCCTCAAGTGGAGACTTTTTTCTTCTCTTCTGTGTATTCCATCCATCACAGTACATTCCTCTACCAGACCTCTCAATACACTCTAAGATATTCTCCTGTGCATTTGTTATCCTATCTCCTTCACCTGTCAACATAAACATATCATTGAATGACCCTGGAGAAAAATAGAATGTATTGATTTCTCTTAACACCATAATCTCTCATCTCAAACATTCTCTCGCTATTGCCTGGGTATATTATTGACTTTCCCAGTGAAATTCAATAAGCTATTTTAGACAACTATTATGTAACTTACCATCTTTCATCCAATTCTATGCATATTATTTAACTCCCTTTACATTAATGTATTTAAAAAGAAAGTTCAGTGAGATCTGTCCAATCTTTCCACCTAGAAACTTATCTGAAATTGCATTAGTTTTGTCCTTACATTTTCTAATGACTAAAGCTGTATCTCTCCTCTCACAAACTGTTTGTGTTGATATTGTTTGATCAATTTTGCATGCCTATATCTTGAAATCTGTCCAACTTTAAAGATAAAAATATGCAATATAATAACCATTGTTAATTTCCTTCTATCTTGTTTTCAAATTCTGTAACCGTTTTGATTATTTCTCTACCTTTAAAATAACAAAAGATAGCTCTACTTTTCTATCCAGAGTGACAGCAATTTTTTTTTGTTTTATTAAATCTTAGATTCTTCTTTAATATTTTAAGTCCTCTACATGCTGAAACATCCTCTGTAGTATAAGCACTATCAAATCCTTAATATCCCTTGATATTAAGGATGTTTTCACCCCATATAGCTATCCTTCCATTTTTTTAGCCAAATGTCCTGGCAAATATTGACTATATATTCTGCCTCAGTTTCACTGATGGTCTGTCCTTGTAGGCTGATTCTCATGTGTGCCCTCAACCAAAGTTTCTTCTTATCTGTTACCCACCCATAAACGTGGGATACTGTTAATTTATTGTTGAATGAAATAATTTCCTCTACACCTGTCATGATACCTTATCTCATACGCTACCTTATGGTTATTTTCCCCTTGGAAACTATTATCTGATAAAATGTGCCACATTAACAGGCTGCACACATGAAGCATCAGACTCATGAACTCTACTACATATTGTAGAAAAGTTCTGGGCAAAGACCTGCTGAAAGCAGAGTGTAAGATTCACTGACTGGGAAAACATGTGGTGGGAAATGGAGCCACGTGAAGAAGGATTGTTAAGGGCACATTCTTATGGGAATGGTTTTGTTGCAGCGTGTTAAAAGGTTCTCCAAGCTGACAATGTCAGATTTTTGCAAACTGAGGAGTTTGTGGAATAATGAAGAATTTCATACTTTGGGGCCATGGAGAGAGATGGGTATAGCTCAAAGATAATTTTACCGCAAGTGCTTGAGCTTAATATTTTGTGGTGTATCCTATGTCTGGTCTAGAAAGTTTCCATCTTTTGAGTCCTCAGGCTTCTTTAAACTGTGAATTATGTTTTAATTTCCATCTTTTCCGTCAAAACACAGTTGCCAATGGAATCAGTTTTCAGTTAATCACTTAACATTTCCAAATAATTTACACTGAAGTATTTTTTAAAAGAAAGGCAGAGAATCATTCTCTGCAAACTTGATATTCTTAACACTTCTCAGTAAATATTCCTTTTTACTGAAATATGGGAGATGTACTATCTTTTTGTGTTTTGATTATTTATTTTCTTCATTTCCAGAGACATTATCAGTTTGTCATTTCTAACACCTGAAAGTCTCAAAATTTCCACCCTTCAAAGTGTCCTTGTGTTTTGAATGATAAACAGAGGTTCTAACTTTCTATTTATTATTTTGACTCACAGAAGAGTGTTAAAAACAGAAAATCAATCATGTAACTTTCCTGTTACAAACATGTAAGTAGTGTGTCCTGCATTTCTTCCTGGTAAGAATTCAGCCAGCTCTCTATAACTAGACAGGTGTGCCTACTACTGCTTGCCTGCTGTGCAGTCTGCCCTTAGGTCCTCCTCCTGCATAAGTTCTGGCTACATGGCTCACCTCCACCTACAGCTGCCCTTGTTGCTTTTCCTTTTCAGCTTTGCTGTTGCATAACTGATAAGAAAATAATAGTCTCCATTCCCACCAGCAGTGGAGAAGAGTTCCTATTTCTCAACAGCCTCGCCAGCATTTGTTATTGGTTGATTTCTCAATGTTAGCCTTTCTTACTTTCTTACTGGGGTTAGATGAAATCTCAATGTTGTTTTAATTTTCATTTCTTGAATTACTAATGACATTGAACATTTTCTCATATATTTATTTGGAGACTCTTCAGAAAACTAGGTCTAGAGGGCCCATTTAATCCAGCTATTCCCCTTCTGGATTTTTTCCCAGAAGATCTGAAAACATCATATCACAGCGATATATGTGCACCCATGTATATAGTAGCACAATTTGTAATAGCTAAATCGTGGAAGCAACCCAAATGTCCATCCACTGAGTTTTGGATAAAAAAAGTAGTGGCAAAAAAAAAAAAAAAAAAAAAAAAAAAGTAGTGGCATTTTTATATAATGGAATATTACTCAGCTATAAAGAAAGACAAACTTGAGGCTTTTATAGGTAAATGGTCACAACTAGAGACCATACTCATAAGTGAAATAAATCAGATGCGCATGTATAAGCAACGTATTGTATCACTAGTGTAAGAAACTGGAAGTGTGAATATAAATTAGGAGATATGATAAACATTGTGAAATGAAAGGAAACTGCTCAAAAGTAAAGAGCACCTGGAACGAGGGGAAAGAGAGAAGGAAGAAAGGGATAATTATGTATGTATGTATATGCAGGAAAGCTAACAGTTGTACTACTGATTTCTGTTGCTTTATTGTAAGGAACAGTTAATGATTAGTTTTTTGATCAGTCTTGCACATCTATATTTGTTTTCTGAGTATACACTTTGAAGTTATTGGTATGTGATACAACAACCATTGTTAATTCCTTGTCACCTTGTCTGTAATTCAGTTTTTCTTGTACTATTCTTGTGCTACTTTGTAAATGGCAGTCTGTTTGCTAATATGTTTTCATTCTTTTACTTTTAAATTAAAAAAATAAACTCATAGAATTTTATTAGTATGAATATATGCATGCATTCATAATCCCTTCATCATAGACAAGGTACTGAACATATGAGTCATTTCCAAATATTTCCTTGAGTTCTCTGGTGTTACTGTTGACGTGGTAAGAACACAAACCATAAGCTCTACCCTCTTATCACAATTTAAAGAACACCATACTATGTTGTTAACTGTACATGATGTGTTACACAGTAAGTTTTAAGAATTTAATGATCACCCACGAAAGAATCTTTATATCTTTGGGAAAATGAAGACCTCTTTCTCCTACTCCCCAGGCCCTGGAAGCCATCTGTCATCTATCAGTTTGATTACTTTATACACTTTCCATAAGTGTGACCATGCAATGTTTTCCTTCTGTGATTGGTTTACTGTACTTCACTTAGCGTACTATCCTTTAATTTTATCCATGTTGTCACAAATCATACAATTTCCTTCTTATTTAAAGATGCTTAGTATTCAACTGTGTGTATACCACATTTTCCGCCAAACTGGAAGTCCTGTAACTGTTAGGAAAATAGAATGGAGCACTTACTAAGGAAAATAGTGGAAGTTCCTAAGAAATTCTTAAACACAGTAATATCATATAATGCAAACTCTTGAATAATGATTACATTTTTCTGCACTATTCCCCAGATTTATCTGCTGTTGATGTCCCTTCTTTACTAGCCAAAAATATCCTATAGGCAAAGTCTTTGTCTTTTCAGAAGCATAGTTTGGAGTAACTTTCTCAGAGAGACCTACCACAAGCCATATTTTTCATTAGCCAAACTCTTCTCATTAGTGCTGAACACTGTACCTTAATAAGTTATTTCATAACATTGATACAAATAACAGTTACTTGGGGGCTGGGGATATAGCTCAGTGGAATAAGCGCTTGCCTAGCAAGCGCAGGGTCCTGAGTTCGATCCCCAGTACCGCAAAAAAAAAAAAAAACAAAAAAAAAAAAACAAATAACAGTTACTTGTTTCCTTGTGGTTGTGTGTATGGGGGGAGATATATTCTCTAAATTTTAATGTGGCTTTTTTATCAGTTACTAGGAATACATAGCACAATACAGTACACGTTACAACATAACTCTTAATAGAGGATAGTTTTGTATAATATCATAGTAAGATTTATTTAAGTATATGTAATCAGTAAACAATCCTGAAGAAAACATCATAGATAAAATATTTCTGATTTGATGATTATATGCTTCTTTTAGCATATTGCTTTTCTTTAGTGATTCTTCAAAATGAACGTATTTAGTTTATCTATTTGTATACTTTTCATTTAGGAAAAGTTGGTTAACAAAAAGCCACTTTAATTATTTTTACCTGTATTATGCTTGTTCTTTTTCATCTCTGATGGCTCTCATGTATATGACTTTCATCAAATTTAGAGGTTTTTTGAAATGTCTTTCAATTTTTTAGGGAACTTTAGGATTCATGTTGTGGTTCTTTATAAAATATTTTCACCATTTTGATATAATAAATTATCCTATACAGATTGATTAATCTCTGTTCCAGAAAGCTTAATTTTTTCCTGTGAAAACCATTGCAAAATATTTTATGCGTAATATGTGGTTAGCATTGAACTAAGCAAAAGTACCCACAAAATAATTGAAGAGATAGTACATTAGCATTAAAACTGAATATATATTGTGCTATTTTTACTTGCATTTCCCTTACAATGCCAGGTAGCAAAGAGAATAATTACAATTATATTTTATTCTTATTGTTCAATTTTATTTATGTTTAGGGTGCAACATTTTGAAATTTTTGGATTTTAAGACATTGCTTTCTCAGGAACATAATTTTCACAATGGAATTTCTATAGTAACATTAAAACTATTTAAAAATTATTTAGGCAAAGTGTTTTCAAAAAATTATTGGAATAACCTTCCCCACAGGGCCATAATTTACCCTATAGTATGCCTTCCAGATAATTATCTGTTATCTGCTCACATACTATAAGAGATTTTCCATTCTGTGAAGAAATAGAAACATTTCAAAATTTCTCCATATGGTAAAGGTTCATCTTCTTTAAGTTATATATTTGAGTCTCCCATTAAGTTTCTTTCAAATATATGGAATTCTTTCACATTTGTAACCAAGTTTTATTTCTGAATATCTATTACAAAATATGTCATATATGCTTAAGTCTTAAGCACTCAAGAAAATGAAACAACAGATCACAGATTTTATGAGACATGCGCTTGAATATACCAGTAAAATTGCCTTGACAACCAAGGACAATCCTATTATTGTTATCTCAAGAAATAACTGCATAAGCCACAATCCATATCCTGCAATCATATTTTAGACTTAAAAAAAATTCACATACATCTTGCAAATACATGCCATTAAGAAAATCTCAATTCAAAAGAACACACAGATCTTCTAAGGTTTTGCTAAGAAAAGCAAGATAAGTCTCTGATGGAGCTGTGAGGATGAAGAACTTCTGAAGATGTAATGTTATCCCAAGGAAAGTGCCACAGCTTTGTCTAAGAAATAGTCCATGGGAGAATCAGGTGTGGTACTAAGTGATATTTTAGACCTCCGACAAAGCTGATTGGAAGAATACTCTTCTAAGAGGAATAGGAATACAGATTAATAGGCGCTTATTCTTCTGGAGAGGTTCTCAATAGGAAAGAGGGCTAAATAGTCAAATGCCATGTGCATGGGAATGCAGGTAGGTATCACAAAGTCAAACTCATCCTGCATGTAATAAAATAAGAATAAGATAACAACAAGAACAATATTTTAGAAGTTTACAATTTCTCAATTCCATTTCATTTTTAAAACATACTTCTAGGCAATCTTGCCTGTGGATATTTGCACAGTATCTGTTGGCTCAGATTCAAGATCCTGCTGCTTGTAGCTCCCCTAAGAGCAATTTATTTCAAAGTAAAATTCAAAGATGGCTTATGAAGTATTTTAAAACACCTATCAGGGTATAAGTTGAATTTTCAAGTGTGTTATAAGATGCTGAGTATGGTGCATTAAACTTACAGTGCTTCTTTATGGTCATAAGGTACTTTTTTATTGATTTAGAAATATTTATATGGAGTGCAGTTTTGAAGTACTAGATGCATACATAAAGTTTGTCTACTCCCCTGGTCTAGAAAGTATGAAAGATATCAGAGAAGAGCAAAAGTGTTTTAAAGCACTTTGTGAGAAAATAAGCTTCCATGTACAATTAGGGGACTGACAGTCCCAGTATACTGTCTTTTCCTGAATTTAGCTTCTAATCAAAGAGTATGTTCATCCTAGGAAATTATTTCCTGTTAATTAAATTCATAAAATTTGAAATAACAATTTGATGTTACATAATTTATATTCCTATAAATGAATACAACTTTTAAAAGTGATAAAATCTAGGATGACTCCAGTAAATAGTAACATTTTAAAATAGAAGTGAAGATATTTAATGTTTTCTTATCAAATAATGATCCATATTTGAGATGATGACCTTGATTTGATCACTATGCATCATGCACATATTTTGAAATAGAATTCTGTACCCCATAAATATGCACAATTATTTCAAATGAATTTAAAGGAAATTCATTATGCATTAAGTAATTTCACACATTTTTATATATATTGTGATCAATTATTGTTAAGTCACTAAGTTTTCAAGACTGGGTTTGAACTTGTAATCCTCCTTTCTCAGCTCTGGCAGTGCTGGGATTTTAAGCACTCTCTTGTAATTAGATAACCTAGCTGATAAGTAAATTTGGAATGTTTCTTATTTTCTGCCTTTTGGGATAGTACCCTAGCTGCATAGAAGAAAGAATTTTATTTTGTTTTATTCTATTTCTATTTTGTTGTCTGACTACTGTCCACTATACACATAGAAGCCACCCAGTAAACATTTAATGAGTAAATGCATGCATGACTATGTTGAATTTACCTTGCTTACAAGGCATGAAAGGAAATCTTTAACTCATACCTACAGATTTGAAACCTTGGGGCTCAGATAATAACGTTTTCTGAAGAGGTGCTTTTGTCAACTCTCAGTATATGAGTGATGGTTGGGAATGTGATAGAAAGTGCTTTCATGTGGAAAGCAAAGGTACGGCTTGACACGGGATCTAGGAAGTCTTCCGGTGTGGCTGCAACATTTAACACCGTGAAGAAGAATCAAAGAGTGACATAAAGCGTCAAACACCTTAAGAGGTACAACTACAGAGCATGCTCATACGTGAAATAAATCAGACTCACATGTGTAAACATTGTACTGTCTCCCTAGTTTAAGAACCTGCAAGAGTAAATAAAATCTGAAAGGTACAATAGATATTGTGCAAGGGAAAGAAATGCTCAAAAGGATAGAACTGGGATGAAGGAAAAGAGAAAAGAAAGAAGGAAGTGGAAAATATGCCTACAAGCATAAACAAGATAGCTGAGATAGTTGTGGTATGAATTTCTATTGTTTTATTGAAAGGAACCGTTAATGTTCTTTGCTGCCCTGTGATGCCTATACCTGGAGACCGCCAGAGGAAAGCCATCAGCAGACATGGCCCCTCATTCTGTGACCAGAACGATGAGACAGTATGCAAGCCTAAAATGTTGATTCATTTTAACAGCAATAATTGCAGATAGTAAACGGCTGCAGTACGACATTTCAGCTTTACATGTACAGAATATGCAGATCCAATCTGGGCAATTCGTACTTTATCACCTCAAACACTTACCATTGCTTCATGTTAATCAGACTTGAGACCGTTTTACTAGCTCTTCTGGACAATACGATTAATTGTTGTCCACTGAGTTTACCCTGGTTTGTTTCAGAATATTCGAGTCTGTACTTTCGTACCTCTGTGCTCAGGTAGCAGTGGCTCATCTCCTCCCTCTCCGTTTGTGCCAAGGCTTCTCTCCGCTCATGAGCACTGATAACTGGTAGAGATCACATGTTTTAGTTTCCACATACAAGTAAGAGCTTTATTCCGTAACTTTCATTATCCACATTATTTATTTTGCTTGATGTAAAGACCTCCACTTGTATTCATATTGCTCCAAATAACAACGATTACCAATTTTTTTCCTTTTTACATTCATTTTTTGTTTTCCTAGGTTGGTTAGTTGCAAAATTTAGCTACTGAGAGTAGTGATGAAATAAATAGGTACTGAGCAGTGTGATTGCTGGATCTTAACGGAGCTCTATTTCTACATTTTGAGAAACCTTCATATTGTTTAGCAAAACTGAGTTGTCATTTATATGCCTATCAACAGTTCTTTTTTTTTTTTTTCTGGTACCTGCAATCATACTCAAGACCTCACGCTTACCAGGCAGGCACTACACCAATGAGCTGTATCTCCAACCTCCCATGAACAGTTTAAAAGAGTTCTCCTTTGACCACATCGTTCCCAAAATATTTATTTACTTATTTATTTTTCTGTTTATTTATTCATTGTCTTTTAGCTACTATTCTTATTAGGGTGAGATGATATATCTTTCTCATTGTGATTTGATTTGCATTTCCATAATGCTTTAGTGATATAATTTTTTCATAAATCTTCATCCATTTACGCCTTTTGTTTAAATATATCTATTCAGATCATTTGCCCATTTTTATGAATTATAACATTAGTATTTTTGCTGTTGAATTTTTTCAGTTTCTTATATATTTTGGATATTAAACTCCTGTCAGATAAATGTATAGCTTGCAACTAATTTCTCTCATTGTGCATGTTATTACTTCACCATATTGATCGTTTTCTTGGCTGTGCAGAAGTTTTAATTTGCTATGAACACAATGGTCAAGTTCTGCTTTTTTGGCCTGTATCTTACGTATGATATACGCTGGAAAAGATTCAAATATTCTTGAAAATTTTAGGATTTTTGCTTCCACCTTCACAACTTTTAAGGACATCAGTAATGAAAGAAAACTTCTTTTCAATATTTGAACTGTATCATATAGCTTGGATTAGACTTCACTTAAATAGTTTTTATAAAAATTGACTTGAGGTCAAAGATTTCTCTGGATTTTCTCAAATATAACAATAATCCTCTTGTCAGCTCCTCATCAAAACAAATGTCAATGATATGTTACTGAATAAAATAGAGAATGAGGGACAGTTAGCTAATTTTTTTCCCAATTCGTGGATTTTCTTTTTACCCTCTTGGTGATTTCTTCTGATATGCAATTTTGCATGCTTATATCTGGTAATCGGAATAACTAATCTGATGACAATAATATGCAATATAACAACCATTGTTGAATTCCTACCATCTTGTCTAATGAAGCTCTGTATCATTTCTGATGTATTTTTATTACTTGTTATTGACTTTAATTGTCTGATCTATCTTGCATTCTTACATTTGATAATCTGAGCAATTTAATTGAAGATAAAAATATGTAACAGCAGTTGTTAATTTCTATCATCTTGTTCTGAAATCCTGTATCATTTTTATTGTTTTTGTCCTCCTTGTCATTATTTTATTACTGTTTTTGTCTTTAAAATAAAAAATAGAGGATGAACGTTTAAATATAAATTTCAGATAACTACTGAAAGAAATTATTTTAGTGCAAGTGTGCAGTATATGAACCATACTTATTCTAGAAAATGATACATTGTTTAGTTGAATTTTAAACTTTACTGAGTTTTCACAGTTTTATTTTCCTACCTGTCCCACACTACACTAAAGGCTGTATTTATACTATATATTATACCATATATTATTAGTAATTGAATATCTGTGAGTAAACATACATTTGTATAGGTTCAAGTAACTTACAGTTTTTTAAATATGACTCTTGTGTATACTAATTATGGCATATATGACTCACACCCTCTACCCTCCACCTACATAGCCTCAGCACGCTTGATAGGATGTTTCACTTCAAACAAATGCGAACTTCTTGAAACAGGATAAGTTAGAGGGTGTATGTGTGTGTGTGTGTGTGTGTGTGTGTGTGTGCGTAGTTTAGAGGGATATAGGTGAGAGAAGAGTGGATGTTAGTTGCTACCCCGCAGATAGCATTTAATCAGTGACAGGCAAAGTGTCCCTAGATCAATACCTCAGCCTCTTTGCTCCAAATGCCCAACAGCACTGCAGCCTCCTGTGTCTTTCTCTTCCCTTGCTGATTCTTTTTTACTTACCAAGAAGCATTTCTTAGAAACCCACAAACATATAATCGACTTCCATTCAAATATTTATTTCTGGTTTTGTCTGCAAAAACACACAGTCAAATTTTATAATTAGCAAAAAGTGCTTATGGTTACTTTTTCATCATACTGAGCAATCTTAAAATTGCTAGGCTCTTTGCTAGATTTTCTAAATTATAGCCAGGATAGGTGGGGTCCAGTAAGATATAACAAACTCTTATACACCAGGATTTATAGCCATTGTTTGAAGACCCTCTGACATTAGTTAAGTCATTATATATATTTCTTTTTATTTTATGAAAATATGAAACAAATTTCATAACAAAATGATGAGAATAACAACAGTTAATACACTGTGTACCATTACCTTCAGAGTAGTCACAAGGCATAGACCAAAATGAGGAAACAAAATAACAAGGAATTTTCTTTTCCACAAGTTAAACAAGTACTACAAATGGAGCAAAATGTAAACAAGTACAATGGAAACCCTCTTGAAAACAGTTCCGGTTTTGAGTCTAAATCTTGCTACTCGGCCTTGTATAAATGTAACAGCTCTTCATGGAGTCCTTTCCTCATCTGTGAAGTTTATAGAATGTTTATTTATCGTGACTCCCTAAGTTTTATTTTAAACTAGCTTTATTCTCGGTGTTTCTTCTTACTATAAATATAACTGGGTAAATTCAAGTAACAGAGAAAATAGAGGGATTAATTATCTTCTGGGGTTTGTTCATTGAAGGTATTTTTTGTTAAATAAAATATATGTCTTAGAATAAATTGATATCTCACTGGATGTGTTTTCAGTTCCGAATTATTCTTCAATCTTGCCATTTTTCTCACTAAATTTATGTATGTATAAAAAGTGAAAACTGAATTTATATATATATAATACATATATAATAAAATTCAAATTACTTTACATTATGTAATTCAAAGATCAATGGTTAATAGTAGGATAGTGAAATCATCGACTATAACAGCTTTACTGATACCTTATGTTACTGTATTTTGAGGGATTTATTTGAATCAAATCCTTTAGTATGGCATTTAATTCTTAATCTCATGTGGATATTGTAGAGAAAGCAAAAAATCTTACATCTACCTCTTAGGGTTTTTGTTAAACGCAAAAGAATAACATGAGCCATATTATTACAAGAAAAGCATGCAAATGTATTCAGTATAAATTGGAGGTGACATAAAATGCCTTCATACAGAAATGAATGCTCAGAACGGTAAAACAAAATTGCTGTTCTGTTTGATGTAGGAAAGAGATGCAATTGTGCAAAAGCAACTCAATTAAGTTGAGGGACTAAAGGAAGATAGAAGTTGTTTTATCGAGATCAGTTGGGACAGAAGTCTCTTAGTTTCAACTTCCCATCCTTGCTAAGAATGTTAATTTCTTCTGGCGTAAGAAGGACATCTTCCATACTGGGATTTTATCTCTCATGCCCAGGAAGAAAACTGCTGAGCAAGACTGTGGCAGGATGTACTTTTTCAAACTGCACTTTTGCTCTTTTTTTCTTTTTGGATTTAACACAATGCAATTATTACACCAAAAAGACACATTTTATGATGGCATATTTGTGCCCTTCCATAACAAAACCGTTTCTGTGAATGTGTGACAGTTCACATTTTTTTAGGGCGGCGGTGGTTCTACTTAGAACTAAAACCAAATCAAACTGAATGTGTTAACATGTGTCTCTTAAAATAAGTTCCTATAGGTATCCCAGGAAATGTTATATATTCTTCTCATGTGGAAGTTATTTTAGGAGATCTTTCAATCTTCATGTCAAAATTTTTCCCAGATGTGCCTCACTGACATCATGGTTGTCAAGGGGATTCTAGGTAATGTGTTTGCTTAGTAGAGAAGATATATGTAAATCAGATTACATGAACAAGATTTTAAAATATTTTCATGTCATGATTAGAAAAATTGTAATTTAGTACAATTATATGCGACAGGCAGGATGTTTTACTATTTCAAGACTATTAAAAGAAAAAATATGCAGTTTTATATGTATTTGAGATGATTAATACCTCCCGAAATTAGAAATTTTCAGACAAATGAGTCTTTACTATCTATGTATTGTTATAATTAAAAATTAGTATTTGCTGAATCAGAATAGTTCACTTAAAGGCAGTTTTTTCCATTTTTTCCAACAAGTTTCTACAGAAATTTACATTTTTCAATAGTACTTACCTTCTACAAAAAGAAAAATCTCTTCCCTAATGATGCATAGACAAAATAGTGAAAGTAACTGTCGGTAGTAACTCTTGGCTTGTTCATTTCTCAGTTCACTTTGTACATTTTTTGTTGTTCTGTCATGTAATAAATGCTAATTCTAATTACCATTATTCAGTAATGTATCTTTTAAACCCCACAGTGATGAAATGAGATCCAACTCATTAAGGTCAAGCATATTCAAATGAGGGTCATGCTGAGTCTACTATTTTGTGTAAATAAGAATAGAATGGTATTTTCATGTTTGCTAACTTTACTTTGACCTTCTCACCTTAAGCACATCGTGTAAAACCAATACCTGATTCGTACTTAACTTTTGGTACCTAGTGATACAAGTCCATCTAGCCAAGAGGCATATTAGTCATTTAGTATTTTTAGAAATATGAGCTATTCTGTTACACAGACAGGAAAGCTGAAGTGTGGAAACTGAGCTGCTTACAGAGGGCTTCCACATCCATCAGTTTTGAGACTTAAAGTTCCATCTGGGACTATCTCTCTCATACCTGTCATTATCCTAATGCTCTCAACACTGAGATGAAGTTTCATGGAGTCCTTTCAAGGTAAATTCTATTAAAGTCTACATATTCAGGTGTGTTCTTGTTTGTACTCAATTCTCAATTTCTCAGCGAGCTTTAGGAATTATGTACACATCCTTCTTTCCTTTGATGGGGATATGTCCTGATAAACCAATTATAAATGGAAACTATGACAAAATGAAAAGACACTTAAAGGAGGTACACTTGACCTACTGAACACTAATTTAGCAGCACAGCATACCAGAGATTGGTTGTTCACTGTTGTAATCCTGTGAGTTGTGACCTCCTGATGTGGCCCATTTCATAGCACAGTATCTTAACACAAGTGACTACTCTGGGAAAAGATCAAAATTCAAATTGAGATTTCTACTGAGTGCATATTGCTTTGGTATCAACATAAAAAAGTGAAAAAGAAAGACAGAAAACTGGCTGGATATGGTGGTGCATGCCATTGAGAGGCTGAGGCAGCAAGATTACAATTTCCAACATAGCTCAGGCAATTTAACAATTTAGGATGAACTTGTCTCAAAGGAAAAAAGGGATGTGCCGTGGGCTGAGTTCAATCTCAGTACTGCAGAAACAAGAAAAACTACCAAACATTTAAAATATGATTCAGCTGAAACACTGTACGTTGGGGACTCTCTGTGTCTGTATTCCATTATTTACAAAGAATCTGCTAAAGAGAGAAGCTTGGATGCGTTTCTCACCACTTGTCATGTGAGTTCCATGAGCTTCATAGTTTAACAGCATCCTAACTACATTTCAAAGCGCTTGCGCATATCAAGGGATGCTATGCTGGAAATGCGCTGGATACTTTGAGCTACCTATTTATGTCTTTAGACTAATTGAGATTATAAAAGACTCTGTAGCTTTCTGTGCATTTGATCTAAGTATTGGCCAATATAATAATAACTAAAGTCTCATTCCAGTGTTAATATTGTCAACTTTCTTATTAATTTCAGAAGAGTTTTAGCCATTTTGCTCAACGAAACACAAACAGGAATCTGTGTATTTACAAATTAGCTAGCTCATTTTTATAACTTAATTAGAGCTCAAAAGATATCAGTGATTATTATATGATTAATGAGAGGTGGAAGAAGAGAAGAACAATAATCAGAAGTAATTTGAAAGATCCTACGTATGCAGTTAAGAACACATCACCTCTGAAAAGGGGCCACATAAGCATGCTAACTTGAAGTTCACAAACGAGTCGGTCAAGAAACTGCAGTACAAGGAAAGTGCAGAGGAATAGATGTTATCAAAATACTGTTCCTGCAAATGCAAGGAATCACCAAATTTGGAAAACAGAAGCCCAGAGCTAGGAGATTGTTGTGATCTCAAATTAAAGGGAGTAGCATCATACACCAGGCTATTTAAAGTAAAGGCATAAAATATATAACTTGCCAAGGAAATGCTAGAATGAAGGGCAAAGAAGAAATTATCCTCTAGCATATGTAAGAATAAATGATAAAAAAACAATAGATAATAAATGCACATTTTCCTCTGTTCTTTAATATTACTATAATAGTGCAATTGATGAAGAATTTTAAATTAAAAACTTCCAAATATTTCCTAAGACAAGGTAATACATGGGAGAACATTATATAAATTTCCAAAAACATATAAGCTTTTGCTCACATTGTTGACCATAACACTTATCTAACCCTGCTTGCTTCCTTTGCCATAATATTAGCAATACTTTATTTTGTGTGCTTGAAAGAGTGGTGAAAAGCTATAGTGTGGTTTCTGCTTCCTCTCAGGAGCTTGTTTACCTTTCACCCATCTTACTATGCATTTCATCCAGTGAGGACTGCGGAGACTCGGGACAGAGCCTCCCTGCTGAATCACTTCCATGAGCTTCGATTTCTAGTTGCCCCAGACAAAACATAACAATGACAGTTGTACTCCAGCCTGCGCTGTCACCAGACTCTCCAATTAGCAATAGCCTACATATTATTTTAATATTCAGTGACCTGACAAAGAAGCAATAGACTATCGAGTACAGCCTAAGACCTTATTATTATTACTATTATCATTACTATTATTATTATTCTCTGGTATTGTTGCAATTCTTGCTCTTTGCATGTATCAATTTGTGCTGTTTGTGTTAATCGTGTAAAAAGTACTCGTCATCTACCTTCTCTTCATTGTATCAATAAGTGGTATTGGATTCTAGCTCTTGGACATTTGTATTGGTCATTGGCATATATTAAGGAATCCGTTGGCAATTATTGTAGTCCTGCAAATGCATACATACTTTTATGTTTGTAACAGATGAACCAAAAGGAGTTATTCCTTAGAATTTTGTATGTTCTATATGATCAGGAAAGACTAGGACACAATGATTGTTAGAATCCTCAGATGCCTGGAAAACCAAAGGATATTTTTCCCTAATATAATCCTACACACCCCATTGATAAACTCATATCAATTTGACAGACAGTGGTGCTAATGCCACAGTGCAGGCCTAACAAATGTTTATATAAAGAAGAGGCAAGATATCTATATCCTTGAAATTAGAACAGCTAAAAATGAACCTTCTAAGCTTAGTTGAATATATCATAAATGCACTGGGCTTGTTACTATCCAGGGCAGCTGACAGGTTGAGCTATTTCACGTGACAGTAGCTGTATTATCAGTTTGAGCTCACAGCTTCCACATTGGTAAAGAAGCCTCTTTCTATCAACATTCCAAAGACAGCATTCCAGTTATCCAGTTGTGATTTTGCTTTTGTAATAGATGTGAGGAAATCAGTATCGGAGAGACCTATTATTGTGTGTAAGTCACCCATTTGAGAAATAGAGACCGGAGAGTTACATCCACTCACTATTTTTGCCACAGTGAACACTAGGAATTCTCGGCCATGCATTACCTGGAGAGTCCCATTTCTTCCCCGGAGCAGTGCTTCTCAAACTTTAGCATGCATCTGAATCAGCTGGGCTTTTCTCAGATATGCTAGGGCATCAGATTTCAGTATCTTTAGGGCTAGGGCTGAGAATTCATCTCTGTGAGGAGTCCCCGGGGTCGTCGATGGTGAAGGTCCGGGGACTCACAGTTTCTCTCCTTTCACTCTCCGTTCATTTTTACTCCAGGTGTTGAACCAAACTTCAGGAATTTTAGAATTTTCTCCTTTTTAGTCTTTGTCAGGAAAGCTTAGCTCAGCAGAGAGTTCATATTATGTTGCTGTTCTATATTTGGGCAGTAATTGAAAATTTCAACACATTTAGGAATGTCTCAAGAGGGCAAAAAAAAAAAAAGGCTGAGAAAGCAAATATTTTAAACAGATGCTCATTACTTGAATTTACTGGCCTTATTATAGATGATAGTACAGATTTTTTAAAATTTGTAATAATGATTTTTCAATGAGATGGTATAAATTTTCTTAGTTTTCTGCATAAAGTATTTTATGGATAAAAACTTGCTAGACTTTTAAAAAATGTAAATCTGGAAATGCTACCAATTTGAAAAACACAACTATAGTTTTTTATTAGGGCAAATTCAGAATTATTTTACATCAAAAACAGTTACATTGAAAGAATGAGCTTTTTCTATATTTTCAAAAAACAAAATAAGATATGAGGTTCATTTTTAAATTTTGCTATTTAAATCATTTGTGGGTCACTTAAGGTAATTTGTGCTATAATTTACTTATGGGAAGTGTGCTTTAAAAAATAATCTCCTTGAAAATGAATTAACACTTTTGCATTTGAAATATGCAGCAACAAACCCCATTAGCTGACTGAGGCTGTTTATTTCATCTTTGCATTAGAACCTATATATTCTTAGTGAGAAAAGTTTTTTATGCATTTCGCATGTGTTTATGCAGCTATTACCCATTCTTTACACATTCTACCTTGTATTAAAGGGCGAATAAACAGCCCTTATTCTTATGAAGACTTTATTAGGCAAATATCTATGAGTCCATTAGTTTCTTTCTCTTACCCTTTAAACACAACATGAATATTCTATTTCCCAAGGTATTTCACACCAACATTATGCCAGCATATGTGTGCAAGGTTCCAATCAATCCTGTAAACAAAATCGAAACAATATTTTTCATGAAATGTTAGAGCTGCAAAACTCTCTAATATTTTTATTTAACTGATAAAACCACCACACAAAGAGACGAAGCAATAGACTTAAGAGGGGTTGACCTTACACAATTTCTACTAGAGTAAAAAAATCTGGTCTAACATTTTGTGTATTCCATTGTTTAAAATGACACTACACATATTTTATCTCAGGAAGAAACACACGTGCATAAATCTACTAGTTTATGAAACAAGCTTTAACATTTTGCAAATTGGGCATCTCAAATGTACAACTGAATATGCTAATGAGGTATAAACAGTCATCACACGGACCATTACACAAAGATACTATAAATATGCAAAGATTTGAATAGACCAAATGTACAATTTAGACTGTACAGGGCATTGTCATTGCTCTCTATTACATAAATATTTTAAAAGCTTATTATTACAAAGACATTCAAAAATCATCATCTACAAATCAACATCAACAGTTTTTTCAAGTAATCTGTTTTATATTAAATAAGATGTAGTTCTCTGCCTATTTGTCAATCTGTTATTAACAAGTGCAGGTTTTTGCTTTAGTAAGCATTGGAATTTCAAATGAAGTGACGGTATGGACCAAGAGACAAAAGCTATAACTCTCTGGGGATATGATTCTGCAGCACAGTTCCTGCCTGGACAAATGTGAGCTTGTGAGTTCGATTCCTGGTACCAAAGAAATACTGATATGAGTTGTGTGTCGTGGCCTTGGTTAGGGTCAGTCATTACCTGGGTCCATGTTTCTTTGCTCAAGTCTAAATCCCCTACCTGGAGGGGCAGTGTTATGGTTGATACATTGTGTCAACTTGGGGAATCTAGAGGTTTAGCTGAGTGACTCAGGAGGAAGCTAGGGTGCTTACTTTGTATACATTCTGAGCCTGTGGAAGAGGAGGGCATGGAGATTGTGTGGGAGGTTCATGACCCCTGGGTGGGGGGAGGTTATTTACAATGTAGGGGAGAAAAGGAGGCTGCTTGCAGCCGTTCTTCCCTTTAGCTGGTTGTTTTTGCTGTGTGCTGCTGCCATGAACAGTTTGCCCTCTGCCATGTGCCACTCTGCCTCAGAACCAGCCAAGTATGGACTGAAACCTCCACAAACTGTAAACTAAATATACCTTTCCTTTTTTCATTTTGAGCGTTGGGTGTTTTGTCTCAGCAACAAGGAAAAAGTAACCAACACAGGGAGCAATTTGTTTTCTCTGGGAGAAACCCTCATGGCTAGAGGAGCAGTCTTGCTCTTGTGAAGCTTTGTTGGAATCCAAGGTGACCATAGGTTTAGGGCAATGGAAGCTTCAGCCATAAAGGTTCTCAGCTGTACAGGGCAATGACACGAGTTGTGTATATCAGGGAACAATATATAGACTTTCACTAAATCAATAATATGCCAAAGGCCAAGCCTAAAAGATTTGACGTAGAGTTGTGCAAAAATTTTTTTTTTTTTTTTGGCGGTACTGGGGATAGAACTCAGGATCCTGCGCTTGCTAGGCAGGCGCTTATTCCACTGAGCTATATAGTTGTGCAAAAATTAAGGTGAAGCTTTGGTCTGATTTTAGTCACTTTGAGCACTTTTAGATACAACTGGTGTCACAGTTTTTACCCAATACCATTTTAAGTCCCTGAATACTTTAAGAGAAAACACAAATTATACTTCTGATGCATAACAGGTAAAAGGCCCAGGAATTTGTCTTTTGTACCTGTAGTGTTATTAGCATATATCAAATCCTTACAGGTAATCTTTACAATCTTTTCATTTCTATTTCATAAAATAATGAATACTACTCTTCTCTGTATTTCATATTTGTTAAAGTGTGGAGATAATATTTGTAACCAAGTCTTTCTGACTCAAGCTCAGACTTGTTATTGCTTATGTGTTTACAAAATGCATTTCAGAATATAATAAAAAGTTGAAAAAGTGAATAGTAGAAAAATGAAACAGGAATACATAAGTTTAACATTTAATGCGTAAGAACATTTAATTACCTCTTTTGACCTGTCAGGGTAAAATATTTAAAGAGTTATAAAGACGTGGTTAATATTTTCAAAGCATGTAAATGTTTAACTAAATTTAGCTTTACACATTTTTTTTTTTTAGACAGTCAAATGTTCTGTGATCTGGTACACGATACAGCTGGTGGACCTACCTCTCCTAAATAACTTAATGAATTAAGTTTGTTTTGATGTTAATCATGCAATATGACTGGAGTGTACAATGTAGAAATAAAGAATAGAGGACAAGCTCTATTTATTCAGAGCTTATGGTAGCAAGGGTCAGGAACCATATTTACACTTGGAAGTATTGCAAGATAGACTAAGAGTTAGGGGAGCTTTATAGTACAGTAAGGGTGAAATCTTTCAGAATGTCTTGACTGGAGATTGCTGGTGTCTAGAGTTTGGAGGCCTGCTAACTAAAAGTGGAAAACCCTGTATGACTGGTGGTGAGAGTGTATTTCATTTCCTCTGGTTGCTCATAGGTTAGAAGAGGAGCAGGGGAGGAGCTAGGAATTAGAGAAGCTTTTGCAGTTATTAAGAAAATCCTGACTATCTGGGACCAACTCCTGCAGAGGTTTGGATTTGGCGTCTTGACTGGTTGTGCATGGCTGTGAGCCAGAGTCCACTAATAATCTACCTATTTTACGCATGCGTATTCAGTCTCTAAGAATGTCTGTGTTTTTGTATGTGTTTGTGTTAACTCTGTTAATTGGAGTATCTTTGGAAAACAGCACTGGTTTATGTGTTTCATCATTACTACAATTTCTTATAGATATTCTTTGCAAGAAAGAAGAGGAAGTAAGATGTATAGGATGTGTTTACAAAGGCATTCATCCATCAGAAGGAGTGTCCTCTTCATAACTATAAATTTCCATATATGTTATCTTTTAAATCTATCACATTAAGAATTAGTGTTTTCATCATCTTAATTTTTTTTTTTTTTTTTTTTTTTGCGGTACTGGGGATGGAACTCAGGACCCTGCTCTTGCTAGGCAGGCGCTTATTCCACTGAGCTATATCCCCAGCCCCTTCATCATCTTAATTTTAAAAGGCCACAAACATTCATTCCACAGCCAAGGGTGTGACTTCTTTTAGATAGAGGTTGCAACATGTTTTCCAAGTTTAAATGCTCAATTTCCACCTTCCACCACTTAATACTTTCATATATCACGCCCTCTAGAGTAGTCCATATTAACAGAGTCAGAACGACACTTAAAAATCCAGGTGCAGATTCTAACTGTCAATCCACTCTGCCCTCACAAAGTCTTTATTCTGTTGTCATATCACCACTGTTACCATTGGGGCTAATGTCCCCCATTCATGATTTAAAGAAATTCCATTGCAATATCAAAATATCAATTGCATCTTAATAGTGGAACTTCAATCTGAGATTAAGGCTCTATCAATAGCATTTCAATCATGGTTTAATATCAGTATTTCATACTTGTTCTACAATAACGCACATCCTCCTCTGTGTTTGATGGAACTGCATAGTGAGGTAGTATGCTCAATCACCATGCTGGCCACCTCGGTGTGACCTTGAGCACTGTCTGCCTTAATGTGAAATTTCTGGGTAATTGTTAGCTTCCAACTACTATTTTTGAATGTTTCTGATTCCATCCTGTTGACTCTGTCCCCATCAGTGCGACGTAGTATATCACTGTATCCATCATGAAGTACTGTAATGCTTATTTTCTGTGTCTGTGTGACTGTTTAAATTGCTTTAAGTAGCAACCAGGAGTATTATCTTTACCATTCTAGCACCAGAATTTGCTGCATTGTCACATAAGTAAAAGAATCAGTAAATATTTGTGACCTTATTGAATGAGAACATTTTCACTAACACTCTGCTTTGGGGTTCAGTTTTTATTTGGCTGAGTACTCTAAACCATAGGAAGGTCCTTAATTATCTTTAATGTTCGTTGGGGAAATCAAATTGCCAGTGTAACTTATCAATAAATTTGAATGTAATTTTTATGATCATAATGGTCTTAAAACTAAGACAAGTGTGGTGGAATAATGTGAGCCACACTCTTCTATCTCTGCGGGATGTACCACATGCAGAGGAGCTAAAACTCATGATGGGAATAATTCATTATGAAACTGTAGCATGAAAGAAAGAAATATATGTCACTGAAATTTAGAAGATCATGTCTCACCTCATCATAGATGTTCTACGCTTCCAGAGGAGTGCTAAAGGTATTAAATATTTTATTTTTTCTGATGTTGTGATATTCAGCTTTTTTTCTCTTTTTATATACCCACACGAATTAAGTGCCTCCAGTTGAAGTCTATGTACTCTGGAACAGAGTCATTTTTTTATGTAAAAGAAAATTCATAGAATAAAATGAAATCAATAATATGTAGTTATTAATATTTAAGCATAGATATCCCTTTGCATATTGTTTTCTTTTATGAACATATGGAGGAAGAAGATCTAATGATAGATCTTATATCACCTATAGATCTTATATCACCTATAGTAAAAATATCTGTAACTACACAGTAAAAATAATTATTCCTATGGAAGACAAAAATATCAAGGTTGCTATAACTGCTACCGAGAAAATTGTTTATGTTCATATGAGAGAAAATGCTACTTTTATGTGAGAGGTCACTAACAGCAAAGAAATTCATTTTTCTCATCAAGTTCAAAGGAACCTCATGTTCTATCCATTGCTTCTCAAAGGGGTTTAGATTACATATATGAAACTGGAGTTTCAGGGCCCTGAGATATAACTCAGTGGCACAGCACCTACCTGGCAAGCACAAGATCCTGAGTCCAATTCCTGGTACCAAACAACAACAGTAACAACAAAACCCTGGGGATTCAATAAGAAGTCAATCATGAAAAATATGACAGAGAGTCTATAATCACATCTCTGGAGCTGATTCTACAAGCCTAATCAAAAGGCATGAATTCAAATGTTTTCTCTTTAAAAGGGTGTATAAATGGACAGTGTCTATTAGACAGCACCATTTTCAAAATATTGTGTTGAGACTAAAAACTACATTATCTTATCAATAATTTTCAGCACTTTTTATTTTGAGAGAGAGAAAAAAACAACAAAAAGAATTTCAAAGCAAGATGATAGAAAATGAACAATGGTCATAGTATTTGTGACAAATTGCTAATTTAAGATGATATATTATTTAATATTTAAAAAGTAAAAAAATAATTAAGAAGATAAGGAATGAGCATATAATATTAAGTATTTAAAAAATGGGCCTATGTTCCTGAGACAGAGTGAATGCTGAGCTCTTCTCTGGTTCACAGAGATAGAGTATTCCTTAACTCATAAAAACAAGAGCAACCCAGCATGGTGGTGCACATCTGTAATCCCAGCACTTGGGAGGCTAAGTCAGGAGGATTGTGGCAAGTTCGGAACCAGCCTGGGCTCCAAAATGAGCTCAAGTCCAGCCTGCACTGCATAGTGAGACCCTGTCTTCAAAATGACAAAAAAAAAAAAAAAAAAAAAAAAAAGTGAGAGTCCTATCATGGAGCTGTCACTCCTCATAGGCTGAGAACACAGGACTGAGTCTCTGTCCAGCTCAGGAGCTTTCAGGGGGTCAGAGTGTGCATGTGGGGTACGGAACATCAGTTTCCGAGCATTCTTTCACTAACGTACTCAGTAAACTATTGATTGCATCACCTTAATCTTCTTTGTGTGTGTGTGTGCCACCTTGCTCGCCCTTCATCTTCATAAAAAGTTGGAAAGGCAAAGCTTCCATTTGTTATACACTGAGAAGCAAACAGATCTCACCTAAATAAAATGGCTTACCATAGCCTTCAACTTTGAAATATTATCACTTTTATTTTCTTCTCAGAAATTTCTAAGCCCTGCCTGGAGTCCCAACACCCTGGGAGGAAAAGGCAGGAGAATAGCAACTTGAAGCCAAGCACAGGCATCTTGGTGACTTAGCAAGGCCCTGTTTTAAAACTTTAAAGTGTTTAAATATATATGTAACATTTAAATATGGTATAATATTTATTATTAAATAATTATTAATTTGTAATATTAAGTGTAGTATTTAAATATAATTAATACTTACAGCTAATATCTATGATAACTCTCTAAATGATGACATTCTAATTTTCTACTAGAAATAAAAATATTTCCAATTAAATTATGATAATAGTTTTCTTCAATTACCATTTCATTCCATTCAGGATATAAAATACATTTGTTATGAAATATTTTGTGATGAGCTGGACTATCAGTTTCATTCTGTGTTATATCAAAAGCAATACAGTGTTAATCCAGCGTATAGGTATTTATTTTGCAATTTCACATCCTAAAAATCACCCTGTGTGGAGTCTGCTTTTGTGCTAAATAAAATTTTTGGTCTCTCCTTCAAACATAAAGCTTGGTATATACTGTTAGTTTTACTCCCAAATTGTGTTGTAATAATTAGAAGTCTATGATGAAATTGATTTCCGTGACAACGGTGTGTATAATTCAAACGCAATGACAACGACTTGCACTGGTGAGATCGCATCTGTGCATGTGCAGGAAATGGTACCTTTATTAACTACCTCTTAGATAACAGCCACAAGAAAAAAATGAATTTCATGACATAGCTTCCAGTTAGGATGTTTATCTGGAAAAGAATACTTGTGTAATGGTCAACTATGGCACAGCGATGAAATGCAATGTTTACAATGTTTTTCCTGAATTTCTCTTCAAAATATCTTCCAATAATTTTGTTACAAGAATTCTATCCTGTGCTGTAATTTCATTATTTTCCACTATCTGTAATATAAGCAATAGGCTCTAAGGTCTATGAAAATTCAGTTTCTCCAAAAGCACTGAGCCTACTTTTAAAGAGAAACAAAATATCCTTTCTAGTCAATGTAAAGTGATCTGAGTCCATTATAGTTATTATCATCAGTGCTTCTTTAGTTAGAACATAGTTAAAGCAAAAGTACCCAAAGATCAAAATATGTCTGTGTTTAGCACATATCTGTTACCTTTTGTTGGAGTCAACTTGTAATATAGGAAAAAATTTAGATCACTTTAGAAAAAGAACAGTGCTCTGTAATTCAAGTGACATACAAAAGATTGAAAGTGAAAAATATCTCTAGTTTCTACAGTTGATATGAATTATTTAGTTACTTAAAAGAGTAAAGTCTGAACCTAAAGTCTGAACTGATAACCCTGAAACAAAGTGGGATGGATTGCTTTTAGAGTTGTCTATTTTTAAAGTGAGACAAGAAAATACACGCATTTTAGAGTTTAAAATAGAACACGTTAGTTCAGTAGACTAATTAAGCAGTAGTTCTCCAACTTTACACCAGAGGAATTTGAGAGTTCTTTACAACCCCCAGAAAACATTAGAAATGGCAGGGAGCATTGACTAGGGGAAGAATGGTCCCCAGAAGAGAGCATTTCCATGAAATGGGGGCAAGGAGCTACCAAGACAGCGATAGCGGCAGTCCACTGCACCTCAAATGCTGGAAAATATGTTTAGTCAGTTCTGTCCTCATGAATAAGCACTTTTTATTATCTTGTTTTTCTTACTGTACAGTTTTCATTTTGTTTTTTCTATCAAGCACAGTCATCTTTGGGCACGTGTCGTGTGATGCATGTGCGTACCTGCTACTTTCTAAAAGTAGAATAGCCCAAAGGGCTAAATTTATAAGGCTCTTAATATGTATTACCAAACTTCCTTCTCCTTTTTGGACACTCAAAAATGAGTCTCCACAGACTCAATTACTTGCATTTTTTCAGTGAAACAAAATAATGTCATAAGAAGATTCAAGATGCAACAGCTTAAATGAGATAGTATTATTTTTTTCTCTCTTAGAAAAGATACGGAGGTTGGATAGGCAACCTGACTGTGGTCTCTGCTCCAAGTTCCAAGCATTGTTTCATTTCTACATTTGCTACCCAGAAAGGAAGGAAGGGGACAAACACAAACTTCTACTATCATCAACCAGAGACTGACAGCATCATGTTGATTTCATTTGTCCCAATCATGGCTCCATTGCCACACCCAGTGGCAATAATGGCTACAAAAAATTACACAGGTCAGTTGTTGTCCATACATTGAAATAAAATTTCAGGGGCAACATCTGAAACAAATTATCAAATCGGTTGAATGCTTTCTGCAATACCATATTTATTTTTATTATCTAATTACTATTTGATGTGAATTTTAAATTAAATATTTTATTAAGTCAAAATAAAATTGCGATGTTATTTGAGTTGTCTTAAGTAAACATTTAATATGCCATGAACGATTATATGAAAGCAGCAATGAAACTCCTCATTTTAGAAAACAGTTTCCAAAAGCAAGAGGCAAACTGCAGGATTTATAAGAGCCTGTTGAAATATTTAAATAAAAACACTGAATCCTTTAGTGAGACAGAGAAATCATCAGACAAATAAGAGTTAGCTCCTGCCTATGAACAATGAAGATTTTAAAGCAGAATATCTTTATTCAGGTTGAGTAGAGCCAAAACATAAAGATTGCTTGTGCCTACTGTCAGGATGACACCTCAGGTCAGGTAGATATTTCAGCAGTGACCCTGGGGAACAAATGATCTCAACAAGTAATGAGAAACTCTGATACAGCAATGGGAAAAGTTATAAAATACACTGTGCATGGATATGTGTGCACGGGATGTGTGTGCATATGCATGGCTATGGGGGTTTGCACTGAAATATTTTAAGCAGTTTGGAATGGGGTGGGTCTGAGATTCACAAGGTCAGTCACAGGAGCAATGTAAAATTTTACCTTTTAAAATTTGTTTTCACTACTCCCTCTGCAAATATAGCTGGACTAAATGGTTGACTGGAATGATATCATGTTTAATAAATATATATATAATCTTATTGAATCCACTCCAAACAACAGAAAAATATATCCAGACAGTAAAATCACAGACAGAGAGAAAACCTAAAGGGAAATATTTTGTTCATACAACAAAGAAGGAAACAAAATCAATTCAAAATTATATAAGATATTTAGAAGAAGAGGACAAGCAGATGTAGAAACACAATTAGTTAATAAGTAATTAGAAAAGTAGTTCAGAAATGATAGTGATTTATGGAAATAATTTCAGTTCAGTTATATTGGAAAACTAAAGAAAGGAGAATCAGACATAAAAAATTAGGATACATACAAGAATACATTTGGGAGAAAACAGAAAAAGAAGAAGTCAAAAGCAAAACAGATGCCAATTTGTAAAATATGATAAAATATAAATAGTGAAAAGCGTAAAATATAATCCTGGTAAATTTTCTACATCATATAAAAATAAGCTTTGAGAAAGCTAGCAGAAGTGACTCAGGAAACAACACAGAAGTATGTTCATAATCATATAAAGAAATTGTGAATAAAAATAAAATGAGAGTCAAAGTGAATACATTACAAAGTTAATATTCACAGTTAGTACATATTGCTAAATATGCTTCATATCCTCATAACTATAGCATCTCAAATCATCCAGCACTAGAATTGGAAAGAGAACTTTGGTGAAACACAGTAAGACTAGGAGTGTTCAGTTTTAGAGCATTGGCTCAGCATTTGCAAGGCTCCGAGTTTAATCCTTAGTACCAGAGAGACAGACAGGAAGAACTAATGGAAGGAAGGAAGGGAGGGAAGGAGAGAAGAAGGGAAAAAAGAGGAGATGGGGGGAGGGAGGAGGGGCAGCACCGTAGTGGTGATATTTTAGTTCACTTTGTCCATGACACCAGTTTTGTAGACCAAGAACAAGGCTATGCATGACCTAAGCTATTTAATTGATAAAAGATATTACATGCTGATATTCTATGGGTATATGTGATTTATATCTATTTAACTTGTGAACAAAAACACACTTCAAAATGTACTCAAAATAATTAATTTACTTCAGTGTAACTTTTAAGTTTTTGAAAATAACAAAAATGGATTTGCAATATCAGTTGCAAACAACTATCAGCAAGTATTTTGAACTACATGCAAATGAACTGAGCACCTTATCAAGTTAGTTAAAATTTGAAAAAAAAATTGAACACTTAAAAATGTTATCCAAGGCTTCCACACAGATAGAAAGGGGTCTTGTCCTACAGCCCTGTACAAACTACAGGCCTGATCCTCTTCCCATCCAGCATGGAGCATCCCGTAACTCCAAGGAAAGAGAGAGAGATTCATCAGTTACAAAACAGTGGAGCATGATCTCAGTTTATCCTTTGTAAGTCTAAAAATGTAAAATGTAGCTCAATTTCTGCCTAAAATAGTGATTAGCAAAATAGTTCAACTGACCTTGATGTCTTGGTTCTCAACCCTTCAGACTCAACTCAGAATGTACACTGGCAGCTCTTGAGCTCCCTGGCATTTGTCTTACAGAACTGGCCTTCCTGAGTCCTTTCTTTATCCAGGTGATGAGGAGACAAATGATGTTAAGACTTCCTAGCCCTCAAAATTCTCTTGAGTCAATTTCATATCATATGTGCAAGCAGGTAGGTGTATAGGTATATAGAGACATCCTGCTCATTCTTTATATGAACCAGATAACGCTGGTTCATATAAATTTTGGGCCTGGGAATGGCTCTGGAAAAAGATAATTTTAAGGAAGTATTGTCTAAATTATTTCTAGTATTTCTAATCTGATTAAATTAATAAATACAAGTTATTCTATTTCCAATAGTATAGAGAATATTGATAGTATACATTATGATCAGGTGACAGAGATACACAAGTACCTACATTAGATATTGTTTTGCAACTTTTAAAGAACAAGAAGCTCTTTGTAAGTGTAGATATAATAGTTGTAAGTATTTTGGAAAAATGATTAATAAAATGCTGAAAGAGTAGATGAAGGCAGGGATTCAAATTCGCAACACAAGCATAATATAAATGACCTGGAGGTATTTATGCGCACCCTAAACAAGAGCCTCACATCCTATGTAATAAAGGCTGAGATGACTGAAAATTCAATGCAGAACATTATCCTGTACCTGGCTCATTAAAAGCCAATTGAATGAGCAGCCTTGCAGGGTGTCTATTCTTTAACAGAGACCACTGACAGTGAAAGGATGAAAACCTGTAAGTCGGTATGGGGATTTGCAAGAAGAAGCTGATGAAGCTGGCGACTTTGAGGCTGTGCAATCTAAAGACTCATTTGTGCTACTGGAAAGGCATCTCAAGTGAGAGGGTTTATTCTGCAGTGCCTAAGTAAAATGGGGCTCCAGGCAATATGACAATTCTCATCATTGTACCACTCTTTTTTGCTTCTATATTTAAAAACATACAGGATTCAGGACACAAGGTATAAAATATAACCCATGAAAAGCTGCATTGTACTGCCGCTTGAGTTTTGTACTTTCTATAGACTAATTTGGTGAAGGGTGTGAGCTGATGTTGGAAAGAGAATAAATTCAGACCAGGCCAAATCTGTCAACATAGGATCAGTTAGCAGAAATCCTGCAATTAATGTGGCAGCACAGGGTATACAGGAAGGTTGCAAAATTTCTTTTGTTGGTCAGACAGAATAGGAACAAAATAGTAGCCCACATTCATTGACTAAGAAGTGCCACTTGCACTTAATGAAGAGGAAATGTTTAGCGAGATTGAATGTTAGAATGAATTGTCTTTTAAGACCTAATTAACCACACTGCAAACTAATAATGTGGGAAATAAATTTGTGAGGGAATCCCCAGCATCCTTCCAGGGTATATAATTGCTTTTGTTTGTAGGCCAGGATTTGCAGTGCAAATGAAGCCACTGAACTGGGAGACATAAATACAATGGGTCTAATGAGATTCCAGTGTGGGAAGCACCTCGTCCTATTGCTCAGCCTCCAAATACAAAATAGGCAGAGTTGCCATAATGGATGACAAAGTGAAAACATGATCGGAATCATCAAACCTTGCCAGACCTATGGTACTGACCACTTCATCATGGTCATCTAGAAGTGAAACTGAGAAGCTTAAATGTAATCTGTGTGAACAGAAAAGTTCTACGTCAATTAAACACAATTTTAATTTGAATAATAAAAGCAGAATCATAAGCTCTCAATTACTTTCCCCAGGCTACTGTCAGTTCACAGTTCTGGAAATTCTTGAATGCAGATCAGGTCCTTGGTACACTAATAAAAATTTGTACTGTTAGCTTTTATTCCATTCTTCACCCTAAGGAACCTACAACCTTTTGCCAGCATAATCCTTCCTTCAAAAAAAGGAAATAAGTAGGCCTTTCAGTAACTATTTGACACTAAATCTGAAACAAAAATAAATCTAAGAGATGCAAAAGGTCATTGTGCCCCACCAGTCACAACAGTAATTTATGCCTATCAGGTGGCCAGTTGGGTTGTAGCTGAAGTCCACTTGAGAGAGAGCCCTAAAAACTGCCTTGTGGTTATTTCTATAGTTTCAGATGCAGTAGAAATTGCCATAATCAGCAGCTGACAGAATACACAAATTGGTTCTCTCACTACATGAGCAACCCTACACCTTCCCTATTCTACCTCAAGTTACACCAACTCACTAATGCTATGGTATGATTTAATTTTCAGGAAACTTTATATACTTTCCTACTTCAAATATCATCTTGGTCCATTCCATTGATGTCATCATGCTCATCAGACCAAGGAAACAAGAAGCTTCGTGTTTTAGACCCATGGATAAGATATTTACATGACCAAAATTTTAAAGATCTTATGAACATCAACGAGGCTTCTATTTCAATGAAATTCCATGAATCCATTGGTGTGGGGCATGCTAGAAAAGGCAAAAGATAAGTTGTTGCATTTGGCCCCTCCAGCATACAGAGAAGAGGGGCAATGTCCAGTGGGCACGTCTGTATTTGTGAGGGAGCATAGTCTTCATTTGTAGTATGTTTGTTTCAAATGTATTGAGTAAAATCTGCTAACTTTGGCAGGGCTCCAGAACAGAAGGTTCCTTAATGTACCCAGCTACCCTGCCACTTGAACCATATTGATAAAATATGGAAAATTGTGTTGGAAATGGTAGAAGCATATGAGAATATGGTTTGCTATTTTGGTAGCCCTTGAATTAGTGAATGAAAGTGAAACTTATTAAGATTTTAAAGGCAGCTAACATCTGAAGGTGACCCTTATCCTTGTTGGAAAAACAAACAAATAAACAATCACCTCTCATTCTGTATTTTTGGTGTAGACTTGTGTTCATTAAAATTAATGGTTTTTTTAAAAAGTAAAAGTAATGTTTTCCCAAAAGCTATCATTGAAGGACTTATCAATTGCCATCATGATATTCCACACAGCACTGCTTCTGACCAGGGAACACAGTCACAGTGAAAAAGTTGTGCCAATCAACTCATGGTCAGGGAGTGTACTGGTCTTATCATGCTCCCTGCCATCTAGAAGCAATTGGATTGTTAAAATGATGGAACGGCCTTCTGAAGATGCATGTACAGCATCAGCTAGGTGGCCAACCTTTCACAGGCTGGGGAAAGATTCTGCAGAAAGCAGTACATGCTTTGAAGCAGCAACTGCTATGTAATATTCTTTTTTTCTGTAGCCAGAATTCATAGGTCCAGAAACCAATTAAGGGGTGGAAATTGAAATGGCATTGTTTATCATTAGTCCTAGCGGTCCATGAGAAAAGTATTTGTTTTCTGTTCCCATGATGTTATGATCAATGACACAGAAGTTTTAGTTGTGGTAGTAGAAAGGCTTATACCTAGTGGTGAATTTATTCTTCCAATAATCTGGAAGCTAAGAATTTCCCTTGCTTATTGTATTCCTTGTGGCTCTGTATCAAAAAGCTAAAAAGAGAATTATACTTTTGGTGAGGCTCGATGGTCCAGACTACCAAGAAAACAGTGGGGGCAAGGAAGTTGAATGGGTTTGGAGCGTAGGAGTTCAATTGGTCATCTCTGAGTATAACCAGGACCTGTATTTAATATAAATGAGAAACTTTAATATAATAGCCCAGTCCAGGCAGGATGAAAAGTATGGCCCAAAACTTTCAGGCATGGATCACTCAGGTAAATAAATAATCAAGATTTCCTAGACCTTCTGAGTTGCTCACTGAAGACTAAAGGAATACAGAAAGAGAAGTAGAAGGTACCTGTAATTACCAGCTATGACCTTATGACCAATTACAGAAATGAGGATTGCAATTGCCATGTGTATGCTTTTCTTTGTTTTTGTTACTATGATTGTGTATATCTATGTATATGTTAAGGAGATATATTTGCTTTCTTTGTAGCAAAATGTCGATTGACTTAATATCAGTACTGAAATATTGTTAAATCTACATTATTATACATAAAATATGGCAAGATAGGAAAAAGAGTTAAGTTTCACACAAAGAACAACTCTACCTCTTATGTGCTTCTCTTTATGTGCAGATGAGTTGTATCTTATGGGCATAATTTTGAACTAGGTATTGTATTTAGACATTACTTTGGTTTCAGGCAGTGTCTCTGGGTGCCAACTTGACAGATGGAGTTCATGAGCATTAACTGTAACACATCAGCATGTATGGATTATGAAATGCATGGCAGATTAATAAAACACAGTTTTCTGTGTGTTTGTGTATGAGCGACATGAAGGCCAACAAACTGAGAGAAGAAAATTAACCCTGGTTGTGTTTGGCACCAACAAACAGTCTTGTAGCCTGGATGAAAATAGAAGGAAAGAAGAAGTATTTCCATTTGGAAGAGCTTCAGTCTCTGAGCAGGTCTTTGCTGCCATGTCCTTTGGGCATCAATCTCCAGGTGGTTCTCAACTTTCCAAAGTTCACTGGCTCCAGAGAGTCTCCATCGAGCTCCCAGTCCTTTCATCTTTTCCTGGTGCTGCGTCCTTGATCGCTCTTCTTGTGAAGCTTTTTATCTTCTTGTCTGAGTGACTACTATAGCCTCTGTCTGTCCTGGATACAAACAGCCACTATGGACTCTCCTGCCTCTGGTTCTTCAGATGGCCACTGTGGACTTCTTGCAATCTGCTTATCTCATTTTGTCCCACTAACAGCAGTGCTCTATTATCAAATGAATGTGGTAAATGTGTTGTTAGACGTGAAGGTACAAATAAATTACATAAAATGACCCAAATATCCATTGCTTTCACTCCTACAATGCCATGTCGTTCTCTCAGCCTAAAACTATGGTCTCATGGAGCACAAAAAAAACATTTGAGTAGGTAAAGAGTACTCAGGCCACAAATACAGATGGTATCACATGATCCTGAACATATATATGACTTGAAACTGGGAGCAATTCAATTATTTTTCTTTAGGGAGGAAATACCCAGGGTTGGCAATTAATGTGTTTTTCCCAGTAATTCATCCAGCATGACAGGCACTAGGAAGAAACCTGCTTGGAAAACTAGTGGCAAGAAAATTTGGGAACAACTCTGTGGATCTGTCTCTCTGAGTAAAAAAGTGAAGATATTTGGGTTCTTTGTGTGTGCTCAACAAAGCATGGCCTTAGAAGAGATGCATATTCACAGGCATGTGCTAGCTTAGTCTATTCTGTGAATACAAGTTGTTAGGTACATGTAACAACTCCCCAGGAGGAATGTAATCATTGAGTATTTCAAACATGTACAAATATGAAAAAAAAGAGTAAAACAACACAGTTTCCAATACTATAAATTCCCCAGTGACAACAGTCAGCTACATGGTGTAGAGAACATTTCTGGCATGAAAGGACTAGCATTTTATCCTTCCTGGAATACACATTTTCTTTGCACATCAATTTTTTCTACCATGTTCATAGTGTTTCTGGCCAAACTATTTTCATGATGGAGTTGTTGGGTGCCTTTTACGTTGTCATGAATTGGGTCACCAAGCTCATGCATAGAGAAAAGAAGTATTAAGTCAAGCTCACTAGTATCCCTCTGCTCACCTACATTCTGACACAGTGGATTTTGGCACAATGTTGCAACAGCCTTTTGTAGACTAAACTACAGTGCTGGCCAAGTGAAAATACCTCACAGCGCTTAGGAAAGATCAAGCAGCAGGTTGAATTTACTCAGAATTGACATTTCATATATGGTAATATTTCCCCATGGGCAGAATTTATTGGTTCCAAGAAACAAGGGAGTGAAGATGGTAATCATCACTATTGATCCAATAGCAAAATCTGTTTTTCCTACTGCTGTGATTTCATGCTGTATTAGCCACAGATCTTTGCTTCAGGGAGGAGATACAAGAATATTTTCAATGAACGAGAAGTTGAGATTGCTGTAGACAAGATTGCACTTTGCATGCCTCTGAATCAACCAGAAGATAAGGGAGTTACTATGCTGAGGATGATGATAAATCCGGATAGTTCAGGGAAAGGGGACCATTTACCCACAATGGGGTTAGAGAAAAATATTTTTGAAATATAGGAGAAAGATCCCTTAGAAAATCTCTTAGCTTAACCATACCATGTGATTAAAAGCAATGCCAAACTCAATCAACACAATCTAGGCAGGACTGCTAATGTCCCCAGACACCATGTCGTGGTCACTCCATGAGGCTAAATATCAAGATCATATGAGTTTTTTGTTGAAAGTAAAGGGACGGTAGAATGGGTAGTGAAAGAAGATAGTTAAAACTACTAGCTCACTTCCCACTTGACCAATTACAAAAATGAAAATGCTGATAGGTCCCAGTACTCCTTTTTAATTTTATTATGAATAGGTTTGTGAGTATAAAAATACATCCCCTTGCTTTCCTTTTCCCTTCGTATTTAATATAGAATGTACTTGCATATGTCATAGTATTTAAGTACTGTCAGTTTTAGTTATCGTAATACTTATTCTAGAGGAATCAGAGAAAAGAGTAAATACCACACATGGGCTTTAACGTCTCTTCTAAGGAAGGAATTAGTGAATTTCAGGTGTAAACAGCCATATCTGGTAAAGCAGACGTAGAACCCTATTGTGTCTGCTTGGCATTTAAGTATGGGATGACAAGAAGTGTGTGGGTGCTAGGCTACAAGCTACTTAGCTACAGGCTACTTAGCTTTGGGTCAATTTGACTAGGCCAGATATCTGATTAAAGGATTTTTCTGAGTGTATTTGTGAGGGAGTTTTCCGAACAGTCCCTTTCAGATTAGCGTTTGAATCAGTAGGTTGCATAATACTGATGGACCTCCCTCCTCTTGTGAGTCTGAGTGGGCATCAGGGAACCCTTTGGAAGGCTGAAGAGAACAATAAGGAAAGAAGATTCAATTCATTCTTTTCTTGACAGCTTAGGTGAGACATCAGTCAGTCCTCAGCACACTGGGCCTCCAGATAAAGACTGGAGTATGTGTCCTGGGATTTATTGTTCTTGAACTGAAACTATGTCACATTTGTTTCTGGAATGCTGGCTTGCAGATGGTAGATCACTGGCCAGTCAACAATCACATTCCCTTGAGGTTATATTATTAAATTGCTTCATTATAGTGTAGAATAGAAATATATACTCTATATGTTTATGATTTATGGGAGTGATATATATTAAGAATTTATATATGTTGTATATATATTTGTACCTTTATTAAAAGAGTATATTCCTTTATTTGTAGTATAAATATGGTTTATACTATTTTCAATGTTTTAGGGTACTGTACCAGAATATCTGAAACTGGATAATTTATAAAGAATAGAAATGATTTTTCCACAATTTTCAAGGTTGCAAATTTCAGGAGAAAGGCACTGATATTTGGCCTGAAGCCTTCTTACAATTTCCTCACATGCCTGAGAACAGAAAGGTGAACAACCAAACACTGTGTGAGGCATCTTTTCAAACAGCAATGATCCAACTAGTGAAGGAACTGCCTTGCTGGCCTAATTAACTCATAAAATCCCTAACTCTTATACATTGACAAGAATTATACTTTGAGGATGACAAATTTAAACCATAGAAATTACCTATTAATTGGTATGTATTAATGCCTATAATATATAATATATATATAATATATATTATATATAAATATGTACTATATGTCACATTTTACTGTAAAATTTAGACACTTCTATGTTGGATTAATAATAATGTATCAATATATATATATAATTATATAATATTTTATATCCTGTATAGGCATGTTTTTTGTGGTTAACACATACTAATAAAAAAATCTAGTTTTAATTTCCAATTTGAAGCTATTAATGATTTAACTTCAAGTACATAAAAAAGACATTAATTTCACCATACAAATTTTATGTTATTGATGTCAAACTTTACATAATTTTATTTGGTATTGCTCCTTTTTTGTAATAATTGTTCTTGATATTTCATTTGTTTTTTTTTGTGTGTGTGTGTGGTACTGGGGATCGAACTCAGGACCCTGCACTTGCTAGGCAAGTGCTTATTTCACTGAGCTATATCTCCAGCCCCTATTTTATTTGTTTTAATCAAGTATTGTAAGAGAATCACCTAATACCTACTATTCCATTTATCCACATTTATCTATATATTTACAGATATAAGTGGGTTTCATGTTCCAATGTTTTGCTTTTGCACTTTAGTCTCCATAGGAGTACTTTCATAGTGAAAAATCTTTAAGAATTTCTTTTAATACAATTTCAAATGTGAAAAACTCTCTCAGATTTTCTATATCAAAGTGTGTATCTCTCTTTCTGAAAGGCATTTTTCTAGGTATTTATTGTTTGTTTGCCTTGTTTTATATTTTTTTTCTCTATATTTTTAATATATCATCCTACTCTATTCTTCTTTCTAATGTTTCTGCTGAGAAATCCTGATTGTTTTACAGAGATTCCCTTGCATGTGATGAATCATTTCTCTTTTGCTACTTTCAAAAGTCACTCTTTCACATTTTACAGTTTAGAAGGGAGAAGCTCTGGATTTCACTGTTGCTGAGGATGGCTGAGGTACTTTTCGGAGGCATGTTGGTCCTTACTTTGAGCATGGCTTCCTGGCTCCAAGGCAGAGTGACACATGCCAGGGAAGCAATAGTTCATGGTGGTGGAAGATTGCAAAAACAACAAGAACAAAAAGGGAGGAACAAGCCAGCCTTTTTCTCTCTCTTATGTTGTATGCTGGCTACCCACCCAAAGTGGGTGTCACACTCACACCCATAATCTCAGCATTGAAACACCAATCAATCACAAACTCTAGAAGCCTCCGTCCATGACTGCATGTGGCTTTTGTGTGAGGGGGGGAACATCTAGACACAGACCGTAACACCTACATTCATGAAAACAAAGTCTGCGAATACAACAAACTAAAGAAATGTATAATAAGACACTGAACTGTTGCTCTGAAGGAGACTGAACAGTGCACCATCTTCTACTCCAGAGCCAGGAAGCGATGCTGAAAGTAAGGACCAGAGCTCCCGCAAAGTGAACTGTGGCTATTCTCAGTGACTGCAAGATCCTGGGCTCCTTTGACAAAGAGAATAGCTGGGTTAATATCAGAGAAGCCAGCATGACAAGCTGCTCTAGCAGAACCAAGAGCACCCAGGAGAACCAACAGCCCCCTAACAGCACCTTTTCATGTTGTTGGTAACAATCCTCAAGTGGGCCTTCCACACCCAGCACTATGCTGGTTCAGTTCAGCTGGGTATTACAAGTTGACCACCAGTCGTCAATCCATCAGAGCAGATGTTTATTTTATTCTTCAGATTTGGGAAATTTTGAGTCATTATTTCTTTAAATAAGATGTTGCCTATTATACTCATCTGCTCAGAGTCTCTCATACTGAGTACGTTGACTCCTTTGACAGTGTGATAAGCCTCATGGGCTCTCTCCTCCCTACCTCATTCCTTTTCGTTTATGCTCCAGTGACTGTCAATTTTCAAGTGGTCTGGCTTCTAGTTCAGTTCCTTCCTTCTTTCTCGGCAAATCTACTGTTGGATCACTTTACCAGACATTTATATTCAGTTACAACCTTCAGCCATCAAAATCTAAATTTTTTTCTTCGTTCTGATTTCTTCTTAGTATTCTCATTTTGTTCTGGTACCAAGCTGTTTTCACTTAGTAGTCTGAGTTCACTTGGAAATGAGTTGGCCAATTTGTGAATGACCTGCAATAAATAAACTAAAAGTGCTTTTCTCATCCACTTCAAAGCAGTTGTTCTCACTTTTATGCTAATTTGGAATACTGCTAACTCTTAGCTGAGTTTTTTCCTCTTCTAAGGATATTTTATGAGTTATGTTAAATTATTAAATTATTGTAAATGTGAAGGAAAAATGGCTAGGAATCCCCATTCTGCCATTATGTCACCTTATTTACATCATCATATTTTTTACTTTGTTTGTGATATGGTAACTGTGGATAGTGTAATTCTAAAAACAATCCATAATTTTGTACATGTTGTTCAAAGGAACTAGTGAGGAAAAGTATCAATGTCGTAAGAAATAAGATTTGTTAATTGAAGAATCAAATATAAAATGTGGAAAAAGAAGATAGAATTGAATTTATCTCCACCTGTATATTTCTATGGATAGTTATGATGTTTTCTAGCCTTCAAATCAAGTAGTCATACAGCAGATATTCTTAACTCTTATTTTCTAAATACCATTCTCGGGTGAAAATTTAGAAGTCTTTGAAGAAAAGATAATTCTAGCACCTCCGAAGTAATAACCAAAACTAATCATTTATATATCTTTACAAAAATACCAATGTCTTGGTTAGTGCTTTTCTAGCAGGTGCTGAAATCAGATAATGCCAATCTCCAAAAATGTGCTTCTTTCAAATTTGTCCTTTTCAAAATTGTTATTTGAGACTTCTGGATTATCTATAGCAGTCAGAATTATTTTTTGATTTTCTGTATAGATATATGTACATCTTTGCATACAAACACAACTTGCTGGGATTTTGAAGACTGTTATGTTAAAACTATCCACAATATTGGAAAGAAATAACTTTTTAGAATTCTAATATATCATGTGAAGTGTCTTTCTATGTATTTAGACTCTAATTTCTTCCACTAGGCCTATAGATGTCGTTGTACAATGTGTGCACTTCTTTTGTTGAACAGATTTCAACTTTATTCCTTTTGATGCTACTGTGAGTAGCATTATAATTTTATTATATATTAGATCATCCAACATTATATAAAGATAAATTGATTTAACTGATTATGTTGTATCACATGACATTTTAAAGTGCACATATTTTTCCCAGAATTTTCTATAATTATTGTGGTTCCTTTGTGAATAAGCAATTTTACCTTTTCTTTGCAAAGTACACTGATTTTTTTTGGCCTGTTTAAAAAAAAGTTGGGCTGAAAAAGATATGAATATAATGGTAAAAGGATGAGATTGAGTGTTCTTATTTCTTTTTCCCAGTTTTAGGAAGAAACCATTAAATAATCACCATTAAACATGGTGTTAAACTTTGTGTTTTATAGATGCAATATGTGAAGTAAAAAGTTTCCTTCCTATTTATACTCTTATGAAATATACTGCTGAATGAAATCTAAATATAGCTAAATGCTTATACTTTATATATTAAAACGATATATTATTTATACATTTAATGTTAGGTTTCACATTAACATGATTAATTGCACCATATTATTTTCAATTAACTTTGAAAATAATTGAATTATTATTTAATTAACTTTATACTATTGAAATTAGCTTTGTCGTTACATATTGCACATTTTATATTGTTAATCACCCTAAAATGTCTGGTAAAATTTTGTATCTATGTTGGTCTTTGATACTATTTAGTATCTTTTTTCTTTAAATTTTTGCCTCTGTAGACTGTATTTAAGGTCAACTTAATTCTGGTGTTGTAGAACAATTCATAGCTTTCCTTCACACTTTATTTCCTGATCAATATTTATTACTTAATTACTTGGTAGGACATATCAGTAAAACCATTAGAGCTTCAAGTTCTCATTTTTGCTTTTGGTGTTTTTAGAATTTTAATCTATAAATGTGCACAGTTTTATGTCTATTTCTTTTATGTAAAAGTATTTCATCCTTGCAATAAAATGTGATCAACTTTGTCCTTCAAGTATTTATTTATTTCATTAAATTTTTTACTTTCTCACATACTGTCTATAGTATGCTTTCATATTGGAGCCTGTAAGATAGGAAATATTGTTTCTTATGTCATGCCTAATATTGGTAACTTTCTATCAACCCCTCTTCTCTTGGGACCACCTGTGAAGACCTCAAGACATTGAATTGAACTTTGTAAAGATGAGTTTTTGGTATCCTGAATTTTGTTTATTATTATTAATGTTTTAAACTTCATTACTTCTTTTCTTCCTCTAGTTTCTTAAGATAGAAGCAGAGATCTTTCTCTGGATGCCTGTATTTTCCTGATGCAAGCATTTAATAAAGCTGCATCTCAGAAATTTTGGTACATTTTTCATGTTGCTCAGTTCTAAATATATCTAATTTCTCTTAGAATTCTTTTTTGGTACTGGGAGTTGAACTCAGGACCTTGTGCTTGCCAAGCAGGGGCCTGTGCTGCTGAGCTCTGTCCCCCGCCCAAGAATCTGTATAGTTTTTATTAGCAAACATTTGCAGCACGTAATGGTACCATGTCTAGAGAAGAGTTCGGCGCATATGCATAATGCATCTTAATTCTTTTTCATCCCTTTCTCCTGCACTCCTGCCTTGCTTAATCCATGTAATGGTCCCCTTCGCATGTTTGAAAGATCGATGTCCTTATTTCCTATTATCTGTCTTTTATTTTGTTCTTTATACTTCAAGATTTCACATGAGAAACGATAAATATTTCAGCTGTGCATCTGAAATATTTCACTTAATATTATAGTCTCAAGGTGCATGTATTTTCCTACAAAGGACTCTAGTTTTTCTTCTTTAAGCAAGAGTAAATATTCTTGAAATGTGTGTGCAGTGTATGTGCACTGTTTCAATATGTACATTATAGGGATTTTATGGTACATTTCTTTTTCTAATCTCTTAGATTTTGCATCAGTTTTCAAGAAATATGACTTTTAGTAGTTTCAGTATTTTCATATGTATTAAATTTTATTTTATGATCCACAATATGGCTCATGTTGTCAAATATGCAGTATGTATTTGTAGAAAAATCTACATCCTGCTATTCCTAAATAAACTGTACAATGAAAATTCATTAAGTTACCATGATTGATAGAGTTCAAGCTGTACTTTTTGCAAATTTTAAAATTATAAATATTTATGTAGTTCATTGTAATAATTCAATGCATGCAACAATGTGTAATGATCCACTGAGGTACTATAGTTACTGTTCTCAGCTTCTTAAAGTTTTAAGATATTTTTGATTAACACTAGGTTATGGTTTGTATCCAGATGCCCTGCCCCAAAGCCTTATAAGGCCATAGGTGAGCTTTTGGGAGCTGGCTATGTCCAGAGTGTGTAATCCTGGAATTTAGAGTGTGTGGTAGTAAATTAGTACAGTGATTGATTAACATAGTTCTGGGGGTGGATAACAGGGAGGGCCAACCTGAAAGGCATGTAGCCTGAATAGGATAAAAGAGAAAAGGGACCTTGTTTTACTCCTGCTTTTGCTGCCTTCTCCCTGCCATTCCATGAACTGTTTCTCTTCTCTGATGGCCCTGTGCCATGATATGTTGCCTCAGAGCCAGCCTACTATTGACTGTAATCTTTAGAAACTAAGCCAAGATAAAGTTTTCTTCCTTCACTTGTATCTGATATTTTGCCTCAGGAGTAAGGTAAGGAACTAAAATAACATAATGAGCATATGTAGGGTTCAGCCAATGTCTACATTTTCTGCCTCTGCTACTTTTCTATTTCTAACATCAATTTCTCAAAATGAAACATTAAAATATAAATTTTCAGCTAAAATGATATATTAATCCTTGCCTAAATTTCTGTCACTTACCTTTGTACTGTGATCTGTGAAATGCACTTTTGTTAAAGATGTCTCATCCTACACTTATATATATATGTATGTAGATTTGTTTTTTACTTGACCCGAGGCAAACAAACTTTCTCACATCAAAATATCTTTCTATACACATGTTTTCTTAAAACATGTAGAAAATTCTGTGGTCATAATTAACTCACTATAGATAAGTAGGTGGCTGCCTTTTGAAGGAAATAATCATTTTATGCTCTACTCCTGACTTTATATCTAATCTTGAAAAGTATGGAAATATTACAAAATCTTGTACAAATATTACAGTATCTTGGATCAGAAGGATATTGCATAATTTATATTTCATAGGATTTAAAAATGTGAAGTGAGTCTATTAAATTTGCAATTAAATTGGGAGCAGAGTATCTGGAGAGAGCTTCTTTAAGTCTTCGGCATGAGGACCAGCCAAACACAGCGTAGTGAGCAGTGATTCTTCCATTCCTTCAAAATGCCCCAAGATCATGGAGGACCACAGTGTAATAGACACGAAATGGCTCTTACTTCTCCAAAACACCGAGGGAGAAGGAGGAAGCCTGCCAAGAAAAATGTCCAAAGCAGGCCACTCTGATTATATCTCTAAAACAAAATAAGAATTTTAAGAAATTTCAAACATTTTAGATTGTTTCTTGATTTGCAGAATGCCTGATTTTTAAGAAGCTAAAATGGACAGTTTTGTCTCAATAATGCTTTTCTTCAAAGCAGTGTGTGTTCATCTGGATCTCATGTACAACGTTTTTAAGCTCTTCAGCCTATTCTCCAAGATATAGTGGTCATTCAGTGTAGTATTTTCTCAGAGTACTGATACACATTAGTAAACTTTCTTCATGAAGTCACATTATGAGAATTCATATTATATAAATATTTTGCATTTGCTTGGGAGTTGTCAGTTGTAGTGACTTTTTGTTAGCAACTCACCCAAGTGAAGACACAGCTGGAGCGTAATTATTACCTATTAAGCTTCATTTTTAACAGGTGTCAAACATTGCAAACATCAAGCCTGGAGTGAATCAGCAGGGTGCTGATTTTTCCTAAGAGATTCTCTTTCAGAAATAAAATCGATCTGTCCACTATGGGCCATGCTGTTTTCCTTTTGAGCCTTAAAGACAAAACAAAAATACTTAAAATAGATACAAAGAAATTAAATTATAAAAGGTAATTCACAAATAAATTATAAATATATATGTGTTTTATTATGTCCTGGATATTTATAAATAAATTTTGGACTTGTTTTTATAAGAATTTTCCATGAAAATAATTTACTTTGGTAATACTGGCAAATAAATTCAGGACCTTTGTACTGAGCTATATCCTCAGGATTTTTTCAATTTTTTAAACAAAATATCTAATTAATTAGTTAATTTATTTGGACATGCAATCATCCTGGCTGGGCTTCCCAGAGCACTAGGATTATAGCTGTATGTCACCAAGCCCAGAACTGACTGCAGAGAATTAAGTACTGACTGATAACCAAGGAAAAGGAGAAAGAGTGCTACTGTTGTTTAATTTTTCCTCTTCCTCTAAAATAAACATTATATTCAGTTAATGTAATGAAAACATTTCAATGATATTTTTAGGCTTCACATCTTGATTTGAAATTCTGATGTACCATACTCATGAATATATGTTTACATGCTAAGTTCTCTTCAAAATAAATTTCAACATATTTTAACCAACTGAATTATCATCCCCCAAATTATTGTAATCCCTAGAATGTAACTTTATTTAGATAAAAGGCATTTGCTCATAAAGTTAAAGGCCTTGAGGTAAATTCCCTAAATCCAGTGATGAGTACTCTAAGACAGAGCAGAAAAAGATGCGGACCACGAAGAGATGGCCCTGCGGACATGCAAGTAGAGAACAGAGTGGTATAGTCATTAGCTATGAAATACCTAGAATGAACAGAGCTTTGAGAAATAATGAAAGAATCTCTCTTAGATCCTTCAGAGGAATTATAACAGAATGCAATGTTTGTTTTTTTTTTCCTTACAAAGTAGCCTTTATTCATAAAGAATATTTAGATTCACAGGAATCGCATTTGTTACAAATGAGGAACCTGCACTGGCACGTCACTGTCACCCAAAACCTGAAGCTTACTTGTGAGTTCGTATATGTAATACTTAGACTTTCAAGAGAGGTCTAATTCTGTGTATCCATCTGTATGGAATCTTACAGAATGATTTCACTCTCCTTAAAATCTTTCGTGCCTGAAGGATTCAATCCTCATTTACCTCTAACCCCTGGTAGCTATTCATCTTTTTATGGTCTTTATAGATTCAGCAATTCCAGAGTTGTGTGGAGGGAATCCTGTGTTATGTACTGTTTCAGATTAATATTCATTTAATACTTTTCTATGTCTTTTTATAATGTGACAGTCCATTTCTTTTCCCAGTCTGGGTATGTGAGTGTTGATTCATTCACCTCAGGGAAGATCTTTGTTGCTTTCAACTTTCACAATTATGAATAAAGTTAGTGTAAACATTCACAATGCTTTTGTGCAGGGGTATGTCTTCATCTCCTTTGAGTCAATAACTAGGAACACAACGGCTCTTTGCTCTGCAGTGTCTGTTTAATTTGTAAGAGAACACAGAACTGGTTTCCAAAGAGACTATACTATTTGCATTTCCCACTAGCAAATGTTGTGTTTTTCTTGTCCTCCACGTTCATTGGTATTTCTCATGGTCATTATTTAGGACTTTCATGATTCCAATAGTTGTGTAGTGATCTCATTGTTATTTGAATTCACAATGTCTAGTGATATGTTGTTGAAGATTTCATACATTAAATTGCCATTTATGGATGTCCTTCGGTGAGGTGTCTGTGCTGGCCTTTCACTTACTTTTGTACAGATTTGCTTTTCATGATTAGTAGATAGGAGTGATTTGTATTGATTCTATAGTAATATTTTATTAGATATGTGCTTTTAAAATATTTTCTGCAGATCTGAAGCCTGCCTTATGATGTTTTTCTGCTTTTTGCTGTGTTAAGAGATCACATTTGTTTTTGATATTCCTAAGAGCCCTAGGAAACCAATACAATATTGATAAAAGAAAGTTTATAGCTTTTATATTCTGGTTGTCTTACATAGCTTCTCTTTTATTAAAGTCAACCACAAATATTTACTTCTAGCTATTGTGTAGCATGAAACACAAAAGAATAAACTCTCTGGGAGTAACTTGAAAAATAGGGTAAATTATAGAACCAACATGTCTTGAGAGAAGGAATTGAATAGAAACCTTAGGTGAATGTTGCTTAGTTTATTTCAGAGAACTCAAAACAATAAAGGAAGTACTAACTGAGAGGCTGGATGCTGGAGGTGAGCTTTGAGGATGCTTCAAATTGTTGCCCAGTTGGTCCCTAATAAACATTGCACGTTTTTCTGATCAGAACTCTAAATAGTAGCCTCCAGGATAGAAGCACTGCGAATAGTTACATGATAGGACCCTAAGCTATGATTAAAATATTTCAATTGTGATAATTAAAATGGCCAAGATTGCTAAAGTCCCTTATGTCCTGCCTGAAGCAAACAGAAATATCATCTGAAGAACAATAGCATGACTCTAAGCTGTGCTTCTCTTCTTTTAAAACACACACACACACACACACACACACACACACGCACACATGCACACATGCACACACACACACATAATCTTGGACAGTCAATAAAAACAATCAGGAATATTGTATGGGAATGAAAGATAACTGAAAAGGAGAAAAGGATGAAAAGCCTGGGACAGAATTAATCTCAAAATAAAATTATCTTATGTAGTTATGACTTGCTTCAGAAATTTAGTCAGCCAAAAATATATCATAATAACCTATACACAAAAACCTTTTTGATCATGCGTTGAACACTTATAAGCCATGCTGTACCTGACTTCAGCTATGATGGAAGTACTGTAGTCTTATTTTATTGTTATTGTGCAGAAAGGGGATAAAGCAGGAATAATTTGTGCAAAATCACACAGCTAATAGGTTAGAGAAATGAAACTGAATTTTAAGAAATGTTACTACATAACTGTGTTATTCTATACTATGACATAGTCACTTTGACTAGGCAAACATTTGGATCCTGCTGAATTGAGTTTTAGTTTTAGGATCTTTTTAATTTTCAAGAAAAATAAAACAAAACAAAATAACATCAACAAGGAGAAAAACAAAACAGCACAAAAAGAATGAAAACAATACAGAATTTCAAAACACTGTTAGGAAATCAGTAATGTTATATTGCATATTTTTATTTTGCTAAAGCTAATACTGCTTTGAACTTTCCATTTTCTTAACTTTTGATGCATTATATGCATTTTCCTAGTACACTATAATACACCTTTAAAATTTAATTAGCATGATTTTAGTTCTCCCTGTAGGATTTTTCACATGGCCCTACTCCTTTCTGAGTTTAGCTAAGTTCTTGATTCCCAGAGTTGAGTTCATATCCAACTTTGTTATATTTTACTGAAATACTTGGTTGGATGGAACTAATTTATCATCTTAACATATATAGTCTTTCTTTGCTGTTTTTCTCATGGTTTCTGAGCATATCCTCTATGCTTTTTCCTAAGTAAAAATAGTTTGGAGTTTGGGAGCTATTGGTTTCTCATAAATAGAAAGTTTTGGTGTGTATTTCAAAGATTTCTTATATATTTTTGGATATGTGTCAAACTTCTTAATCTTGGCCCTTTAATTTTTTTATTTTAAAAGTAAAAGAATGAAAACATATTAACAAACAGTCATTTACAAAGTAGCATAAGAATAGTAAAAGTAAAGCTGAATTACAGACAAGGTGACAGGGAATTAATAAAGGTTGTTGTATTACATATTGATAACTTCAAAGTATATACTTAAGAAAACAAATAAAGACATGCAAGACTGATCAAACAACTAATCATTAACTGTTCCTTACAATAAAGTGATAGAAGTCAGTAGTACAAGTATGTTAGCCATCCTGCACATACATACATACATACATACATACATACATAATTATCCCTTTCTTTCTTTTCTCTTTCCCCTCATCCCAGTTGCTCTTTACTTTTGAGCAGTTTCCTTTCAGTTCACAACGTTTATCATACCTCCTAATTTATATTCACACTTTCAGGTTCTTACACTAGTGATATTGTTTATTCTTAAAACAAAACTGCATATATATATATATATATATATATATATATATCCACTAGAAAGAGTTCTCAGAAAACTAAAGTGTGGATTTGAAATATCTAGATGTTCTTTTGTGGAAGAATTATAAATGACAGTGTCAGAAGAAAATATAAAATATTTTGTGTGCTTTTGTTTGGATTTTTACCCATCAACAGGTTTATCATCATTTTGTGATAAAGGCAAGTTGGAATCATTGAGGAATGAGAAATTACTTAATGCACTTCTGGTACTTGGTAAGAGGCATTAAACCCCCACAGAAATGAAGCCATGTGAAGGTCAGAACAAACACCTTTCAATTTAATAATCTATTAATACTTCCAGTGCTGGAAAAAACCATTAAATAAAGATATAAAAGTTTTTGAAGATGCCATTTGGTTTAGATGAAGCTACACTGACATACACTTCCAAATGATACATGGATTCTTCCTCAAGAGCTATTTGTGAATGAGTTGAGAAATGTCATCATTTGCACTGAAAGTTTTGAGCTGTCATTCTTTTCAAGTGCTCGCCTTTTCCATTAAAATTAATTGGGGTATGAAATCTCTACTTCTTTGGATGGTAAAATTTAAGAGGGTTACATTTTTTTGCCATGTCTTGGTTGATAAAATAGACTGTACACACAAATTTTTTTAACTTATTCTCATTTCAGATTCAGACTAGTAAGCTAATTTGAATTCATGGTTGTAACACTTGAGAACTAGCCTTTTTTGTGGTTTCAAACATTGCTTAAGTAAAGTGTAGACATTGAATTTGGAATATCTTCCAGATACAAATTGCTTCCTTCAACATGTAAAACATGGAATAGATTGAATTCTATTAATTCTGTTTTAATTGAAGGTTCATCTTTTCCTCAACAGGATATAAAATTAATGTTGTGGATATGTTCCTTTGAATAAAGAGCCTTATAAATATTGTCATTTTATCCTTATTACTATCATTAATAGTATTTCTGCTACTTCTTAAAAAATATTTGAAAGGGCACTGATTAAGATTAATAACTGATGTAGTAAAGATCAAATGCATGCTAAGTCCGAGAAGAAAGATTAGAAATTGTCCTCTGTCAGTCTAATTCCATGCTGTATGTACAGTGCCACAGGATCATCCTAACATGCTTTTGGATTATGTTGTAATAATTCTTTCTTCAAGGTTTGGTGCATTGCCGTGACTGTGTTCATTAAGTACACACTGACTGCAAGTCTGTCTTATGAAGCAGTCATTATGAGAGCTTAAGCAATATTATAATTTTCAGTACTTGTAAGCCAAGCACCACAGTAATTTAATCCTCTTATTGTTTTTAATTCTTAGATCAATACTTAAAAGTTAGACTGTTTATTTCCTGTTTTACATTTATATAATATGAAACCGTGGCATTATAAATGTTTTAATTTGTTCAGTGAACAGTGTAATTATTGATAAAGTCTAAGATGAGTGAAAACTTGGGTCTATTCCCTGTCCATATGAGCCCTGTAATTTAATACAGAAAATATTATTTCAAAAATCTTATGAACACATTTAAACTTGCATTCTCTGTAATTACTTTAAATCAAATGCTTACTGTGCTTTCTTTATCTCAGTAATAGGAAGACTTTTTTTGTTGTAACAGGAATTGAACAAGTATCTTGCACTTGCCAGGCAGGCACTGTGCCGCTGAGCTGCATCTCTGGTCCCTAGCACTAGGAGGGGGGCTGGGGATATAGCTCAGTGGAATAAGCGCTTGCCTAGCAAGCGCAGGGTCCTGAGTTCGATCCCCAGTACCGCAAAAAAAAAAAAAAAAAAAAAATAGAATTCTGTATCTAGAATTCTAATTGGAATCCTAGCACTAGGAGGATTAACACTTTCATAGTTATGTCTCATTTGTCCCAGAGCTTTGGAGAATGGGTTTGTGATATTTCCCTCATCCTACAAATTCCTTTTATAGAATTTTACTTTCCCAGGTTCTCCCAAAAGTATGCAATGTTTTATTCTCACAGTAAATTGCTTAGTTGTGTATAGACCTTCAGACATATGTGGTGTTAAATGTATCCCAAAGCTTACTTATTAACATGAGGGGAAAACACATCTGCCATAGAGAGATCTGGGAGTTACCTCTGAAACTCAACTTTATATAAATGCGTATGGGGCTATCAACATAACCCTTGATATCAAATGGAATGTAAGGCATAAAGCGTTGCCTACAACTTGGGGCAGCTATCCAATTTGCAGGTACAAGTACAAAATCAAAACATAATCTTGTTAAAAATGATGAATAATTTCATCACAATCCCAGATATTAGTAAACAAAGCACAAGGCCATTGTGAATTTGAAGTATGTTTAGTTTCATAAGACATTCATCTCTGAAAATGACTTGCTAAAACTTTAGCATAATTTATAATGGGAGACATTTATACCTTATGTTTCTACAATAGAACAAAAAGAACACACAATTAAGTGTGCATATTTTCTCCTGGTTCTAAGAGGAGCACTGAAAAGTATTGAAACAACTTCCACAACTGAGGTCTCAAAACTGATTAAAAACAAAAGAAGACCAAAGGAAAGACCTGGTAATTAAGATCAGTGCGAAGGCCCCTGGTACATTTCCCAGTAAGGGCCATAAAATTTTAAAAATCCAAACTCTCTTCCATTAATATTTACAATATGTGCTCCTGCCTCTGAGTGGTTTTGTTGTTAAAATAGATTACCACCATCATTTGTGCTTAAAAGAATATTTCATTATGTAAATAAAGAGGTTACATCATACTTAACACTTTTAATACTTTTGTATTTGACAAAAACAGTCCTCATATTAGTTTTGCAATGACTTTAGTATATGTAATTACTGAAATGACCCAGTGCAGTTGGTCATGGAGTTGCATTTTATACAAAATTTATAGAAAATGTTTTGGAAGCATTATTATTTTGCTGCTTATTATTAATAATGACTGTAGCCATTTATGCTATCAAAGTTAGAAAATGGTAGAAAAAGTGAAGTTAAATTGCACTTTCTTTGTCTATCTAATTAATTGGAAGGAAGATAAAAGGGGAACAGAAAAGGTACACACCTCCCTATTTGTTCTAGTGTATTATCTTCTTGAGGTTTATTTTTAAGATTTTAAGCAGCATACTCCACCTTGATTTGCTTTCACTTTCTGAAAAAAATAACATAAAAATAATACAAAAAACCCACATGTTACTTTCAATGGTATAATAAATATAGTTAGCATCAATCAGTCTTTTCCTCACCCAAAAGCGTATGTAGCCTAAATCCTTAAATATGCAATTAATCTTACCTGTGGACTCTGCATATCCAGAGTCTCTTTGGTCCATATTTACGTGGACTCTACAAACCTTTGGTTTACACAAAGAAAAGTGCTCTCGTGTAAATGTTATCAGCTTGTTCCTGGAATGGCTTTGAAAGAACTTCCCTGGAGCTGCAGCTGTGGATCAGAAACTTTTCCTTTTCTTTGTCTTTGAATTTCAATTAAGTTTTATTAACAACCACCTTACTGCTGCTTCTCTTAACAATGAATAATTGTAACAAAATTAAATATTATACAAAGGAGTATTGTAATTTTAATTTCCCCAAGAGCAGAATGTAGCAATATTAGAAATCAAGAGAAGTACATTTCTTCTTTTCAATAAATTATGGTTCTAGTGGGTCCTCCACCTCTACACTTCTCCTGATCTAAAATTAGCCTCAACTCCATAAACCTTGATAGGCATAATTGAAAATATTTTATTCAAATCAATAAAAGTGATGTTTCCAACTTTGAATTAAGCTTTCTTGCTTGTTAAAATTTCAGGGTTCTGGTATCAAATTAGGTCAATTCTTGTGTACAGGGAGGTCACAGGTTATTAACACTTTCATAAGAACTTCAATTGGTTTTGCTGAAAATGAGGTTAAACAAGTATCACTATGTTTTAGTCTAAAATCGTCTGTCAGAGATCTTCCCTTTATGAGTACATGTTTGGTATAATTTCCTTTCTTTTTTTTTTTTTTTTTTTTTTTTTCCGTGACCGGGGATCGAACTCAGGGCCCTAGTGCTCGGCGGCAAGCACTTAGCCCACTGAGCTGTACCTCCAGCCCCTAATTTCCTTTCTTGAATATAGCCAGAGGACAAGGACTATGATATCATGGGTTGTTGATCAGACTATTTTTTCAGGCAGAAGGTGTGGATGATCATGATTGTGATTATCTTATGTATCCTCTGAATAGAGGAAATCAAATTCTTCCTGGCTGGACTCAAAATACAAGAACACTTCCCTGTTCGAGCTGCCTATGGAAGACAAGGAACAAACAAAGACAGATGACACCTAGGGGAGCAGGGGTGTTTTTAGCTCCCTTGTAGATACAAAGCAAGCTAGGACCACGATCCTACAGATATTATGATAGCACCCTGTAATTATTGTGTCCTTTTGTGGACTCAGGAAAATTCAGACTTTCCATAAAGCTGATAACTGCTTCATACCTGTTGGAAATTCTTGGGTCATTCTTATGAGCAAAATGTTCTGCTGTGGCCAGACTTATGACCTACAGAATGTGAGGTAATAAATGAATGAATTCAAAGCCACTAAGGTCTTGAAAGTATATTGTACAGCTCTGAGGGACTATATAAAATACAAATATTTTGTGTCCTTTCTTCTATCATTTTAGGTAAAAATAATTTCCTATAGAACTTAGCACAAAGCTACATTAATGTGTTCATATTCTTATTTCTTTGCATGATTAACTGAAATAATTTCTTTTTGTTTTCATTAAATATTCCCAGCGTTAAAGTGAATTTTACAACTGAACAGTTATCTCCTTTTTGCTGTTCTAATACAATTATCCAGACTGAAAAATTAAAGATGGTTTTGTTCTATCAGGCATGTTGATTTCTAGAAGTAATTTTGTGGCTTGAATCACTGCACATTCTCAATCATCTGACTAGTATATTGCAAATAACTGTGTGGTGTGTGGGCTATACATGTGATCTCTTATGAGATATTGACTATAAATCATATTTGGGCAATTCAGATCACACAAAAACATTGTTTTCAAGGCAGAAGTTTTGATCCCAGAGGGATTATAACAAGTTTCTCAAGGTTAATGGCCTCTTCCCAGACTTGTTCCTGTCCACTCATATGAGATAACACCTCCATCTTCATATCTATCTCTGCAGTAACTCAAGCATTCAAGATCACTATTGAAAATATGTAAATTTTACTAAGTTTTGACAGTATTACCCTTAGCAAAGTAGAATAAGATTGCATTCACAGAATCTAGTTGAACACACAGCTGAAGTAATTGAATGATGTAAATATTTGCAGGTTTTTTCCTGATATTGCCTGGAAAAAAAAGGCTTACACAAGTAATGCCAGACCATATTTTCACAAAATTTGCATAAATCTTGTCTGCTGTTAACTTAAGCATCTGAGGAGTCATTAATTTTTATACATGCTTCATCATTTTATTTTATTTACATAAAATTATTATTCTTAATTACATTTGCCCAAAACGCATTTGCTATTAGTATATTTTAAGGATTCAAATCTTATTTTTAGAAACTTGAAAACCATGTGAAATGATCATCAAGCATAATATCAATCATAAAATTTAGAGTCTTTTTACTTGCTAATATTTTGTAACAGCTACTAAAAGTTTTGCTGCTTTCCTGGTGAACCACTGATAACATTAAACTACATCTTTTTTTCTTAGGAACTTTCTTTATGTACCAGGAAATGTTCTAAATGAACAAAGAATTATACATATGTAATTACAGATTACCATGTAGAAAAAGAGAGAAAGGGACAGGGAAACTGCGCATCATTACGGGCACTAGGAGAAATTGACAGGAACAAATAGAGAAAAGGAAAGAATAGAACAGTGGTCTAGGGACAACTTTCACGGAAGACAACTTTTCCGCAGATACAGCAGGGACTGATTTCAGAATGATTGAAATGCATTACATCTATTGAATGAACTGACCATAATTCTGAAACAGTGGGAGCCTGGGCTTGCTTTCCTGAAACTAGATAGTCCCATCTGGTAATGATTATGTCCAGGACACTCAATAATATTGTTTTGGTTGACAAAAAGCTTTGTTTCACAAATATAGGGCATTACAAATGGAAATATGCATTTCAGTCCCTTGCTGATAGTCTCAGGATACTGTGTTATACCTTGACTTTAGTGTGGAACAGAAAGAAGTCACCATCAGTGGCACATTTCAGGGACACAAATTGGATTGCAATACTCACTTACTTCTGTGACACATTCAGTCTGCTCAGCAGACATAATCCATCGTTTCGGGGAAGAGCAATACGTGTGTTTAAGTCAACAGATAAAGTGTTTGAACGGAAAGCCACACAGGAATTATGGGGGCAACAGCTGAACAGAGTTAGTCTCTATAGTCTGAGCTTGTCCCAAGGGTGATTTAGTACAAAACAAGTACAAATAATTCCAAGAGAACAAATATTTTTATGACACCGTAAGTGATTTAAATAACCACTAAAAGTATTCATTAATTATACAAACATAAACCAAAGCTTATTTACATACTTGAAAGGTAAAGAAACTGAAAGACAGTGACAAAGAGACCAAAATATTATTGAAATTACTCTGCAAAGAAAATTTACTGAAAATGAACAAAGTAAAATGTGGAAGGCAGAGGCAGGGAAACAAGATGAACGGTATTTACAAATCAAGGGTAAATAGATGATGGCTCATAATGGTTTGAGGTTTGATGATTGCTGGAGTAAAGTGTATGATTTTCATCGGAGACATCAGGCAACACAGTGAAAAGAGAACAATGGTGTGAAACATGAAGGACAAAAGCAGTGGACCATGTGCATATTCGATGAATTGAAATCCACCGAAGCACCGCACAAAGGCAGTTGTCTCTCCTGTAGCTGTTCAGTCAGTAAAAGACTAGTTGAAAAGGAGGTCATAGAGATAACAAAAGCCAAATCCAATAAGCCCTCCTAGGCCATTGAGAACAGGTATCATGCCATGTAAAGTTGATAACCACTGAATCACAGAAATTAATTGGTAGCATTAACTTTTAAAAGAAACAATATGGCTACTCTGTGAAGGATACACTGAAGGGGCTAGGAATCATTTAATAAGGCAAGAAATTATCTAAGAAAGACAGATAAAGTAAAACAGGAACAGAAAGAGAGGAAAAGGGAGGTAAAGAGATGACTTCTGGACTAAAATATTTGTTCTAAAAGCTGTTGTCATTGATTATTTTAAAGTAGAGTTTGGAGTTTTGTTGATAACCTATGTACAGGATAAGAGAAAATGATTAAGATGTTGGCTTGAATTACTAAAATGATGTAAGGGCTATTTTTCTAACGATATGGCAAAAGTCAGACCTGTAAGGTTGGAAAGGGTGTGTAATGTGTGGCAAAAGTTTGAAGTATTGGTTATATATCATTCTGATAAGAATAAGAAATTCAGTGTAAGATTCTCAGGTAAAAATACAAATATATGGTACCTGAAAAGGATATCAAAAGCCATAAGAATGGATGAAGGCAAAGAAGAAATAGGTTATATGCAGGAGAAATAGCCTTAGGCAGAGACACATACTGTACATTACTGGATAGGAAGTAATGCAACACTTAAGAAAACAGATGTAACTTGTGGAAAGGGTGGTAGGACAGAAGCTGTGAGAGCTTTCTTCTGATCAAGGGTATTATTCAGTGCAAGAAAAGAAAAAAACAGAGGCTGGACCTGACCGTGGAGAGACAATTATGCTGCTCTGAGTGGAAATTATACCTTAACTATACAATTAAGGAGTCACTAGAGATGAAGTATTATTCAGATAACACGGGGCAGTGTGACAGTAAATTTAACTAGTCAGATCACCATATACTGAGGAAAAGTCCTGAGAGAGATTTAACCACTCTTGTAATTTCACCAGAAGGTTAGCAAAAGAAAAAAGAAAAAAGAGCAAAAAGGATGTTGATTTTTACGTATTTTTAATTTTAAAAACTTCACAATGAAAACATAATCGGTGAGGATCTCTGCAAAATAAGTCTCTTTATTATTGCTGCCAATTGGCAAAGGATATTTTGAAACAATTCTTCAATTTTACATAGTATGTGTATTAGTCAGTCCACAACTTTAAGGAAAAGAGGTGTCATTTGCCTTCGGCTGAAGGTCTCCACTGCAGAAGTATTATAGGCAATGAGCGTGACAGAGAGAGATCCTGGGTTAAAGGCGGTCAAGCATCTAAGTATGGGAAGAGTTCAGGAGGAAGGGGTGAGGACCAATATAGAGCTACAAAGCTACACTGACATGACCTGCACAGATACATCAAGGAATGCACTCCACCAGTCTCCCAGGATTCAAAAGTTGGTCAGTTGGATACTTCAACCTAACTGCCTCATCCAACCCCTTCTTAAAAAACACATTGCTGTAAACAGTATTTGTTCTTCACAGAGCATAACACAACTACTCTGCTTCCAAGTAGAAATGTAGCAATCCACTGTCCAAACTTTGAACAGTTCGAGCAATTTTTAAAAGCTGAGCTCCATGCCGCTTCTGAGACTCAAGGTAAACTCGTTCTGCGAAACTGGAAACGTCAAAAGCAAGGTACAATGACAAAGATAAAGATCTCATTTCCAAAATGGAGACCTACGAGGAGGTAAAACACTCTGAATAAGGAATGCTCAAAACCTGCAGTGTGAACATTAAGGTCTGTATTCCACACCCAGGATCCGGAGCGCGCAGTGTTGAGATGTGAATTCCAATAGGCTTGGGTGACCTGCACCTGTGGCCTTGTTGATTATATTCTGCATGACCTCACTGGAGGCTGGCTCCACTCATAGCCTGCAACTTTCCTCTGCAAGTGTTGTGTGTTCTTGGCATGTGCTTCTTTCCGGGGTCTCCACTGAATCTGCAGCTTTATTTCTAGGCTATGTTTACTGCCTCATGGTGGCTGCTTGCTGGGCCTCTCAGGTCTTCCTTTGAAATATAACTGGTAACTTGCTTGGCCACACAACTCTTGTATTTTGTATGTTGGTAACAGTGAAGTCATTTGGGTAATATCAAAGCCTGCCATCATTAGGAGCAGTAGCCAGACCCCTTTAGACCATGGTTGCAGCCAGGAGAACATATGCCACAACCTGACTGTTGGTCCGTTTTGAGATTTCCTCTATCAGATTAATTATTCTACTGCCTTTAATCTGAATATACTTCAATCTCAGGACATTAAGAAAATGTACACAAATTTCCTACCTGAGTGTAACACATGTGGCCTCTCATCCAACTGTCAGTGGAGATTTTATTTGATTCTGAAACATTCTGAGCTAGACCCTGTCCAAATTTCTATCAGCGTTCTGGTCTTCAAACTTCAGAGCACAATCACCAGTCACCCATAACTCTCTGCTTATGGCATTCTACAGCTTCTTGATGGACAAACAGTATGAGTTTTCCTCCTGCTACTTTCCCTCCCGGTACTTCACAAGTTGAGTGACTGAGAGGGTAGCCCAACATAATAATTCATGAAGTTATTTCATCATTTAAGTGATAGCCACCTTCACTTTGTGGATATGGGAGTCTGTAGGAAGATTGATTGAGGTACTAAAACTCAAAACATGGAAGAAAGCCACTCTGCATATAGGAAACTGAGTCTGGGCCTGCCCTCTACTGCTGAGAAAATGAAAGTCTTCTTGGTATAATCTGGCTCATATGGTGACAGGCCAGAAACTTGTCTATGATTGAGTTTTGGCATTCTTGCTTGTCACGTTACACTGAATAGAGAAGTAAGAACATGACAGATTCAAACAGTATGAACGAAAATATTGATATAGTAAAGTAACAATATATTAAGACTATAGCCACTGTAAATTCACGTAGTTCCTGCAGTCCAATGTGATGCTAAGGGTGATTTGGTACAAAAGTAAAATAAATAATTCCAGTGAACAAGTTCTTTTATGCCTTCATAAGTAGTTTAAACAAATGCTAAAATCATTCCTTAAATAAATGTAAACCAAAGCCTATCAGCATATATGAAAGATAATAAATTAAAATATTAGTAAAGAAATATGTATTTATATTATCCTGTAGAGAAAATTTAATGATAGTGAAAATATTAAAATGTGCAAGAAGTAGTAGAAAACAGGATTAATGGTGCTTAAAAATCAAGGGTAAATGAGAGGCTGATCAAAATGACATCAAATTCTCAAAGGCCACTATAATTTTATTGCAAAATGAAATGATGAACTATAAAGCTGGAATTTGCAAGATGAGATCCTTCTCCTTGATCTATGCAATTTTAATTTTAGGAAGAAACTTTTTGATCTTTTTTTATATTTCTCTTTCTGAAATATTTAACTGCACCCTGGGACATAAAGCTGATGTTCAAGAGGAGTTTGGAACACAGTTCTGGTAAAAATTGTTGAAGCCGTGTTTTATTTCTCCCCTGCTATCCCTTTATCCCCTTTCCTTCTACTGTCTGTTTTATCTTTGTTTCTCTCATTCTTCCTGTACATTTGAAAATTTCTGTAAGATTATTTTTAGATACTAAGAAATTTTACTTGTTGTCGGACTTACAATATTTAAATCATTGCTGTAAGGTACCATAACATTTTCATAGTCCAGAATTTACAAATGAAAAACATATTTTTTATTTTCTAAAGTAAAAAAAGAAAAAGGAAAACATTAACAAAGAGACACAAAGTAGCACAAGAATAGCACAGTCAAAGTTGAATTATAGACAAAGTGACAGGGGAATTAACATGGTTGCTGTTACATATTGATAACTTCAAAGTGTGTGCTCAGGAAAACACGTGTAGATATATAATCTTGTTGAAACAACCAATCATTAACTATTCCTTATCATAAAGTGACATCAGTAAATAGTGGAACCATGTTAGCCATCCTGCATATACATATATACGTACATACTTGTCCCTTTCTTCCTTTTCTCCTTCCCCTCATCCCATTTACTCTTTACTTTTGATCAGATTCCCTTCATACCTCCTAATTTATATTCCCACCTTCAGGTTCTTACACTAGTGATACAATATGTTTCTTCTATCTAGAACATACAAGGAATTAAAAAACATGAACCTGTCCAAATTCAAAAACCCAATCCACAAATGGGCATCTGAGATGAATACACACTTCTCAGTGAAAGAAATACAAATGGCAAATAAATATATGAGAAAATGTTCTATATCTTTAGCTATTCGTGAATGCAAATAAAAACAATATTGAGATTTCATCTCACCCCAGTAAGACTAGCCAGCATTAAGAAATCATCCAATAACAAATGCTGGTAAGGCTGTGGAGAAACAGGAACTCTTCCACACTGCTTGTGGGAATGCAAACTGGTTAAGCCATTATGCAGAGCAGTTTGGAGATTCCTCAGCAAACTAGGTCTAGAGGTCCCATTCAGCCCAGCTATTCCCCTTCTGTGTATCTTCCCAGAAGATCTGAAAACATCATATCACCATAACATATGTGCACCCTTATTTATAGCAATGCAATTTGTAATAGCTAAATTGTGCAAGCAACCCAAACGTCCATCCATAGAGGACTGGATAAAACAACTGTGGCATTTTTATATAATGGAATATTACTCAACTATAAAGAAAGACAAATTTGAGGCTTTTATAGGCAAATGGTCACAATTGGACACCATACTCATAAGTGAAATAAATCAGAGGAACATATGAAAAACATTTTGATTATTTTCATGACCCTTCTTTTTTTTGTAACAGAAATCAAACTCAGGGCCTATGCTTGCCAGGTATGTCCTGTGCTGCTGAGCTACATCCCCAGCCTATATTCATGATTCTGGCCTTAAAGATACGTTAGTTAAAAAGTAGCTGCATCAATTATAGTTACAAAAGGTTTGCAAGCAATAAAACCATCAAAATCTGGACTTTTGATTGATTCTTCAGTAATAACAGTGTCTTGGTTACTTTTCTGTCATTGCCCAGACAAAATACCCAATGCCCAAAATTAAGGAAGGGAAGGTTTATTTAGCTCACAGTTTGTGGAGGATTCAGTCTACACTCGGCTGGCTCATACAAGGCAGAGTGGTACATGGCAGAGGGCAAAATTTTCTGGCAGCAGAAAACAGCAAAAGCAACAAGTGCAGAAAAAGGGAGGCCAAGCAGTCAGGAGCCTCTTTTTCTCCCTTGTATTGTATGCAAACTACCTGCTCCAGGGCAGCTGTAACACTCCTACCCATAATCCCAGCACTGGACCATGGACCAATCATAAACTCTAGAAGTGCACGCCATGACTGCATGAGATTGTGGGGGAACATTCAGACACGAACCATAGCAGACAGTAATTTACTAAGATTTTCACTTTGTGTCTCCCATGTTCAAGCCCCTAAGAAACCCCAATGGACAATGACTTTATAAAATAAATAACAATATAAAGTTGTCAGGGAAAATATTTGTTATTTTAAAACTTATCATCTTAACCTAATCTATACATATATCTCAATAAATGAGATCTATCTATCTATCTATCTATCTATCTATATATCTTGTGACTCCAATGAAGTCATCATCAAAACTTATGCAAGGTAAAGAAACTGTCTTCTTTTATATGTTTAAATTTACATATTTTTCCTATTAGTAAAAGGGCAAAAGGTGAACACCTCATATCGTTAAAACCAAATGCGGGCTGGGGATACAGCTCAGTGGAATAAGCGCCTGCCTAGCAAGTGCAGGGTCCTGAGTTCAATCCCCAGTACCGCCAAAAAAAAAAAAAAAAAAAGCCTTTGTTAAAACCAAATGAAACCCTTTCAACCTGTATCACACACTCTGGAGAATGTTTTCCCATTTCAGTAAATGCTGCACTCATGTAACTGTAACATCAAATAACATGATGCTTTGTGCTTTTTCTCTAACATCCCACTCCCAAAGTCTTTAGAATTTTCTCCAAGTCTGCCCAAACTCAGTCCAAATTCCTCAGCCTCTACTGTCCGCAGCATACTTTAAATTACTGGATTAATTTATTTGAAAATGTAAAAAAATTCTTTGTGTCATCATATTCCCATACCAACATTATCCATTTCATTCTTTTGTTTTAGCCTGTGTGAACTGTTAAAGTGCACTGCATATCCATGGTCTGTATCTTGTTAATATAATTTGATTGTTCACAGATTATGGGCCAAAGCTTTAGCATGACTTAATGCACCTTGCATAGAACCTGCTGGCCTGACCTTTATTGAATTTTCCTTCATTCACTGAACTCTTTTAACAGTTAGTGCAGTGCTGCATGTAACAAAAGAAAATGAGGGACTTAATCACTAACGTAAATTTTTTTTCTTAGAGTTATTCATAGTGTTGCTTTGAATGTCCAAATCAATAAGCTACCCTCTGAATTCTTGACTTTCCTTTGAGAAGAAAATAAATGCCTACTTATACTTTCTGGCAAATTAAGCAGATTAAAACAAAGTGGAAGCCAGGGATATATCTCAGTAGGCCAGTACCTGCCTGGCAAGTGCAAGTTTGTAAGTTTGATGCCTGGTACCAAAAAAAATGAAAGGCAAATTGTCAAAGAAGATATATAAATAGTTAATAAAGGAAATTATTCTCAAACCTCTTGCATATTAGAAATGTTTAATTATTAAAAAAATTTTGAATAGCAAATATGGGCAAAATTCTAAAAATCCTTTTGTTTACAATATTTGTAAGATATTAGGGACAAAATTAAATATATCCTTCATTGCTATGGAGATCCTACATTTACAAGTGTAATCAGTATAGCATTTTTCACAAAAGTAGCCATAACAAAAATTTAGATATTATTCAGAAGAAGAATGATCACATGTGTACTATATCCACACAATTTCATTCTAGGTAACCATTGGGGAAAAAAAGTCATTGCTTATCAACCTAAAAAGTTCAAAAATAATATTAGCAAAGTGCAAGCAATATAAGTTAATACAGTCAACTGTTTAGTAGGATAACATGTAAGCCCTTTATGTGAAAAGTGATTGTGTTTTTCATAGAAGATAATCCTTTGCAAAGGAAGGTGTGACTAAGAAGATAAATCACATAGACCTGAGTCAGGAAGAGTGTTATTAACAGTGTAGAGCTATTTACTGCATAGAATGCAAATGCAATGACAACTTTGCTCGATCCATTTTTTCAACATCTTTGGTCTCTCTTTTTCTTAAAGGATATCAGGATGGTCTCTTATTTGGATGACAGTGTTTCATTTCAATGCCTGTCGTTTCGTGAAGAGGCATAAGTGTAAAACCTGTTTATAACAAAATATCAAACTAGTCCATTTCTAGAGAAGAAGGTCATTTTTATTGCCTTCTTGTAGCTCAGCAGTTGATCCTCTTACAGCTGTGCTAGTATCAAGTGTTCAGCATGGGCCCATTGCCACCTTTGGCACCCTGGTTGGAAGGATGGAATGAAGAGCTTTGCTTGGACCTGTGGGCTAAAGTATTTATGTGTGGCAGCTAGAGTACAACACTCTCCGGCAAGAGAGGTTCCCCAGTATCCACAAAGAATAAGTTCCCAGATCCCAAAAGCACGCCTGAAACCTTGGGCAGTGCCCACCCTTATATAACATGCTTTTCCTGCACATATAAAGAGACGATAAGTTTAACTTCTAAATTAATCACAGCAGTTATAATAATAGCTACTTATAAGAGAATAATTCTGATGACATATTGACATTTATGTTACATGAATGTAATTCCACTGTGTTTCTCAAAATATATCTTCAGCTCTGCGTTTAAAGGAATCGTGGCTTCTCTTCCACATAGCCAATTTAGCACCATCATTACTTTTTCAGTTTGGGACCATTTCATTTAGCAAAACAAGCAATGTCATTATGAAGTAGTCTGATGTGCAAGTAGCATAATAAGTGATGAAGAGGTGTCTGGTACACAGTATACACACAAAACACCAGGGCTGTTTCACATCCCAGGCAGGGAGGGCAAGACAAAGAGTTCATTATGCTATATGGAACAGTGCACAATTTAAATCTTATAGATCATTTTTAGAGTTTTCTGTTTAATATGATTGTACCATAGTTAATTGCTGTACTGCAACCAAGCAAAGCAAAACCACATATAAATCAGCACAACCATATATAATTAGCTAAAACTTTGCCAATCTCCCATAGCAACAGACAGAGACTATTGGTATCCATTTGAAACTTTTCTCAACTTAGTGCCATTGATTGAACATGGCATGATTCTTATGCGGTGTGACAAGGAATACTTGTTTGCATGTTCTTGCATAACTAAATAAACAATCACTATCTGGGCAGGTTTTAGAACTCTTGAAGCTAATCAACTAGGATCTTCTAAGTTTCTTTATCTTCCATCCTCTCCAATAACATTGTTAATAACTGAATGTTCCAATCTATCTGTTGTTGCAAACATTGCCTCATGAGAACTTAATAAATTCAGATTCTTTCCCTATTTGTGGAAGCCTAATAGGGGACAGTCATGCAGAATATCAGCACTGATTTCCTTCCTTGTCTTCAGTGTGATCTCCATTCACATTCTGCTACTGATTAATTAATCCTTGCTTTATTTTCCCATCTTTCTAAATCACAGATTGATTTCTAAGTCGATGTAGTCTCTCAGTACTTAAGAATATGAGAAATATAGCAATAGTCAAATGAAATATGCTTGAAAGCCAAAAATTAACACATTACTTTGGTTTTTCCCTTAAAACCTGATGGTACTTTTCAATGTATCTTTTTATGTCATGGAAAAAATAGAAAATTTTTTAACAAAATAATAAGAGAATAACAATACTTAATAAATTGTATGTTGTTATTTTCAAAGTAGTTGCTTTGAGTACAAGATATGGGCATAAAATTTCTCCAGATGATATGAGCACAAACATTTCTCTTCAACGAATTAAGAGAAACTCACAGTATAACTATCTTGTATTTTTTTCCTTCTTCTTTCCTTCCTAATTGGTGCAAATGTCATCCTGGAGTTGTCCAGGAAAATGGCCAAACACACTATGAAATGAGGGCGTGTGGGTATCTCACTCACTGCTCCCTTCAGTGAGGTTCCTATGAGACCGCAGTAGAGCTGTTTTCAAAGGAAACCTGAGGTCTGCTTCACAGAGTGGCTATTTTTAGTGAACCTTAGCCCTGGGGGGTATTATGGATGGATGAGACATATTGAGTATGATTTTCCTGCTCTAGTTGCTTTTATTTCCATTCAGCATGGCTGCCCAATGCAAAGGCATCTGTTTCCAATGGTAACAGCAACAATCTCTATTACCTGACATTTTGGCTTCATGAGTTGAACTAAAAAATAAAGCTTCATGGTAAATATAATTCCCTTATTTATTGATTCCCTTATTAATTCATTCTCGCTATAATTAATGCCTCTTCCCATTGCAAATGTAAGTGGAAACAGAAAGCAGTATCTTCTTACAAACTGAACACCTTGAAAATTTTGTGTCTAGAATTGGAAGGTAGTATGTCAACTGAAAGTCATAAACTAAATTTCAGAAAAACACTCAGATTCTGTTAGTTATAAAATATAGTGCATTATGTGTTCAGTGAAAGAATCAATACTAGTAAAGTTGTTTTTATAATAATAGCAATATAAATACTTTTCTAATTTGTACTTAGCAATGCAATGAAATATCCCAGCTCCAAACCTTTGGTACTCATCCAGATTTTACGATATATATCTCATTCAGTTAGCTGAATCAAGACTGTCATTGCAAGAAATTAATTCATCTACTGGGTGAATATTATTTACTTCTTATGACACTCTAATGAGAACAATAGCAATAGGGAAGAAGAACTATGTTCAATTCTACATGAGGGAAGGAGGGAGGATGTATTACTAGCTCCAGAAAGATGTGAAAATTATGGATTTAATTAGAGAATGGCTCAGTTTTAAGGGGACTATTATTATACTGACAAAACAGTTTCAGGGGTGGTGTGGCAGGGCACTATGAAATATATTGTGATAATTTAACATTGAGAGAAGAAACAAGTAACTTCTTAGCCGTTCACTTTTCTGAAGTGTTCATAATGTGATACCTTACTGCCTACATTTATTGATGCTTTTTAAAGTAAACAATGTTTGTAATAGTGAAAAATCATGTGATAATTATATATACTATATATTTCCAATAATAATAGTGCTATAATAGTGAAAAACCATGTCATAATTGTACACAACACTATATTCTAATGATAGTGCTATATAATAATGCAACACTATATTATAATAATAGTGCTATAATAATGAAAATTCATGTCTGTAGTCTCTTGTTTTTACACTAACTCACCACTATGTATGTTATTACCTTGCCATGCGTTTTCTTAGTTACTAATTGGTGAACAGAGCAAACTATGTGTTAATGAAAGAAAATATTTTCTTATATTCGTGCAAGATCTTAAGAACCTTAAATTCCAATCATCAAAAAAATGTGTACAATAAAAGTGGGAATATATTGTTTGCAAAATAACCAGGTTTTAATAATACCAACTTTTTATATTTCCATAATTCAGAGCAGTCCTTTTGTTGCTATTGAAAAATTGATCTTTAAAATTAATATCTATAATAGTAATTATCAGTCAGGTTTACCTGGGATTTCAATTTAAGCTATTTAATTAAAATTTGTATTTTACTAAAAATAGCAAAGATAAGAAATGAAATGTATTAATTAATATATATTTAATTAAAATATGGCACTGCCTCCTCACTAACCCACTTAACTATTCTTCTTTTCCCCTTTTTTCAATTTATGTTTGGAAAAAGGTAAAACAAAATTTCATAACAGATGAGTCACCATATCCTCTCAGGTGACTATAGACTATTTAGTATAAACATATATTTATATCAATCCACAACAATTAATATTTACTGAGTTTTAAAACAGTACAGATTATATTATTTTAAAATAATATCTTACATCTTAACATTAATATCCAGAATACATATTTTTTCAAAATTTGACAAGAAAATTAAAATTTGTTTAGAAATTTGGGCCAACTTAAATACATTAATGCATTTTTGTTTAAGCAATATTTATTTTATTCAATAAATTTGCTACTGAGGAAGTTTCACTTGATAGTTTATAATTAATTTTCATATTTATTTTCTTAATGTCAGGGAATAGACTTACACTAATTATAATTTTAGATATGGATTATGAGCTAATATATGCTATTTTGCTGAAGTATCAGTGATTGCTTAAACATATGTTGATCACATTTTGTACTTCAGATACACTTATAAGCAAATTAAAAATATATATAAGCATTTTTGTTTAATTAAAAGTTTCTTCATGAAGAGACAGGAAATCTGTAATGCATACAGAGTAGATATGGAATAAGTTATATATTGTTAGCAGGTAATAACTTCTATGAAATTTTATAAAATAGAAATCAGGTATAGAGTGAACAGCAGGTACGTAATTTTTGGCAGGGAGAAGATGATTCCATGTGGAGGATTTAAAAGAAGTGAATGAGTGAGCCCTGCAGATATGTAGAGATCAGCGCCCGCACACAGGAGGAGCTAGTCTGTGAGCCTCAAAGGACAAGTGGAATCTCAGGAGCAAACAAGGCATGTGGCAACTGAGGAAAAGTAAGTGACAAGTCGTAGTGGAAGTAATACACGTGAGAGGCAACAGAACAGAGCACTAGGCACAGTAAGCCAACTAAGACATTCAGCGTTTACTCTGTGTCTGTAAACAAAGAGGATACATGATCTGATTTAGAGCTCGTAATGATCGCTTTGTAGTGGAGAAGGGGGGGGAGTAGGGAGGCCAGTCAGATAGTATAATTAATCAGGGAGAGTGGATGGGGCTCTATAAATGAAAGCGGTATAGCTACTGAGAAGAGCTCACACTGACAACAGTAACAATTTCCACCAAGAGCAGCCATTGTGTAGAAAAGAATAGTTTCAATCTGCTGAAGCTGTTAACCATGAACTTGAGCAGCATACCAGACTATGCTCAATGATTAAAAACTGTTTGGTGAGCTCATATACCCTCACTAGACCTGAATGAATAGTCTTCCCTGGCTTGGAGCAATGGGACTTGTCTGAACAGTCAGTTATAGGTTCTCACATTTACTTGACACCATCCAGGATGCCATCTTTTCAATTAAAATTAATTTACAGAGAGCCCCACTTGCTTTCACATAGCATACTTGGCTTATTCTCTCTGATCTAGTCAGTGAATTTCTTTAGCAGTGTGTTTCTCTGCATGATAATCAAGGAAAGCCAGTCTACAACTTTTAATTTTCAATTCATTTTTATATAGTGAATCATGTTGGTTTCAGTGTTGTGTATTTGTATGTCATCATCTGAACAGCTCTTGAAGTTGGTACTAGTAGGGGTGCCTGGTGAAACTGGGAAGAGATGCGGGGAGTGAGAGACAAAGAGAGATAAGCATCCATAGGTTAGAATCTGTAAAGATTTAGGGATATGTGCCTATCTAAATAAGATATACCAAGGGCACTTTGTAAAAGGGTACAGAAATTATTCAAATTTCCTATTATTATTGAAAATAACTTCCTACTCCTCTAATGTATGCAAGTGTTCCCCACCTGCTGTAAGAGCGGTGGATTTGTAAGGCCGGGAAGAGTCTTAGTACATATTAGTGAGGAAATAAATATTGGTGCCAAAAACTAAAAAGTACAAAAAATTCTTATCCCAAAGTAAATAATATCATGCATTAATGAGGTTTTATTTAAGACAAAAAGTCAGAAATTTAAAACTCCCTCAGACACCTTTTTTAAAATCAGTTTACTCCCCAACAGGTGATAAGAAACTAATACTGACCAGCACTCAGCATGCAGAGCGTAAGGTGCATCCAACATCTTCCAGGTTCCTTTGTATTCTAAACATGATCAATTTCTCTTTAAAATTTTACTTAAGGTCACATAGACAGCTACTTAGAAACCATCTCTCCTTGACTGGTGACCCTATACAAAAGGCTTTGCAATGCGCCAAGGTAGTCATCCTCCAGGGACTCTCATCAGGCTCCCCTGGAACTTCTTTATTACTCCAGCTTCCTCTTCTCATGCCTTCAGGAGTTTCTTGCCCACTTATGATGGCTATAATTGCTCAAGGACTTCTAGGGAAAAAAGAAAGGACTTCTATAACAAAATATCTCCTTTTCCCAATCTCACACTTGTGCACTTAGAGTGGTAACTGTACTCCTACTAGGTTCTCTGGCGTCAGAATATCTCCTGGGTCTCCAGACAATAAACTTCAAGTGTTAACTGCCTCATAGGCTTTGGGTCTAAGAAATTAACGTTGTGCAACCTGCAGCAGCCATTGAGGCTTTAGGGCAAAAATTTAAATAGTAACTCCTCTGGCATATCCTGCTTCCAGGAGGTCTGGTCATCTCCATCACTAACTACAGGGAAATGCCATACTCTTGGTGAAGGTCACTCCTTTCAGTTCACTTGGCTACCTGCATATTCCTTTGGGATCTACAAAGAGAAGAGCAACAGGAGAATTCATACACAAAGGAGAGTAGCATCCCAAGAATGTGTAGAGGAACCAGCTCAAAAGCTACTATTCTTCATCTTTTCCTTCACTAAAATGTTTATCTCAATGATAAGAGCCAAGGATTAACACAATTTCCAAACCTTCAGGCAGGTGTCTGAGCGCTAGACTTCCTAATAGAAATTGACTCCACTAGCAAATTTGTGCAGAATTAAAACATTGCTGTTGATCAGGTTAAGTAATTATTCCATGGGAATGTTACTTGACCCCAAATCCCCCCTTCAGAAGTCTCTTGTCTTACACATATTCAAAAATATAAATTTAGTTCAGTCAAGGGTCTACATAAACTAAAGCCATTGTAAATGTTCTCATGAAGATATTACCATTAACTGTTGGAATTTTAAGCATTAATGATAGTTCCCAATTCAATCATTCAACTTCTCCAAATACACAATTCTAGTCTCTTAAATATGGAGCTCTATGGAATTTTCATCCTTTTTAGCCTCCAGGTGCACATTTTTTACAACCCCAGGGTGACTTATTTTAATAAACTCAAATTCAAGTACATTAAACATAACACATTTTGGTCATCAATCAAATGTCACGTTAATTTTAGTAGTTGTGACTCTGTTATCCCTCTTTGAATCTTTAGTTTTTAATTCTCTACTCCTTTTCCCCATCTGTTCCATATTTTGACAGGCATATTGATTAAAAAGAAAGAAAAAGGGAGGAAAGAAAGAGAGAGAGAGAGAGAGAGAGAGAGAGAGAGAGAGAGAGAGAGAGAGAGAGAGAGAGAGAGAGAGAGAGAGAGAGAGAGAGA
>PVLD010001583.1:6933-68454 GCA_004027595.1 Dinomys branickii | reverse complement strand
ACTAAAACCAACTCAAGACCCTCAACCTGTCAGTATGTCTTATTTTCTTAAGCTATTTTTAACTGAGTGTGAGTCTGCTCTAGCCTTCTCAGACAGCCTTACTATGCAAATAGTAAATATTCTCATGCTTCCTTTATGAATGTGGGTCTCATCAGTTTCAGCATCCGACACGAATTTGGGAGAGAGATATGAGGCAGGTACAGTAATTTCCAGCCCCCAGAGACATCTCCCACTTTATAAACCAGAATAACACAAAAATAATACATGAAATACAAAATTATAGAAAAGAGAGCAGGGAATTAGCACTGGATGCTGTATTACATAATGTTATCTTCACATTCTTTGCTCAGTAATAAAGATGATGGCTTGTTTGATTAATCAGTTTTCTCCACCCTCATCTCCATTGTTCTACCACCCAATTAGCCATCTTCCCTCTGATAATAACTGTACTTTTGGGTTTATTTACTCCCTTGGGCTCTCACTTTGGGAAGAGACATGGCTGCTTCAAATTATGCTGTAACAAATATGGGTGTACACAAATTGCTATCGCAGGAAGTGGAAAAGCACCCATGCTCAAAGACAGTAGATAAGCAGGGAACCAGGTTCACTATGGTTAAGGCCCCACTGACAAACCATCAAGGCCATTGGCCTGGTCAAGTTGAAGGGGTAACCAGCGAACTGCCAGGCTTTGCCTCAATATAGTGGGTCTGGATGCCTGGTCATGTCCTCAGGGTCACCCAAGCAGACAACCAGTCTCTGCCCCGGTGAGGTTCTGCTGGGGGCCCAGTCGAGTCCACCGGGTCAACCCCACAGACCTCTGGGCTCTGCCCCAGCACAGAGCTGCTGAGGGCCGGACTGAGTCCATGGGGTCACCCCCAGTGGACCACCGGGGTCCAGCCCATCACTGTGCTGCTGAGGGCCCAGTCGAATCCATGGGGTCACCCCCATTCTGGGAGACAACATCATACTCTACACAGAGAACCCAAGAAAATTCTCCAATTCTCTCCTAGAACTAATAAATAAACTCGGTGCACATCCTGGTCTGCCTCAGTGAACACAAATGGGGACGACCCTGCGCCACTTTTGCCCAGTGCTATGGCGGGGTGGGGACTGCCTCCAGAGAGTCATGGGTGGCCTGCAGGGAGACACTGAGGGCCCAGGAGGGGACCTCGGGGACGCTGACAGCGAGCGCAGCAGCCTGAGAGGGGAGGAGAGCCCCCTCCAGACTACATAAAATCCCTGAGGACCTGGGTCGGGTCTCGGGGAGCGCCGTGATGGGGCAGAGCCCTGAAGTCCACAGGAGTGACCTCCAGGACCAGAACAGGCCTCCAGGAGCGCCTGGGACCGGGCTGAGAGTGCCTTGACAGGGCAGACTCCGGCGGTTCACAGGGTAGACCCCATGAGCACCAAGAGGGACTTCATACTGCTTGCATATATGAACCTTGTATGAACCCATAGCGACAAATTACATGAAAAGCAGCAGTCCTGGAGTCTGAGAGACAACAACATACTGTGCACAGCAGACCCGAGAAAATCCTCCCACTTTATAGAAATGCCAAAGATCATCACTCGGCCAACTACCACCAAGGGAGTCTGTACACTGAACCCACTGAACCCATCCTGGGCTACTGCTCTTACTCCCTGACACTGGTGTTCAGTGAGAATGAACACAAAAACACAAAAGTTATGTAAACTAATTTCGATACTTATAGGGGGTTATTAAGAGACCAAGAAACTCTCAGTGCGTTCCAGAGCTGCTCTTCTAACACACAGGAAAGCTGTTTAGAAGAGATGGAGCGCTCACCATTTGCACTCCAGTTTCATCACAGCTGATGGAGACCAGAAGGTCCCCATCCTGGTTCCTGTACTGTGGGGGCCATGGGCACAGGGGCAACACTTCAAGGACAGCCTGCTTGTAGACAAGAAGGTTGCAAAGCTCAGGATTTCAGGGACGTTCCTTCGAGATAAACGTGTTCCATTCCTTAGAGCAGGCAGGAACAGGGTCTGACCCGCTGTAGGACGTTGCCTCCTATTTTATGCTGTTACATTTCCAGCATGCTTGAGAGTGCTTTTTGACAAATACAGGCATAAGAGTGTGCATTTTGTAGGTCTAAGGACATGGTCAGATCTCTCCAGAGAAACTGCTTAGCAAGATGAGGATGATGGGAAAGATGAACTGTTGGAGAAAACGGGAAAGTCCTCAGGAGAAGTTTGAAGCCACAACTGTCCAGGTACTATCCCTGGTCATTTTTTCCTCACATAGTATAAGTAAGACTAGATGAGTCTATTTTTAGTATAGTAATTCCTTGAAAAGAAACTGTGACTAAAACACTACCATGTGATGGCATTATGAATGAAATATAACTGGAAATGGTGATGATTTTTGAAGTCTTAATAGTGTTCATTTTGAGCTACCCTTCTTATGTGGCAAGTCAATTAGTTGACCAAATTCAGGAGGAAATATTATAAGTAAACTGAGAACCAGAAGAAAGTTTAATTGTGTTTTTCATTTCTCAATTTTTTTGTTTCAGGTAAAGTAATAAAATCATAAAAGCCTTTTAGTTTTAGGAAAGAAAAAAATTTAAAGAAAATATTAAGTAGCTTGGCCATCTTAAAATTATTTTATAATAATGATGTTCATGTACAAATAGGACACAGAAGATGGTGGATTATCTTTGGACTCCTTGATTTTGGCAGAACACTGACTTAAATTTGGTAGAGCAGTAATTGATAAACTATTCAAAATGATTTCTTTCCCACAGAGCTAAAATATATAGCAAAAATAACTAAAAATATTCATAACTCTTTTACTGCACATCACAAGACTTTGAAAATTTTGATAGAATGAGTTGCATGGGCAAATATTACTTTTTAGTTTAAACTTATTTCATTTTGTCTTCCATGGCAAATAACACTTAAAATTATATGTATTCATCCTAAGGTAAAGTGTGCCTTTAAACTACTGAAAACAAGAATATATTTGTCATCATATGTCATACTATATGAGTATTAATTAAATTACAAGTATTGGTCACAGAACTATGTACAGCTTCACAATGGAACTTAAAAAGGAATACAGTAGTTGAAATAAAATTATCCATTAAATGGGCGGTTGAGATACTGTTCATTTGTAGATTCAGTTCTTTGTTATGTGCATCATCTTGGATTCAACCCATAGCACTGATAAATAAGTGAATTAATTAATTGATTGCTGGTTTTAAAAGTTCAAATGAAAACTCATGTGATATCTGCCATTAATTATTACTCTGATCTCTGTGTATATGTGCATTTGGATAGCGATTTTATAAACTTAGCACATAGGATAACTACAACCCAGTAAAGTGAGTAAGGCAGGGGTTACTACTATTTTAAGTGAATGAGTGGAAGAGGATTTGCCCCACCTTCACAGATAGTAGGTGATGGGTCGATGTCTACTACCAGGTCTCTGTGAATCCAACTGAAGTATAATTTCTAGTAGACCAGAGAGTTGAAACTTACTTTCTCAGAGAACTAAGACAAAATGTCTACAAGAATCTGCATGAAACTTTCTACACCCATCCGTCCTTTTCACAACACCACAATGTTGCAAAAGACATGGAATTCAAATGCAAAACAAAGATGAAATTGAATTACTTAAACTATAATACAATATGCAGGAATAATTATCTTTTGCTTACAAATTACATTATTGCAATGGAGAAAAATAACATGTTCAATGGACTTTGCTGACAACAATGACATTTTCTGCTCAGAAGTTGGGAAGCATAACATGATCCAATTTACATGATAATTTATCCATTAATTCTTGTATTTATCCATTTAATAAATATTAAATGTTAAATTTTCATATATAAGCAATCATGAAGGGATACAAAGACAAATATTGCTAAGTTTATCTTGACTATCTAAAGAATTGTGAACCATAGAAAGCAAGCACGCAGAAAAATAATTGTTTAGCATTAAAATATTTTATTATTTAAAATAAAACTATGTACATTCTTATTCTCTTAGAAATATATTTAATATTTTGAATGATGCCATCAATATTGATTAGTTATAATTCTACCTATTATACATAAATTAAACTAAGGCTTTCAAAAATGGGACCCATGTATCATCACAGGGTCAGTGCAAGAGCTGAGAATATCAACACAGTTTTTAGACACAAAGACTTTTGGCATGAGGCCATGCAGTCTCACCTGAACAATACTTACAGCAGGATCTCAATTACCAGCAACATGATAAATTCACCGACAGTGAATTATTATTACACATCCCATAATTAAGCTATACTTTATCAGTTTATCTATTAATCAAACAAGGCAGACTTTGCAGATATAAAATATCTTAATGTCTTTTTTAAACAGGATTTTGTTTTTATAGTTTGAGATTCAATATATTAATTTCTTTTTTCATTTTATTGCAGCCTATAAATAAGGTCTTAAATATTTAGGTGCAACAATAGCTGGAAATGTAGTTAATATTCTCCATATGGATGCCAACTCATTTCTCTTCTTGTCAGCATTGGATTAAACACCAAAGTAATGTATTATTTATAGCCTAAGGGAAAACTGTGTACTGCGGTAACTTTTAGTAATGTTTCTATTAACCAGCTAGCTGCTCCGTGGGAAAATATTTTGTATAAACTCAATACTATCACACCTCCCTTGACACATATATTTTTAAAGATAATAAGACTATACGAAAAAAGCAAATATGTTTTAGGAAGGAATTTACTGGTTTCTCAAAAGTGTAGTGATTGATTTCATGAAGTGGGTCTGCCACTAAGTTAGAGAACATTCAACGAAAACTCCTTTTATGGATTTTCTACTTTAATATAGAATTAATCCGCACTGCAATTATTTTAATGTGTTACTACCAATATGAAATATATGACATAGTTTGCTTATATCCATCTACCTAGTAGCTCAACCACTATGGTACGATATAGACATTTGTAAAGTAATGCTTATTGAACATCAATGGCTTTACCTTATCCATTACCACATGTTTGAGGAGTCCCTACGTAGCACTGTAAACAGATGCTGGAAACTTTCCTAATGAGCCATAGCATACAGACATCGGTCAATGTGCAAAAGTTCCTTCTTGGTATCTGTTTCCTACTCTTGGTTCCTTACAACGTATTAGACCATCTTTGTTTTAGCCTTGCAGTCTATCTTTCTTCATACTTGTGTTACTTTTCTCTCCGACTAATACTTTATGGTGGAACTTTCTCTCCAGTTCCATTCCTGATTTATTCCTGAATAATCTTTTCCTTATCTTCTAATAAAATCTTGAGTCTCTACATGTTTGCCTGGCTTATTAATATTTCGATTTTACAAAACTTTACTAATATTTAAAAAATATTGGTAAATATACTACTTGGTGCCAAGGTTAAGAAAAAGAGAAATAATGGACAAATATAGGGATGGGGAATACAGCTCAGCAGCACAGCACCCACCTGGCAAGCACATAGCCCTGACTTCCATTCTCAGTACCAAATAAATCAATCAATAAAATCAGACAATACGACACAGGTGTTGATAAATATATTAAACAGTGTGACCACATATATAATGTCATTGCTTGCTTTTTTATTTTGTGGCAATGGAGATTTGAATATTATATATTTTTTTAATTTTAAAAGTAAAAGAACAAAAACACTAACAAACACATACACAGTGGCACAAGAACAGTACAAAAACCAAACTACAGGTGGAAGGGGATCGACAATGATCGCTGTATTACATGTTGGTAGCTTCAAAGTGTATACTCAGCACAATACAAGTAGATGTACAAGGTTGATCAAACAACTAATCACCGATTGTTTCCCACATCAGTATGACATGAGACAACAGTGCAACCATGTCAGCCACCCCGCACATACATACGTACCTACTCAGCTATCCCCCTCTTCCTCCTCTCCTTCCCTTCATCCCGATTGCTCCCTACCCTTGAGCAGTCTCCCTTCATACCTCCCAATCTACATTCTCACCTCCAGGTTCCTACAGTGATGATACTATATGCTGTTTGCACATGCACATCTTGTTTACCTCACTTATGAGTATGGTCTCTAATTGTGACCGTTTGCCTATAAAGCCCTAGATTGCCTTTCTTTACAGCTGAATAATATTCCATTGTGTAAAAATGCCAGTTTTGTAATTGCACTGCTATAAACATGGGTGCACATATATCACAGTGATATGCTGTTTTCAGATCTTCTGGGAAAATACCCAAAAGGGGGATAGCTTGGTTGAGTGGGACCTCTAGACCTAGTTTGCTGAGGAATCTCCAAACGGCTCTCCACAGTGGTTTCACCAGTCTGCATTCCCACCAGCAGTGCAGCAGAGTTCCTATTTCTCTGCAGCCTCGCCAGCATTTATTATTGGACGATTTCTTGATGCTGGTCAATCTTACTGGGGTGAGATGAAATCTCGATGTTGTTTTTATTTGCATTTCTCGAATGACTAAGGATGTGGAACATTTTCTCTTATATTTATTTGCCGTTTGTATTTCTTTATCTGAGAAGTGTGTATTCATCTCAGATGCCCTGTGTGAGGGCTTGGGTTCAGTCTTCAAATCTCCTGTTCATATTCAAAGATCCAATCCAGAAATGGGGATTTGCAGATTGAACCCAAGCCCTCACACAGAGCTACATCCCCAGCTCTTTCTTAGTTTTTAATTTTGAAGAAGGCTCTTAGGGCTTCTGAATTGCCCCCCCCCAGGGGGGTGTTCCTCTCTCTCAGTCTTTCAACAGAGGTGTGAGCCAGCAAGCTGTGACTTGCCATTTTTTGTAGGTTTACAATTGAGAAGTCTGCAAGGAAATTAAGGAATCAGATTATTTGATTAAATGAATCCAAACAAACAAAATTGTATTAACTGAGAAGTATTTGTTTGTTGGAACAGGTTCTTTCTTCACTGTAGTCAGCAGTTTTAACACTCAGCATTTCTTTTTTACTTTACTGATGTCTCTATTTGTCAAGTTTACCATGGACCAAACACAATGGTATCCTATTATTAACTTTTAGGAGCAAATAAACTAGTTGGCATTCTCTAATCAAAATGCTAATTTCTTGACTTTTTATTGTGTTTCAATAGGCATGTTACTTTGTAAAGGTATTTTTCCATTGACATAGTCTCTCAGTAAATATATTTTGGTATAAGACAGCTCAAATTTGTTACTCATTAAAGCCATTCCAATACTCTGGAAAATATAGGAAAACAAAAGAAAATGAAACAAAAACAAAACAACATGTACATTCTAAGGAAATTTTGGAGATATCATTATTATATAGTTTAAGTAAATATATTAAGTGATTATTTATCATTTAAATAAAACATACTTTCTAGTAAAAACAGTTCATATTATTGAATACTATTTCTTTCAGTTGTTTTACTTAACATATACTATTAGTTTGTTTGATTTTTGTTTGAGTTTTTCTTTTGGCTCACACTAGGCATACCTTTTGCCTGTGAAATCACCCCATACTAGCAAAAGCAATGGCCCTAGACACACTTTAAGTGTTAAGACCATTTTGTATTCTAAAAACACCTATGTATAAGGCATTTTCTTAAAACCATTCAAACTTTAAGAGCCCTATAGTTGATCTTCAAATAAATGTAAAATTGAAAAATTCTTTGACTGGGTATTTACCTGAGTAACTGCTAGCACTAAAACTCATTTTTGGCTTTGGCCAGTGATGCGTCATTCTAAGTTTGAAGAAAAAAAATGTAAAATTTGGATTTAAATATGCTGTTCTATCTTTCAAACATAGATTCTGAGATAAAAAAGTACAGGAAAAGGTGAGAGGAAATTGGAAGATTCAAAAAATTTTAAATAAGGAGATTCAGGATAAATTCTCAGGGAAAATGCGGCACGAAAGCCTCATGGGCGGTGGGGTAGGAATAGTATGCACAAGACCGAGCTCCCCGGCACAGGCAGGTGACAGGGTTTCTGGTCCCTGTCTCAGGAAGGAGCCAGCGGGTAAGAAAACACGGAGTGAGTATAGAGGTAAAAATGGTAGGAACATCGCTCTGAAGGCCTGTGCAGGGGTTTCACAGACAGTGGTTTTTATTGTGAATAATGCGGAAAGCTATTATGAAGTTTGAGCTGAGGAATGATGCAAGTGGTTTTAGTTTTCAATCAGAATCAGTCTGGATGCTGTAAAGGGAGCTGGAGCAGAACAGGACAGTCCAGTTTGGATATTAGCACTATATTCTGACTCAGAGACGGCTGTATCCAAAAGGACGGGCTGCGGAGGGAGGGTGGAGATGAGCGTGCACAGCAAGCACTCAGGGCGTGTTGACAGATGAGAGGAGCAGCGAGGAAGAGCGGGAGGTCCAGAACACCCCAGATAGCTACATTCTTTCTACCGTGAACAACTGCAACAAGACCACAATTGCCTTTCGGTGAGATGAAGGGGATTTCAGCGGGAACTATCTGAGGCACGTGTGTGTGGATTAGGAGATTCCAACTGAACTCATTCTGAGATCAGTACTAGAGATGTCTGTGGCAATTTCAGGTGGGTATTGGTGTGTGCACCTTGATGTTTAAAGAAGATGACCAGATAGATAACAACATGTTGGAAGCATATTTGATAATATTAACATTCTATCAGTCATGACTTACATCAACCATTGTTGTAGACACTTATGCAACTTTAGATGTCAGAAATCATGATTTTTTGGCTTAGGTTCTTTGCCTAGAGGGGTGGGAGGCAGAAGTGAGGTAGATCAGAGGCCCTGAGAAATGGCAGACTCTTGGACAGCCCTCAAATAATGACTAACAGTTCAGAGAGGCCAAATAAATGTTCCTGTTCCACACATAGTAGTTATCAATGTATGTATATATTTTTCTTGGATTACGATGGTTCCTCAGCAGATCTTCAGTTCTCATTTACACTCTTAACTTGTTTAAAAATGTTTACGTTTCTGTTTTCATTTCCTGACTAACTTTCTTACTAGCTTAACATCACTTTATAGGAGTTTTTCCCCAAGTAAACTAGTTGCACATGAATGCTATTCTCAGGGTACGGTGAGCCAGGAGGAAGCAATGAGAATAAAGGCAGTGTCCAGTGTACCGACGGTATTGTATGCTAGGAGACTTGGTAAACTCATTAAGCAATAACTTTAGGCAAGAAAAACGAACATTCCAATGTGTGAAAGTTAAAGAACTCTGAATTCAATGAAAACTAACAAAGAAAAAAAGAAAACAGTACTGTCTAAGGATAAAGAAATTATATCAGGAAAGTATAATGTACTTCAATCCAAGTGAAAAATATTGTCCGAGTTAAACAGCATGATCAATTTTAAGAAAAATTCTACTTCATCTTCAAATAAGGTGAAGCATGTTAGTTATTAAAGTTGGCAGCGTGGGCACTGCTCTCCATTAGATTTATTAAAATGTTACAGGTCACAGCCTTTAATACAAAACATCTAGAGAAAATCGGAAAAGAGAAATTAGAGACATTGAACATAAACAAATTTTAAAGAAGTCTGAGTGTTACAGGGAACAAAAAATGCAAAAGAAATTATAAGAACATAAGAGCAACTATTTTTAAGATAAGACAATAATGTCATGATTTTGTGCTGATATAAATGTTTTATATGGAAAGGAAAATGTTTATAATGAAATACGGAATATTCCGGCAGTGTTCTTCAGCAACCCAGCAGGCGTGAGACCTAGTATGCACTTAGTTAGGAAGAAACACATTTGTCACTGTAATTGACTCAAAGCAAATGTGTGGCTACAAATGTCATTCATGAGCAAATTTAAGGGAACTTGGAAAAGTTTTCTTATGAACTCACCTATTATTTGATACTCATTTTAAGGACATGAAATCATGTCCTCTACCAACAGGAAAAATTTATTTTCTCTTCAGTGATTTATCTCTTTGTCTGATGGTACTGGAGTTAGAATTCTACGGCAAAGTGAATAAGAAGGTCAAACAGCATGATCGTGTTAGAAGAAACTTAGTCTTTAAATATTGCTTGATGTGAGCTGTAGGTTTTCTTATTTGTTCATTTGTTTCTTTTGCTTTCCTTTGTTTGATGGATGCCCTTCATTAATGAGAAATGATTCGTCTCTGCTCCTACCTGGCTAAAATATTTTATCAATGGATGTTGGATTTTATCTATTTTTCCTCAGAGAAAATTGCAAAAAATGCAAAAGATATGATCATGTGATTTTTCTGCTTTTCATGAATTGCATGAATTGTCATGAAAGTGTTGTCATGAATTAAGTGGAGTTGGCAGCCTCCTTTGTACCAATGAGTAAGTTTTAATTGGTAATGGTTTATAAGGCTTTTATACAGAGGTAGGTTTTAACCAGTGGGTTGAGGAGTTACATCTATAATCTGACTACTATGGGAGTCTGTAGTATTCTGTTCTATGATAGCTTTGGTTTTGACATTAAGATATTACTGATCAAAAAGAACAAATTGGGAAATATTCCTGATTCTTTGTTTTATGAAAAAGTTTGTGAAAAATTTATATCAATTCTTTTCCAAATATGATAGAATTCACAAACAAAGCTATGCAGGCCTGAGTATTTCTTTGTGAGAAGCTTTCAAATAACGTACATTTTCTGTCTAGCGAATACTGATTTGGATCATGTGCTCTTAATAGTTAAATAGCTATTATTTTTACTGATGCATTACTTATTGTTTTTATATATCTCTAAATGAATATTTTATATATCTCTCAATGAAGCTATATTTGAGTGTGGAATCTTTTTTCTTTTTAAACTTTTAATCATATGGTTTTTATTCTAGATTAAACAGTACAATATACTCTTTTAAAGCATATATGGAGTGATTTTTCATACTTGAAGGTTGTACAGACATTACCCCTTCTAGAAGCAATCTTATATGCTGTACTACTTACATCTTATTCCTCATTCTAGTTCTTGGCATAAATTAATCTATTTTCTCTATTAATTTGCAACTTGTGGATAATCATAGACCTAATCATAAAATAAGAAGACCTTGACCTCTGGGTTTTGAATTAAGAATAGTTTCAAGCTTTCTCCTTTTTGTAACATGTGTCAATCCTTGAAACATATGCCTGAATTTAATTCCACTACATGGATATGCTCCATTGTGTTTATCTATTCATCAGTTGCTAGGTGTGTGGGTTGCTTTCTTTCTTTATTATTCTCCATTATTTTGTGTGTTTCGACACAAGCATACGTTTTCAGTTCACTTGGACATCCAGGAGTTAAGGGGTATATACTGTGGAATTCCAGGTGTTATATATCAAGAGACTTTGAACTCCTTTGCAAAGTGATTGCCTCTGCTCTTTGGGGTAGGGACAAAATCATTACAATAGAGTGGTTTTGGCATCTCCTACTCCTGTGTCCTCACAATTTTCTTCATGTCATGACACAGCACAAAGCTCTCCCCAAGTGTCATCACCTTCATTTTAGCATCTTAGTCTCTAAAACTGTGAGCCAATAAGTTCCTATTTAATAAAAGATTGTTCGTTGGTAGGATTCTAATATAGCAGAACAAAACAGTCTGAGATTCACCCTCACTTTTACTGTGCATTGTTTTAAAAATATTACAGCGATTCTATTGATGTAGGTGATTCCTCCTTTTGTCTTCAGTTGTTGTTTCCCACATGACTGATCATGATCGATCACGTCAAGCATCATGCCATGTGTTTTGTCTTTGTGCATCTTTGTATATCTTCTTAGGAGAAACTTTTAGAGAAACAATTCCTGTGTTTATTTTTAAATGCACTATTCACTCTTCTGTTGAGTATATTCTTTCTTATATTCTTTTGGACAGGTCAACTTTATTTAGTGTTTAAGTAAACAATGTTTTTAGAAAAATTCCACATCCTCAGCAAAGGTTCAGATTTTCTGTATGCCTCTATACTCTTACATAAGCAAAGCCTCCTTCGTTATCAGTACCTCCTACAAAAATGGTACACTTTTATCATTGATTCTATATGGACACATCATAGACACCCAAAGTTCATAATTTACATTAAGGTTCACTCTTTGTGTTATACAGTGTATAGGACTGGTTAAATGTATAGTGACATCTCTATCAACATAGCACTATTGAAAGTAATTTTATTAGTGTAAAATTCTATGCTTTAAATATTTTTCACAGCTTCCAACCTAAGTCCTGGCTACCACTGACTTATACCTGCCTCAATAGCTTTATATTTTCCATAATATATCGGTTAGACTCATACAAACATAGTCTTTGCCTATTGACTTGACTTAACTCCATTTTTTCTCATGAATTGATAGGTGGTTTCCTTTTCATTCCAAATAATAGCCTAGTGGCTAGATGTACTATATTTCACCATTTTAGCTACTAGACTTACTTGTTTCCAAATGGTAGGAATTATGAATAAAACTGTGACAATTATCTGCATTCATTTTTTTCTTATATACGTTTTCATTCACTAGATGGAAATACCAAGGAGCATGATTGTAAGAGGACTTGGTAAACTTATATGCATTTTTCCAAGAAATTTCCAAGCTGTTATCTAAAGTGGTTGTACAATTTTACATTTCCACAAACAATAAGAGTTTATATTCTTTAACTCTTCAACAACATTTGAAAATGTCACTGCTTTGTATTTGAAGATTCGGTATGTGTGTAATGGTACGTCACTGATGTTTAAATTTCCATTTCCTTGATGATATATGTTGTGGAGTATGTTTTTATACACTTATTTACAGCTGTGTCTCCTTTTTAATGAAGTGAGATACCTATGAAGATGATTGGCCTGTAAAACCATAATATCACTTGCTTTTTTAGTGTTGTGTTTTATGGGATCTTCATACATTTTGAAAAACAAACTTTTATAAGATAAATTTATGGAAGTACTTTCCTCCATTTTATAGGTTTCCTTTACTTACTTTATAGTTTCTTTGAAGAACTGAAAATTTTATTTGTATTGAAGCCTGGATTGTTAATCCTTCTTTCATAAATGGCTCCTTAGTGTTGTGCCTAAAAGCTCATTACTGAGAACAGGGGTCTATGCTTCTCTCTATTGTGTCTTCTGAGTTTCACAGTTTTGCTTAAATATGTAGATTTGTGAAACCTCCTGAGTTTGGAAAAGATAAACTCTGTGTATAGATCTATTATTTTTTGCATGTGCGTGATCAGTTATTTTAACATCATTTGTTCTAAAGACCATATTTTTTTATCTAACATTGCCTTTACATCATTACCTACCATCAGTCCACTGTATTAAGGTGAGTCTGAATCTGTTTAATGGGCTCTCTACTCTTATGATGAATATGGCTATTATTTTCCCAGGGATATTTTCCATTTGTTTTCTTTTTAGTGTCATTAGCACACGTTTGTAGTATCGAATGATTAATTAAGATAATTTCAGAGTAAATTTAAGGTCAAGTAATTTCAGTCATCCAACTTAGTTTTTCTTCAGTACTTATTTAACTATTCCGGGTCTTTTCTGACTCTATCTGAATTTTAGACTCAATTTGCTTTTATTCACAAAATAACTTTCTGGAAATTTTATTGGTATTATATTGAATTCAATATGCCAGTTTAAGAGAAAGTTTCATCTTGAAAATCTACTCTTCATTTCGTTAATTCTTTCTTATAGTGTCCTAATAACTTGTAGTCTAATCCTCAGTTTCAAGAATTTGCAAATATAATTTTATCATAATTATGTAGTCTTAATGTTATATTTAGATGTTTATTTTATATTATTTCTTTACACATAGTGTGAAGTTTAAGCTCAGCATCCCTGTTTTCATGTGAATATACATTATTTTAGCATCATTTATTGAAACATAGATCATTTTTAATTCCTCTGCCACTCTTGACAAAAATCAATTATACATAGATGTTTCAGTGTGTTTCTGGGTAGTTAGTTAATCTATATGTCTATGCTTATGACAGTATCTGTAGAGTCTTAATAATTGCGATCTCTTACAAGAGCTGTAGTTGGGAAGAAATACGTCCTGCAACATTTCAAAATCATTTGGACATTCTGTCACTTTTTCAATCTGCATAAATTTTACAAGCAGCTTGTCAATTTATACAAAATGTCAACTGGAATGTTGAGTGATTTTTTATTGCATCCATCAATCAGCTTACCATTGAATTATATAATTTTAATTCTTTTCAATGATGATTCACAGCTTTATGCATATCTCTTCCATTTTTGTTAAATTTATCCTTCAGTTTTATATATATTGATGCTCTTTCAGTCAAATTTTTTCTAAAGATTCAACTTTGTATTTATCATATGCTGCTGATGCTCAGAATTATATTTAATATTTCATACCAATTTTAAGCCTTACCAGTTGACTGAACTCATTTATTAGCTCTAATATATGTGCGTGCTCATTTATTGCCTAAGTTACTGTATGTATGTGATCATGTTATTTGTAAATGACATATACCTGTGTCTGTTTCTCACCTAATTTTTGTTTTTTCCTGGAGCCTCTACTGCAATAGCAAATACAAGTAATAAGAACAGATATGCGTAGATATGTTTGGAGAAAATGTTTAGTCTTTCAACATTTACTGTGATCTTAGCTGAGCATTTTACTGAATACTCTTTGTCAGGTTTAAGGAGTTCTTACCCTCTTATTCCTAATTCTTAATTTTCTTACCACAGAAGCTTTCCAATTTGTATTAACAGTATTTTCTATGTCTGTTGATATGGTCATGAGGTATCGGTGCTCTGTTGTCAATTTGCTGTACTACATTGTGTGATGTCTTCTGCTAAAGAAACTACAATTCCATGTAGTGGTGTCTATGGAGTATTCCGTATAGTATGGGCAGTAATTCTACGTAGTATCAGGAGCACCTTTTCATGGCATATAATTATTTTGATATTTGAAAGATGTGACTTTTTAATAATTTGTTAAGGATTTTTATGTTCATATTAATGAGTGGTTATACTATTTTAGTTTATTGATGAGGTGTATTACACTGACTTTCAATGGAACAGCCAGTCGTGCATCTAAAGAATAAATAACACTTGGTTCTTGTGATGTCTTGGTCTCGTTTGAGTATCATAGTAGTATAGGCCTTATAGAAGGAATTATGGAGTGCTCCTGTTTTCAGAATTTTTAAAGCCAATTTTGAAAATAATAATGATTCTTTAAAATGTGTAATAGAAATCACCAGTGAGGGGCTGGGGGTATAGCTCAGTGGCATAAGCGCTTGCCTGGCAAGCGCAAGGTCCTGAGTTCGATCCCTGGTACCGGAAAAAAAAGAAATCACCAGTGACTCATGTGTACTTAGCTTTTCATTTGGAAAAATTAAGACTATTCCTTCTCACATGCGTAGTCTCATTTATTTCCTGCATTCAAACCCATTCTAAAAACAAATGTGTTAATTTAAAAAGTGATACTTTATCATGTACAAAATTCAAAAATTACAAAAAGAATTTGCAATAATAAATGTATTTTCGGTCTCTTACATTTAGAAACTGAGTTTCTTCAGTGACAGTCATTGTCACCAGTCTCTCTTACATAATCTGGGGATCCTGTATGAAAAAAACTCAGACATGTGCACATTTTCCCCACGAAAATGCTAAAACAATGCTGTGAGCATTGCTTCTGTGTGCCATGACATACCTTAGAGATTTTCCTCATTAACACATTTTCCACTGAGCAGATATATTTAATTAATTTATTTAATTAGTCACAGATTTATTTAATCGATTGTTGTCTCAGTTTTCCAGTGCTATTGCATAAAACCCAATAATGTAATTGCTCATAATGTAATTGAGCAAGATTAATTTGGCTCAGTTTGTAGGGTTTTCAGTCTATAGTCTGCTGGCTCCATGGCAGGGGCATGGCAGAAGATTGTTGTTCATGGTGCAGCAGACAGGAAGTAGAGACAGATCAAGGGAAGGGAGGAGGGAGGAAGATAGACCTTTTTAGATCACACCTGCTGAGCCACCTCTTTCCACCAGGCTTTACCTCCTAACACCACCACCACCCAGCCATAAAGCCATCAGCGGACTACTACAGGGCTGAGTATCTTGCCCGAAGAACCCAATATATTCACCCATGAGGCTTTGCAGGAACATCTGGAGGAGCCATAACCATTGGCAAGAGGTAATATTTATGTTTTTGTAACATAATTAAAAAAAGCCAACCTTAGATGTCAGGTCTTAGTCAATTACACAGAATAATTGTTTTTCAGGACATCTTACTCATCTATATAACCTTTAGAAATATATAACATGTCGATGCTAGTGATCATGTTGATTCAAATGATTTAGTTTTTTCTGTAATATATCTGAACTAATTTAGAACATTTAAATATCTTACATTTTACATATATCTTATGTATATGTGTGCTTTATGTATCTATGCATAGATTACTCAATGTTAATTGAATACTATATGACACTATATGAATTAAATTTACCTCAATGTTAACTGGATATTATATGATATTATATCAATTAAAAGTGGGGCTGCTTTTTCTGCCTCTCTAAGGCATGCCTTTCCCTTGACAGCTTTTAGACAATTTGTGCATATATGTTGTTTTACAAATAGAAGTTATTAAGTGATCTTTAAATGTGAAAATCAAAGTTTGAAACAGACAGCTTTCTATACTAATTAAATTCACTTTTATGAACATCTAAACAGACAAAATTATGTCAGCAGGTGATGTTATGAGACACGCATATATTATCTAATGTTCAAGTTAGGTTAAATATATGTAATATATTTAGATTTACTTTGAAAGTTCATCCTGCTGTAATTTGATGACTACTGTTTTCCCCCTTTTCTCTGTAACACTTGAAATTAGGTACAGTAGTAAGAAGGCTACCTTTCATAAGAAAGCATAGGTGTCAACACATTCCACTTCAAGAGACTTCCATTTCCAAGTGCAGTTTGAAGGAAGAAAACTGGTTTTTAATGACTCATCCTCTTCAAGCTAAGAATGTGCCACCTACCTATAAGTCCATCAATAGATTAAACCACTGATAAACTTAAAACCTGCATGGTCCAATAACTTTCCCAAAGGCAGGCTTGGGGGACATTCCCGATCCATAATACAACCCACAAAGTAAGAAAAAAAAAACTTCCTGAAGTCTTAGAGCACTTCTCTAAGGAATCTGCATTTCATTCTTATGTTATTACTTTTTGTTGCAGAGACACAATGCTCAAAACTCATCAGTTGACAGAGGAGAGATTTGTTTTGCTTCACAGTTGCAGAGGTCTCAGAGGACTGTGCTTGGTCCACCAACCCAAAGACAGGAAGAAGATGGTGCAAGAGTTTCATGGAGAAAAGCTGTTCACATCGTGGCATGCAGGAAACAGACAGAAAAGAGAGGAGAGAGAATGTATTTTGGTTCACGGTCCCCCGTGCTCTGTACTTAATTAGTCTCCACCTACTGACAGTAAGTCTTCCATGAACTCAGCAGTGGTCTAATGCAATGAAGAGTATAGAACCCTGTGTTAGTTATGATTCTTATTGCTTAGACAAAATACCCAACACCAAAAGTTCATGAAGGAAAGGTTCATTTTAGCTCACAATTTGTAGAGGTTTCAGTCCATAGTCAGCTGGCTCTCAGGCAAGTTGATGGCGAGGAGAAACAGTCCGTGGCAGGCAGAAAGCAAAAGGCAGCAAAGCAGCAAGTCCCACAGCAGCCCTCTCTTGACCACTTACTTTCTGTCTGAGTGACATGCCCTTAGGGTGTGTAACACTCGCACAAAGGGTGGGCTGTCCCATTACCCACTCTGAGAACTGCTCCAAACCAACCAGTGTACAAATTTAGTCCTCACACATCCTTGACCCACGCACCACACACTCTAGATCCACCCACCCCTGAAAAGCCCCACGTATGACCTCATGAGACTTTGAGGGGGACATCTAGACACAGCCATAACACACGCTGACTCAGTCACCCTCCATATACACGAGGCTTGTAGGCGATGTACCATATTTAAGCAATCCACAATGATTCTCAAGGGTATCAGCCTAATACTGGCTTTCCAGATCTTTCAGCATGTGTACACACACAGCATAGGTTAAGTAAAACCAATTGCTTTTCTAAACAGTATTGCCTTCTACACATATCATTATTTGTTCTCAGGTAATGAATGCACTCTTATAATTAGGAAGCAGCAGAAGATACTCAGTAAAAAGAAATAAGAGAGTCATTGACTCTGGAGCAATGCTAACATTTCAAAGGCTAAATCAATGCAAGACAATTGCTAAGCAGTAGTGTCCTATGTGTGCTACACCCGTCATTTGAAACAGAATTTTAGAGGAATTGAATTCAATTTTGTGGGTAAAAAGGATTTATAAAATAAAATTAAAATTAAGCTTTTTGAAAAATAAGGACATTTTATTACTATATTATATACATTGATATTGACAAAAAGGTAGACTAAATTCACTGTAGATTTAGTTTGCTTTTGATGTAAATTTCATATTTAACCATTTGGTTTACATTTTAATTTCAAGGTAACTAAACTACAAAAATGTTCATGTTACATCTAAGCATAATTTTAATTATTGTTAAATTTCTTTCATAAATTATGGACAAATTGTAAGTACTTTTTACTGGTATTTTAATTAAATATCTTTAAATGACATAATTTAATGCCTGTGTCAGGCTTGCTTTGGACATTTCTAATTAAAATAACTTTATTCTATGGCTTAGCCATTTTACTAGGATTTTTTAAGAAAAATATATATTGGCTATTTTTGAAAAACTGTAGTGTATATTTAATATAATAATTTGTTTTCAAAACATAATTATCTAAACCACTGCAAAATTGTGAAATGCACAGTCCAAGAATATAATCTCTTATGAGTAATTGCATCTAAATTAAAATATGTTCCACTCCTTTATTTTAAAGATTACTTAAATATTTAAAATTTTATAGTCTGTTGTTGCTTTATGTATTTGAAAACTGGGATGAGGAGCAGTTTTCACATAGAACTCTATCATGCACGTGTCATTAGCACTTTCTTAAACTAATTTATCAAAGAGGAATGGACAAGTCAAATACTTTAAAGAATTATGGCCCATGAGGCCCTTTATTGGTCCTCATGTAAACATAAGAGTACAAAACTCGGTCTCATAGCATTACAAAAACAGATATATAAATATTGCTAAGTACTAATTAGCTCCTAAAGGGATGACTGAGGTTCACTGCCTCATTTGAAAGATTTATTTTATTCAGAAAAGAGACTAGAAGGAGGAAACGTACATAGATAGATAGTCAGTTATATAAAAATTATTTTAAAACATCTCTATATAAATAGTGTTTACTTATGGATGTTTTGCATGAAAAAACAAATGAAAGCTCTGATTATTTAACCATTCTACAATCAAATAACTCTTTCTAAAGAAGCATGCAAAGAAAAACTTACCTGTATACATGTATTATTGAAGATTTGTGGAAGTCATTATTTACAACAAGGATATGAATGTCTGATTCATCACAAGAATTTAAAAAGTACATATGATCATATAGCACATAATTCATAAAATAATTTTTTGTATTTAGTTTTCTTAATGTGAGCAAATGTATCCACATTCTGAATCAGTAGTGCTGAACCTATGACATGCGCACCACAGCAAGCACACAAAACCCTCTCTGACAGCGCTTGAACCAAGTATCCCAGCATCACTCCAGCAGCAAAGCATCGGATGGCAGTGCATTGCGGGCACTTTGTGACAAGTCTGTTGTGGGACACTTGGCCTCTAAAAGGTTGACCGCCACTGTTCCAAATTGCATATTTATTCCAAATCCATGAACTCACTGGGGAAATGACCTGGTTCTCATTAGCAGTGCATTTTTCATAAAGACCATGAGAACGCTTTGACAGTTAGGAAAGGTGACAATATAACTGTTCAGAAAGTAGATGAAATGTTCTCTATACTAAAAGAAAAAAGAAAGATATAGCTTGATAATTAAGTATTATTATTTTAATTTCCTAGTAAAACTATCTTTTTGGTAGGTATTTATTCCTGCCTTCCTTGTTACCCAGAGAAAAGGAGCTTAATACCTTTAGTAATAAAATAGATGTAACAGACATTGTTAAGAAAAAATAGAATGCTTTTCTTTTCTTTTGTAAATTATTACTTTTGCCATTTTTCACTGTAAAATAAAATCACCCAATGACCAAGTCTTTTAGGCACTTACTATGCATATAAATTTGGAAAAATTAGAAAAACTACTCCTTATAGTGTTAGTGACCTTTCAGTTGGAAAAGAATAAAATAAATTAAATTTTCCAGATGTCCAGTTTCCTGTTGCTACTGTTGAGGCAGAAGATAACCATCAAGAGACAATGTCAAGTCATAGTGGGAGGGAATGGAAACAACTTAGCAAAGGGTTTAGGCCTATAGAGTGTCCACCAATGCTGTGAGTTGGTAGTAACAAGCTCCTGCATCCAGTACTGGATTCCTATTGTATTTCCTACATACCCAATAGTCATCGGTTTTAGGGGAGAGTATGGCAACATCACTGGTCTGTAGCTAAATAGTTGGTTTGAGTCAAGAACAGAGGAGAGGCAATGGTCCTGAGGACAACTGCATTGAGCTCTATCAATGCTAAGAACATGTGTCTGGAGAAAGGATGTAGAAACAGGAAGAAGTCCCTATCTTCTTTGCCAAAGGGACTCCAAGCTCCATAGTGATATGCTAGTGACAGCAGAAGTAGCTAGGCATGCGATCATCTCAGGACCTCCAATAAGAAAATCACATTTCTGGCCACATTTCTATGTTTCTTTTTAGTTATCTATTTGTTGGCAAAGGGCAGAATGATCAAAAACATATAGTTTGTTTTGGAGGAACCTATGTGCTCCATTCTGTCATAATACCTATAAGCCGCATTCATCTTTCCTGTATGTACAGAGCATCTTGTACATTGCAGTGGGATGGAGAAGAAATGGGTTAAAGAGGCAAACATACTTTAAGATTACTGGTGGGGACCCGTACTAACATTACTTCCTTTGTCTCTCGTCCTGTCTTGGTGATGACAGCAATAAGGAAAGTTAGATGTACTGTAAAGGATCATCATGGTACTGGCAGAAGCAGACCCGAAGATCAGCGGAACAGTTTAGAAGATGCAGACACAATTACAAACACACTCAGCCACCTTATATTTGACAAAGGGACCAATCGTGTTCACTGGAAGAAATATAGTGTCTTTAATTAATAGTACTGGCAAAACTGACTCTTCACATGCTGAGGACTAAGACTCGACCCATGTCTATCACCATGCATTAATGTCAAAATGGATCAAAGATCTAAATATTAAAAGAGAAACACTAAATCTACTAGAAGAGAAAGCAGGTAAAAACCCTGAAGCCATAGGGGTAGGCAGAGAGTCCATGAACAAAAACCAAACTGCATGGGAAATACTTCAACAAATCAACAACTGGAATCTTATCTTATTGAAAAGATTTTGTGCATCAAAAGAAATCACCAACAGAGTAAAAAAAAACAAAACCACAAAATAGGGAAAAAATTTTAGCAAACTGCCCCTCAGACAAAGGACTTCCATCCAGAACATATAAAGAATTTAAAAAATCAGGCCCCAAAATTCAAAAATGGGCATCTGAGATGAATACACATTTCTCAGATAAGCAAATACTAATAGCAAACAAATATAAGAAAAAATGTTCAATATCATTAGTAATTTGAGAAATGTCAATTAAAAGAACACTGAGATTTTATCTCACCCCAGAAAGAATGCCTGTCATTAAAAAGATCAACCAATAACAAATGCTAGAGGGGCTGTGGGGAAAAAGAGCACTTCTTCACTGCTGGTGGGAGTGTAGATTGGTGAATGCACCTTGGAAATTAGTGTGTAGTTTCCTCATCAAATTTGGATTAGAGGTCTTACTTAACCCAGCTATTCCTGGGTAAATACCCAGAAGAAATGAAAATATCATATCACAGCAACATATGTGCACCCATGTTTATAGCAGCACAATTTGTCATAGCTAATTCTTGGAAACAACCCAAATGCCTATCAATGAAGGAATGCATAAAAAAGATGTGATATCTTTAAACATTAGAGTATTACTGAGCTATAGAAAAAGATAAACTCGAGGCTTTTGTAGGTAAATGGATGCAACTAGAGATCACACTCATAAGAGAAATAAATTAGACCCACATATGTGAACATCATATAGTCTCCATAGTATAAGAACCTGAAATAGTAAATAAAGCCCAAAATTACAATAGATAATATGAAAGAGAAAGAAATTGCTTAAAGGAAGGAACAACTGGGATGAGGGAAAGAAGAAAATGAAGGAGAGAACTACTTGTCACTGTCTTTGATTGCCTGATCAGTCTTACATTCTTATGTCTGTTGGACTGAGCAACTTGGTTGTAGATGTATGTAATGTAGAAAGCATTGTTAATTCCTATCATTTTGTTTTAAGGTTGTGTATCATTTTTGTTGTTTTTGTGTTATTTTGCTTTTATCTTCACTGTTGTTTTGTTAGTTTTTTTATGGCAAGAAAATATGTGTGTGTGTGTGTGTGTGTGTGTGTGTGTGTGTAGAAGGATAGCTTGGATAACTGTATTGCTGATGTGCGGTGGTTTATTGAAAAGAACATTTAATGCTCAGTTTTTTTATATTTTGACCAATTTTGCATGCTTATATCTGGTAATATGAGCAACTGATGTGAAGAAAACAATATGCAATATAACAATAATTCGTGAATTCCTACCATCTTGTCTAGTGAAACTCTGTTGTCTCTAATGTTTTCCTAAATTATTATTTCCTTATTCTCTTTAATGGTTTGATCACTCTTCCATTCTTAAATCATGTAATCTGATCATCTTCATTGAAGATAACAATATTTAACCTAACAATTATTATTAATTCCTATAATTTGGTTTGAAATCCTGTATCACTCTTAATGTTCTTGTCTTGTTTTGTTTGTATTTCACTATTACTTTTCTACTGATCTCTTTATAGGTAAGACATAAATAATAAATAAATTTAATATAGAAAAAAGAATGAATGGTCTATATGACTACTGATTGCTCATGTAAATATCTTTTGTCTAAGTTGTAGCAACTTATGTAACTTCATCTTAATCATTACTCAGAAATTCAGGCAATTCTGAGATACAGCATACTAACCACTGTTCTTTGAAAATCTCATTTATAGGTAGTAGCAAAATGTATTTTTATTCCTAACAAAGTATTGTCATCTACTTAGCAATACATCTCATGGAGATGAAAGAAAATCTTTGTAAGTACAATAAAGATGAATAATGAGAGACATGAAAGTAAAATTAAATTTTGTAATAAAACAGCTTCATTAGAAGAACAGAGAAAAGGAACCAACTGGAGTGAACTGGAACAATGGTCTTATTCAAAGATGAAGTGGTTCAATGCAATGGGAAATTTGAAAGTTCATATGATTTAACCAATGTATGTTTGATTAACTCTAAATTTATAAAGATTTATTCTTTCTTCTTCTATAATTTCAACATAAAATGTGCCACTCTTCCAAACTGGTAGAGATTTACAAATTCAATCTCTAGATTCTGTCCGATCTAGTAATGCTATGGCTTGTGTCTAGATGTCCTCCCAAAGCCTCATGCAGTCATAGGTGGGGCTTTTCTAGATCTGGCTGAATCTACAGTGTGTGATTGATTCACAGTGGAATGCTAAGATTAAGGGTGGATGGTTACTAAATCATCCCACTGATTGGTTTTTTACTACTCTGATCCTGGTATCCTGTATATAATATAAGGGACAAAAAGAAGCTTGTCTTGCCCCTTGCTTGCTTTGCTGCCTTCTGCCCACCATGAGCTGTTTCTCCTCTGTGATGCCATCCCACTTTGGAGCCAGCCAGCTACAGACTGAAGCTTCTACAAACTGTGAGCCAAATGAACCTTTGCACTGTTAACTTTGGGTGGCAGGTATTTTGTCTTAGCAGTGAGAAAAGTAACTAAGACAAGTGACAACTTCTGTTTAGCTACCTTGAAACTAACAAAAGTGAAACAGCTGAGCATGTGAATGGCTTTAAATTACTGGCATTATAATTCAGTTGTTATATCTAATATATTAGAAAACTTCATTATGAGTTACTTTTGCTTTCACTGAAACAGAAGCTGCCTTTCAATAGGAAATATTATAAAGCAAATTTCTGTCTTGTTGTTTAAAAATCATAAGAAAAAGATTGACTTGTATTTCTAACAAATTTTATGGAAAGTATGTGCAGATAATAGGTTAAAATGTAAATTTCTCATCAGATTTATGACTAGGGTGAAAATATCTTTTTTATTTTTAGTATTGCTAAGTTAGAATATCAAAACACTGAAAATTGAAGTTATTTTTGAGTTGCACTGTTTTTGTAAACTATTATGTACATTCAAAGAATAACTTTTGCATTTTGGGGCCTATTATTGATAAATGTCAACTTTCTCATTAAGTCAGAGGTGGCAGTTTTGGAAGACTAGAAGGAAAATACCTTATATAATTAAATTATACAGTTTGCTAAATGTGGACTGACATGGGCGGGATAGGTCTGAGAAGAAATAAATAGATTTCTAGAGTAGTGAATAGTGCATTACCAGTATAATGCCTTATAATGAATTAAATTAAAACTGCATTGTCAAATGAGAATTTAATTGAGATATTTTATAGTATATTTTCTTCAAAAGAAAATAGCACAATTGCTGGGTGTGGTGGCACATGCCTGAAATCCCAGCACTTGGGAGGCTGAGGCAGGAGGATCATTGCAAGTTTGAGGCCAGCCTGGGCTACAAAGTGAGCTCAAGGCCAGCCTGAATTGCACAGGGAAACTCTGTCTCAAAAAGACCAAAAAAAAAAAAAAAAAAAAAAAAAAAAAAAAAAAAAAAAAAAAAAAAAAAAAAAAAAAAAAAAAAAAAAAAAAAAAAAAAAAAAGCGTAATTGGTAACTTAGTTTAACTGCCTGATCAAAAATGAAAATGATCACAAACCAAAACAATGTAACAAAGAAGAAAAGAACGAGACAGTATAGTAGATGGAAAGACTGAAACGTATACACAAATATTTATCCAGGTGAAAGATGAAAACAGTTAATCAGAGGAGGAAGGTAGTGAAAACAGAAACATTGGTGTGCAGGAAGAAAGCCTGAGCACCCAGCACCCTGCAAAGGCTCAAAATTCCAAATAAGTGGGGAAAAGTGAGGTTCAAATATTTCATACAGCAATAAATTATTAAAATAAGCAGCATAATTTCATATTTTGTGCTGATTACCTATATCCCAAAATATTGTTTGAAGGTACTCTTCCATGTCCTAATTGAGTGTTTTTTTTTTTTTAAACTGGTGAGGCTTTAAAATTTCCTTTAAAAGGTTACTTTTTAAGTTAATAAAATAATTATATACAGCACATTGTAACAGTAGTAATTTCCCCTGAACAGTCCAACAGACCCTTTAGAATAAATCCACTCACAGACTGGTAATTTCTAGAGAACAGGAAAGTTAATTCCTAGGAATCTTTCTATTTTAATTCCATTTACAAACTATGGAAAATATGAGTGCAGCTGATAGTTCTTTTCAAGTCAAATTTGATTTTCTCATCTAAAATCCTAAACACTTGTAAGTTGTAGAATATACAGTGCCTTACATTGATGTAAGTACATGGTATGTTGCTGGAAAATGTTAAAAGATACTGTCACCCGCTATATTCATGTGATAATAAGATCTTCAGAACTTTGCAATAAGTGGATTCACTCTAATGCGAATAAAATGTTACTCAACATTTTATTGGTGCATAGGGATCATAAAGAGTAACGGTATACATTGTGCTGTTTCCAAATACGTGTATAACATCACTTGTTACTCTAACCCCAGGTGCTCCGCCCGACCCTCCCAGGCTTCCTTTTCCAGCACCCTCGCTTTCTGTAATATCTCCCTCTATGCTCACGTCCCCTTCCCCACCACGTGCAATGCTCACCTTTCTTGAGTCTGGCTGGGAGTTTTGTTGTTCTAGTCTATTATCTAGTTTTAAATGACTTTCTTATGCACATAGAAAATTATATTTTCTTTGCACAATAAAATTAGACACTCTATATGATTCATATTACTTTTACCATTTTATAAAATGTTCTTTAAAAATTCAAATCTTTTTGCACACAATACACAGGAGTGAATTAGAGGTATTGCTTTTAAGTTCAAATGCCTCTAGAAATAAGCCTATTCCATGGCTGGTTCCTTTGCTTTTAGTCCCAATTTTGTGTGTGTTTAAAGATTATTTTAGAAATTCATGTATCTGCTGCTTTGTTGCTGGAATAACCAGAATATTTATCCCATCAGGAAACTGTGTATTATTTTTCTCATACAGTTGGCTCCAAAAAAAATTGCAAGATGAACATTTTCTAAAGTTGTCATACTTTTTCCAACTGACCCTCTTTCTCCCTTGCGGTGGAAGTGGTTCCATTCACGTGAAGTGATTTCACAGGTTTATGTATCTGTCCAAAAACTCAAAGAAATGAATGAGAGAATTTTTGTCATTAATTTTTTCAAAGAATTTGAGATAATTCTATTTGAAGAGCATTCATGTAGGCCTGAGAAGAGATTAACAGTTGCATGTGATACACATACTTCTTACTTTAACTATGATGTAAATCAATCTAACTTTATGAAGGTGTCAACATAATCATAAAAATTATCCAGTTTCTCTCTATCCTCAAATTGCTCTTAATGAAACTGATATACTAAAGGAAAGTGGTTATTAATATGCTTACTTTAATGAATATATATTTATATTATATTTTATTATGCATCTTCTCTAACCATTATTTCGTATTTTTAAAAAATTTAGCATTAATTGATGTTGAAATTGAGAAAGGTAAATTTTTCCCATCGAACAATTCTGAAGTAGGTCATCTTAATTTCCATTGACTAGAATAAGCCATTTTTGGTTAATAAAGTATATTCTATGAATTTCATTTTCCTTACTTGTATGAAAATTATAAGAGCACAAAACCCAAGAGTGAATCTTAGCATAAAACAAATTAGCAATTGTTGCAGAGAACTTGATCCCCTACCAATTAGAAGCATGAATCTAGTTTGAAAAGTCAAAGGAATTTGAAAGAGTAATGAGTTTTACTGACAGACTGCATATTCCCTTGCAAAACTTGTAGCAGCACAAAGCTTTCAATGTGACTGTAAATGGACTCAACTACCTTTTGTCTTGATAAAGGTTAATTTTTTTCTTTTATTGTATGTATTTATTTCTATTTTTCTGTTTCCCTCGAGTTTTGGGGAAGCATCCCTTATTTTCATTTAATTTCCTGCATTCCTGCAGACTCCATTTTTGTGGGAAATTTCATTCTGAAACACCCTGTTGTGTGCTCATTAAAGATTGCAAAAACTCATTTGGTAAATAAAGTATGTATTGATACTCTACAAGACCATATGAATAATATAAATAAAAACTTGTTCCTATTAAACTATCTAAAGGTTAGATAGTAAAATATTATATACACTCTAATATCCTTTTTTTGAGGTGGACCTGCTATGTAATTCAAGATGGTCTTGAATACATTACATAGCTGAGAGTATTCTTGAACTTATGTTGATTTTCCAGGTTCAGCCTCCTGAGTACTGGGATCACAAGCGTGTGTCACCTTGCTAATTTATGGTATGGTAGTAATTCATTTTTTCTAAAACATCAATAAGATGCCATGCAAAAATACTGTCACTGGAAAGTTTTCACAGACTTAAATTGAAGACACTAAGGTACAATACTTTGTGTATACCTACATAAATACATGCTTAAATTTGTAATGACATCAGTCAGGTTCTTGACAGAAAAAAAGCATCGCATCCGTAGTGGTAGTGCACACCAGCTTTTAGATGGATGACTTAGAGAATGGCGGAGAGGACAGAGTGGCCCGACAAGGAGTGTAGAGGTAACCATAGATGTTAATACCAGAAAGCCGCTGGTACAAAGCAGAGTGGAGAAGCAATACACGCAAATGTTTACCACACTTGGAAGGACTCACAGCTCTGAAATCTCTGGCCATAGATGGGAGAATGCAGTTACCGTGATTTCAGTGACATAATAGGGGAGCTACTCTTTCTCTGCCATTTTCATTGTCCAAGGTCCTTCCCTGATCACTGGTAAAATTCATCAAAGATGAAGAAACCATCTTGGTCATTGTACAAATTGTTTAACAAAATATTGACTTAAAATACATATATAAGGCTAGCTTCATTTGAATGAGATAAACTGAGTTCAGAGCTCTGGCAGTTATAATTTATCAACATATATTTTGGAAGATTGACAATGAACTACCATTTCAGAAATACGTCTTAACGTATCTGTAAAGAAAATAAATAGGGTAATTTCTATGAGAGATTATTTTATACCAAAATATTCTAACAGAATCATGGTGCCTCAAGGTCTTCACAGCCAGAAGGCACGGGCTAAGTTTGACAAAAAGGAAATGTAACGGACATAATTTCTGTTGGTTAGATTGATAAAGCTCCCAGGTCAGACCACAGTATGGTGCTTAGCGGGAGCGAAGGTAAAACATTCTTAAGAAGTTCTGCCTGTGGTCAGTCAGCAGCTTGGGAATCAACGGTAGTCCAGTTGTTTGATATGGAAATCAATCAAGAATTACAAGAAATAGTTCTCTTGTTTACATTATATTCATAATGCCATAGTGAGCATCCACTGTCAAGATAAATTCAGCTGCTGGCACTTTTACATGGTGACTTCTTCCAAATGTTACCCGAATCTGAAAATACGAGGGCAAATGGAGTTTAAGATTATAAAGATATGTTCCACAAGAATATAGTGGAGGAGTACCTAAATTAGTCACCGTGCTGGTGAAGATGGGTAGAAAAGGTAAATATTTATAGATGATTCTTGAAGATAAATGTCAAAGTTAATGGCTAACATGCTGAGTATTTTCTCTGTATTAAAATTATTGCAGCACTTGTTGCATTACATAATTGAGATTAAGAATCCACTCACAGGCATTTGAGCGTTCCACTGTCACCCAGGAGGAAACTGACAGGGAGGAATGCCCCTTGACCAAGCTTGCAGACGTCACACTGAGGCTCAAGCTGGAATGTGGAGGTGTATTTTCAGACCCGATGTTCTAGAGATTGTGTTACAATGTCTCTTTTCCCAAGATATTCATGTGTTGAAATCAACTATACAAAAACAGGTTTTGGGGGATGTATCAAGTAATATTACAAAACTGCAGCAATAAAATAACGTTATTGGCACAAAGCAGACATGTGAATTAATGGAATGTAATAGAGTGCAGAACTCTTCCTGCCACACTCAACCATCTGATATTGACAAAGGGTCAATATCTATAGACTATAAGAAAGACAGCTTCTTTTGAAAGGCTGGAAGGAAAACCACTATACACATGGATAAGAATGAATCTTGCCCCATATTTTTTATCTCACACTCAAATAAAATCAAAATGGACGAAAGACCTGCAAATTCAAACAGAACACTAATCTGATGGAAGATAAAATAAGTAACTCTGGAGGTCATTAGCATAGAATAAGATTTTATAAACAGAAATCCAGTTGCACAAGAAACAATTTCAAGAATAAACAAATAGGAGTAAATCATATTTAAAAGCTTCTCTCCAGCAAAGGAAATAATCAACAGATTGATGAGACAACTATAAAATGAGAAGAAAATTTAGCAGCTACTCCTTGGACAGAGGATTAATATCTAAAATATATACCGGACCCAAATATTAGATCTAACATAATAAAAGATGATTAAAAATGAGCTATTACAAGGAATAGATAGTTCTTAGGACTAGTGCAAATGGCTAGTATGTGTGTGAAAAAATGTTCAACCTCATTGGCCACAGAGAAATGTAAATTAAAGTAACACTGAGATGCCACTGTATTCCAGAAAGAATTGCTATCATCAATAATTCAAATAATAAGAAATGCTAATGAGGGTGCAGGAAAATAGAACCCATATATTATTGTTGGAAAGGTAAATTAATGTGATCAGTATGAAGATTCCAAAATAAATTATTAACATCATTCAACCCAGATTTTCCCCTTCTAGTTATCCTTCTGAAAAAGCTAAAGACATCATATCACAGTGACACCTATATAACAGCATTTATAGAAGCATACCTCACAGTAGCTGAATCATGAAGAGGTCTATATGTTCTCTCATAGATGATTTGTTAAAGAAGTAATGGTGCTTCTACATAATGAAATACCACTGTAACATAAAACAGAGTGAATTCTAGTTATTTGTAGGAAAATGGGTGCACGTTGAGATCAGGATGTTAAGTGAAATAAATTAGACAGACAAGCTTAAATAGCCACAGCTTCTGTTATATGAGAAAACCATGGTGTGAATAAAAATAAAAATAAAGAACAGATCATGGGAATCAGGCAGATCTTCTGTAAATAGGAGAAGAATCTGGCGATGGAGGGAGAACTAGGAAGCAGAGGGGAAGGGAATGGAAAGATCTAAGGTATGCCGGGTACATACAGGCCTCCCCACAGCGAGTGGAATCACTATGTACAGCGAATATGTACTATTACTTTAAATGAAATTTTGATATGTTTTAGAATGAGTTAAATTCCCACTGGTTTCATTCTGAGTCTTCGACAATTCCTTCCCTTAGTACATCAATGGAATCAATGCTCTCATGGCTTTCATTTTGCTGCTCACATCCTGGGGCAGCTTATGCACCACACATTTGAAATCAAGAATTTTAGTCATGCTTTAAGCCCAGAATTAGCCACTGAGCTATAAAAGTGCCTCAGAATTCCAAATTTTGATCACTTAAAACCTCTGACATTTTAATGTCTATAACTGAAATATTAGCTAAATACTCAAACCCATGTCTCTTTCACAACAAAAACAACTGCCACTACTGTTTCTACTACAGCTAAAGAAAGCAGGCACGCTCTAGAGTCCATTTGTATCAGAGTCTGTGTGATCATTGTCATCTTGGTACAGCCTTGTGCAGTTTCTGAGAAGCAATGTAGGTGGATTCGAAAACATTCATTGAATTACACGTAAAAATTTCTAATATGAGGTGACCATAGCTCAGTGGTAATGTACTTGCCTAGCATGTGCAAAGCCCTTGGATGAATCCACAGTACTATAAAACATGCATAAAAAATGAAGGTGGCAAAATGTATTCCAATATCTATAGCACTGGCCCTTATTAAACAGACACTTTCTGCTCTCAAGTTTATTCTTCACAAGCTGCAGATAAAACTGAGTATTTTGTCTTCCTTGCACCCAGTTCAACTCAAGTCAGTCTCGCATACCTAGCAGAATTTGTATTTTCCTCTCTAGTCAACAGTCAACACTTCCAGCAGTATCTGGGCAGTCTCGGTAAGATGAAGGTCACCTCTAAAGTCTTTCTTCCTGATCCGAGGGCACTTTGTTTTTAAATCCCCCGAGGGGGCACTGAGTTGGTTGATGTAAAGGTTAACTTGCAAGTACAGATTGCTGGAGCTCTGGTTCACACAGTGTACTATCTACCTTTGCATATTAGCTAAAACATGGTTCTCAACGGACAGCTAAACTGTTATGAGGCTTTCTTCATGATCAATTGTGTGTTATCTTTTAGAAACTAAAAGCCAGCCAGAAGCAATTTCTCAAAAGAACAGAATTTTATGTTGTTTTCACTGAAGAGGGTTTAGTTTCACTTCAAAACACAGAGATCTGGGGTGTAAATGCTTCAGCAGAAGTTAGCACAAACTCTACAATTCATGAAGCACAGCATTTTGTCACCTATGACGTGAAATGAACTGGCTCCAAGTGGTCACAGGTGGAAAGTGATGTCACACTTTGAGTTACAACTGGGGCCATTTAAACATACTTATGCTCTGAGCTGAAATCAAAGCCTAAAAACATTCCAAACTATACAACCCAATATTTTAAACAACCCTTAAAATTAAGGCTGCTCCCAAATAATTATTTTTCTCCTATCTGTAGGAGAGTTGAAGTATCTAAAGTGTAGTACTATGTTTTCTTTAAAATTGGTAAGACAATGCAAAAGTTCTCCAAATTATAGCATGGCCATTAATATTTTTAGGGTGTGTCTTCTTTGTCATGCATGTACCAAACCAAGAAAACTAGACTGTCTCAAATTTTGTAATTATCAAGTACCTCATGCAAGGCATCACTTCTATATTGGTTTCTGTGTTCCTTGTTAAAGAAAAAAACAACACTCAGTATCTCTCCTTACTTAAAACATTGAGTTATACAAACTTACTTTAGAGAGCAAAGGAGTACTGTGACCCTGTGTTTAATTAGTTCCTGTGTTCTCTGTTTATTAGGATGTATGAAGACCATTTGTCAAATCAGATTGTGTCCCCATTTCTACAAACTGCATTCATTTGTCTCAGTAAAGAGAAAGCCAGAAACCTAAAGCAGGACTTACAAGGTCTCAGATCGTGTCTTCCATAGGGACATGAAGGAATTTAGATTATCACTTCCTTCACTTTAGCTGTTCATTACTACAAACAGATGAACGAGAGTTTTCCTCCTAGAAATTCAGATGAAATTGAATTCCTGTGCATAAAATGCTAAGAGATATGGCCAGGTGCAGTAGCTCATGCCTGTACAGTCTCACTCACTTCGGAGGTGGAAACAGGAGGGTCACTGGAGGTCTGATTTTGAGACCAGTAAGTTCAGAATAGCGAGACTACATTTCAAGATGAAAAAAATCAAAAGAATTAAATATATTATATGAGCTTTCAGAGGTGATTAGTTCTCTGCAATGATTAATGTTTTCATTCAGTAATGGGTCTTGGGGCTGGGGATATAACTCAGTGGAATAAGCGCCTGCCTAGCAAGCGCAGGGTTCTGAGTTCGATCCCCAGTACCACAAAAATAAATAAATAAATAAATAAATAAATAAATAAATAATGGGTCTAAAGGGACAGATGGGATAGTAGATAAGCAGGTGACTTTTTATTAGCTATAGAATTGAGTCTCTCTGGGGCTTCTGCTTGCTCCCTTTTACACTCTCTGTGATGAGCTGCGCTGCCTCAGAGCTCTGAAGGCACCATCATTAGAGGTCTCCCTCCACGGCGGACCAGAACCGTGTACCAAAACACACTGCTTTTGTTTATAGCCTCTTGTAGTCAGCCTGTTGTAGTGTGTGACTAGCAACGGAAAATGGACAGAGACAATTTTTATTACATCTTCCAATGTTGTGAATGCCTCTTTTTTCTTCAATTTTTGATTTTTATTAACTCATGTTTATATTACGCACAGAATTGGAACGTTTATATAATACATCTTAATTCTTTGTTTCTGAGCTATATGAGTGAATGCATACTTATCTTGATTCCACAAGAATTGTCTTCAATGAGGACTTTATTTAAAGTGACATATTGTATATTAAATACTGGAAATCTGCCCACCTATGGCTGCAAAATTTTCACCACTTAAAGTTAGCCAAATTTTTATTATTCCCTTCGATCAGTCTTGCTTCTCCTGGTAAAATTCTAGACTTGTCAGAGCTTTTGGTTGAATGTGTTTATGACATATTCTAGCTGCATTAGTCATAAATAAAATTTATTGTATGAGAATTCAATTACTCAACACATGAAAAATGATGCTGAAACTTGTGCTCTGGGAATGTTCAATAAAATTCCAAATTAGCACAGAATTGCAAGATTGGCCAGGCGAGTCCCCTGGACTTTACTGCCTCTTCTGCTGGACACTGTCAGGGACAGGTGCTCCACCCTGCTGGGACATCGGGAACTAGCTCATCTAGCTGCCCACTCTGTTGATTCTGCTATGAAAAATCTCTAAATGTCATGATGCTGTTGATTCATTTACTTAAGATCCAAAATCTTTCCTGATAAGAGAGAGGGAAGGTGTGACTGGTAAACTTGGATAACCTTCAGCAAAAGGAGGGGATTATCTAGCCTCCTCTAGCACACTTAACAGATGGTTTTCTTGTCTTCCACATGCCTTGAGATTTCCCTCAAATCTAATGGGAGAAATTACCAGAAATACATTCTAAACCTACTAAACAGACTGTGACAAATATATGAGAAAAATAGAATTAAACAAACAAATCAGAAAAATCTTATATCTTGAGTTCAAGCCAATGTTATCATGGTACTTCATTTTATAAATCTATTTTCTTTAGTTTTATTGACAGTTGCTCAAGTGCACTCTTTTATTATGGCATGTGGTGAATAGACTTAAAAATTTCATGCAAAAATAGTTTTCTTGAAATTTGTTAAACACGTATTGATTATGTGGGTTTATGAATAATCAAACAAATGAAAATTTAAATCACTGCTTAGAGAAATGATTGATGTTTTGTGGAACTACACAATACATACATGTAATAATCAACATAGTAAAATTGAGCTAATTGCAAGAGATAAGTGAGTGCTTAATGAAATCTGGTAAAAGCACAATGTCACTTTTAGTTTTATTTTTTATCCTCTAATGGTTTGATCAATCTTGCTTTCTTACATGTGGTAATCTCAGCAACTTCACTGAAGACAACAATATGTAATATAACAACCACTGTTACTTCTTATCATTTTGTTCTGAAACTGTATCACTTTATTGTTTTTGTTTTGTTTTGGTTTTGTCTATGTTGTTGGTATTTTGCTATTGTTTTTTATTGTAAATAAAAAGTAGAAAAGCAGAATGTCATAGTCATTCCATCCATGATCCTCTTTAAAGCTCTGCCTGAATGTATGTGACTGCAACCTAATGGAGTGAAGCAGTATCTACACTTTTACAAGCTTACACAGCTGGAGCCTAGAATATATTAGAACTGTTCCTAATTTTTCAAAGAAGTCTTTTCAAAGAAAGCCCTGTCCTGCTGTGTGTATGTGATTGTATATTTGAAAACAGTATTATCTAAGAAATTTAATTGCCAATAATTAGTGAGCAGTAATTAGCCCTACAATCTCATTCCTCACTTTTGAAGAGACTCTGAAAATGGAAATGAACAAAATGGTACAGTGTCCTAAACTCACTGAGTGAGAACTGTCATTCTTTAAGAAATATAATATGTATCTTTCATTATACTGTATTTATATTTAAAAAGCAAAAGCTAAGTTAATGAAAAATATTTCACTATAAGTATAGAGAATTATTTCCCTCATAATCATTGTGATAAGATCAATAAATATTATTTTTAACAAATATATGAACCAGGTTTTTCTAGTCTTTCATTTTACTCCATATATTAAACTTCACATATAACAGAAGAAAATCTATGCAAAACAAGGGGCAGACAATAAGGTAGGTGCATATTAACTGTGTGGAGCATTTTTCTTCATGGAAGCAAGGTAATTAGGAGTGAATTACCTCATAAATATTGTTTTCATAATGGCATTATTTAAAATGTTTTGAGTGATGAGATACAAATTAAACTTGATTCTCATAAATATGTATTTAACCATATTAGTATAACCATCAAATTAGAACGACAGAATTTTGAAATAATGTAAATATAATAAGTTAGAAAATGGCCAAACTCAGCCAGATGTTCTAAAAACTTTGAGTTAAAATAATCATCTAGAGAAAGAAAAGGAAGAATGACATATAAATATTCAGAAATAATAATCAGTTTTCATTCATTCATTAGAAACAAACATTATCATGTGCCTGTTTCCTATATCACACTAACATAGATGTTGAGGGTAAATTGATAAAATTCAGAAGAAGAGAGTCCTGACCCCGGGGTATTCACCTTGGCTTGGATAACTTCCAATTGAACAAAGACATAAATGAGTAAATTTTACATTGTGACAAATGTCAGAACTGAACATGGAGGCAGTGACAGAAGTGAGAGTGTGATATTATGAGTATGTCAGTTAAGAGAACTTCTAAGTCGGTGAATTCCATGGAACCTGGAGTACTGAACTCTTCTGTTATATTGTGGGGAGAGATGTTAAGGAGCAGAGTGAGTCGTAAAGCAAATTTGTAGTGGAATCATTAAACTGCGCACCTGTGATTGTATAGGAAGGCTGCAGAAAGTATCTCAAATGCGTGCTAATTTCAGGGGGACAAATGCTGGCTAATTTGCCACAGGAAATTAAAAAATGCAATAATAAGTCGTTTTGGCTGTTCTATAAGATCTGGGTACAAGTGACAGGCAAAGCACTATGCCTAAAGTTCAAGTAAAAGACAATTGATTTGACCCCTGAGTAGGATGGAGAGTTAAAAATCATAATGAAAAGGATACAGTTAACAGATGGGTCAGAGGCTTTGAGGAAAGAGATCCTGGATCATATGTGTATGGCAAGAGAGAAAGAAGCTTGTACCTGAGTTTAACATGAGCTAGAGATGTGCTTTTTAAAAGTGAATAACTAATACGGGAAGAGATTATGGAGTGGAATCAAGATACCTGACTATAATATTTGGAGTTTCTGAGAAACAGAAACATTAAACAGGCATTTGGAAATTTAGACCAGGAGGGAGAATGTTACAGACAGGAAACTATGCATATGATAAACGTGTGTAATATATTTCACTCTTACTTTAGGAGTCATTACCCAATGTACATTTTAAAGCAATGCAACTAAAGATCAAATCTCCAAATCCAAATGAGCTTTACAGTATTGTGCGCTATTATGGACAAGGTAATTACAACTCAGTGATAAACAATGAATAAATGAATGTGAAATGACTTCAAGAGCATATTGTAAGGATGAATATAAATATAATCAAAATCAATTTTCCCCCTGTAATTTTAGCCATTTCTTTCATTTAACTTAACAGATGTGAAAGCTTTTCAACACCATGGTCTTGAGTGAAATGACTCAGGTAAGCAAGTTTAAATGTTGTATTTTTTTCTTGCATGAGTAACCCAAAGAGTATATAGAGAGCAGGATGGTGGACAGATAGTAGGAAGTGGGAAGAACTTGTTCAAATGGGAAGGGGACCAAGAGATAGAGAGAGAAGGGTAAAAGGGATGAGGATTTCCTTTTAATTTTAAAGAGAATAAAAAATAACAAAAACAGAGACAAAGACAGAACAGCAAAAGCAATACAAATGATAAATGATACAGGGTTTCAAAACAAAATGATAAAGAGAGAATTAAGGGAATAATGGGAACATGCTCATGTAAATGGGAAGCAGAAGAAAGGTTGAGGGGAGAAGAGAATTAGAAAAAACAGTGAAAATATACTATGTACAGTTTCAAAATCCCCATGACGAATGTGACTGCTATGTATTGCAAACATATGAGGTTAAAAATAAAGATCCTCAAAATTCTGTAGGGAGTTCAATGTGTTAACTTATTGCTATTAAGTTTAAGATGTGTAAGATAAAGATGAGATCTAACTGTAGTAAAAAATCAGTCACAAGCAATAAAAAATTGGAAACTATACTTTTTGCTGTCTTTAGTTGTTTGATCAGTCTTACATCCTTCCATCCAGTGGTCTAAGCACCTTCATTGAAAATAACGGTATGTAATGTGGCAATCATGTTAATTGCTATCATTTTGTTTTAAGGTCATGTATCATTACTTCTGTTTTTGTATTGTTTTGTTTTTGTCTCCATTGTTGTTGTTTTGTTAGTTTTGTTTTCTCTTTAAAATGAAAAAAATTGGTCACCCTATAATCACCCTATAACAATGTACCAGTGAATTTGAAGACACATAACGGATAGTTAAGAGATAGATAAATAAATAATACATAGAGATTAAACCCCATTTAGATGTAGTCCAACCTAAATAATGTCTGCAATTGTCCAAGGGAAAGCTCTTGTCAGTGATCACACTGATGGTCACTGACTTAGAGGTGGGGAAGATGCGTATATGATTTGAAAGGCGCTAGAAGAAATTAACATGTGCCATTACAGGAAAAATGAGTAGCAGGTGATATAAACAATTACTGTGGAAGAGCAGAACTAATTGATAAGTAAAGGATAAGTCACACCTGAGATTATATAAGTATAGTCGAGTGATGTGGAATCTAGTTTTAAACAAATTCTACTGTGTCTGAAATGTTTTAACAGGTTTCTACTGCCGAGTTTCCCTACATTCCTCATTATATTCAGGGTGATAGAGCCTCCCTTCAAGGTACTTGGATGCTACACGCTTACTCAAGGGGAAAGTTTACAGTCTGTTATCTTATGCAGTAAATTGGTTTACTATAGAACACAGCCACATCCCTGGCTATCCACGATAAATGATGATACAGTGATTAAAGACTTTTGCCAAACATTTTATTTTTTATATGTATAAAGATTGAAATAGCCCCCTAAATTCTTAATCATTATATTTATTGTCTCCTATGGATTAAATGGTATATTTACTGAAAATTCTTACATTGGAATTTAAGTCCTCAATATGATGATATTAGGAAATCGGTCCTTGATAGCGGACCGCATAATGAAGGCGGAACCATCATGAGAGTGATTAGTGTCCCCTTAAGAGACTGGAACTGTCCCCGTCCGTGTTGAGAGGACACAGAGACACTGCTCTCTCTGCAAGAGACAGGAAGTCCCTCACCAACACAATACACTGCCACCTTGATCTTGGATTTCTCAGCCTCCAGAACTGTAAGGAAGAATCTTCTTGCTCATAAGCCACTCGGTTATGAAGCTTTGTTACAGCAAACTAAACAGATTAACACACTGTCACATATTGCTTGGAGAGAAATTTCAAGCAGTGACAAGTTGGCAAAGGATATCAGTTTATATTAATACAGTACGTACTTGCTGGACTTCAATTAACTTAGGCTGTAAATGCAATGTTGTTCCTAAACACTATCTTCACTAGATTCAATGGTTCCATGAAGCAAATATTCTGGATCCCGTGTTCCTACACCAATCTCTGCAGTGCTCCTTGGCACTGAGATCAAGTTATGGATCCTTGTAAATTGATTTCTCTTTCTTCACTATTGTAGATGGCAGATTCCTTTCACTTGGTCCTAGGTTAGCCCCCCTTCTTAGCTATGTGAAAGTGCAAATTTTAATTTAAGTAAATGAGAAAAGAAAGATGTCTGTCCCTCCTCACACGGTAGGTACAAGGAGATGCGCAGCTCTTGTAATTCCAAACACTTTCTCCGCTTGAAATTTGTCAAGTAGAAAAGGTCTTTAAAAAAAAAAATTCTGTTTATAATTAGACGCACTCTGTACTCACTTATGTATTTTGTAGTACACACATGATAGAAATATAAAAGCGAATTATGCAAAACGCAGAATTTGATTCATTTTAAGCCATAGGTAATTAGGAAAAGAAAAAACAAAGATTTTAAAGGTCAGGGAAACAGCCATCTGCTAACACCTTGACCATCTGTGAAAGATAATTCAAGGCCAGTTAAGAGCTCCGAGGGTCTGCCACACAGAAAGACATTATTCTGCATCTGAACTCAAAATATAAGGCCTGTAATATTATGTTTTTATATGCAAATTGACTTTAATTTGCTTTCTTAGAGATAGCATCCAGTTTGTCATGATTAAATTCATGGGAGAAGACATTAAAGTGGAAATTATCTACAGATGAAGTATTTATGACTAAAACAATGACCTATTTTTCTGATATTTTATTAAATTCCATATTTACAAAAGATATGTTTAACATATTCATCCTAAAAAAAACATATTCATCCTAGCTATTAATTTATTTTATATACAATTAATAAAACTTTATAAAGTAATAAAATAGTTATATAAACATTATAAAAGTTTATAAATCTTAAATGAAGAAATTGATGTTATTTAATCTCACATCAAGAGGCTGACTTAGTTGTCCGGAGAGATAATAAAATATAAGCTTCACATTCATTCCCCTCTTGGCACAATCTCACTGACAAAATAAATGTGTAAATTTCTGAATAAAATAAAAAGGTTTATATTATATTTTGAATATTTAGATTCGAAGTTGTACATTACTTTGAAATACCTTGGAGATGTACTAATAAGCTATAGATTGCCATGGAATATATTTATTTTGTTATCCTGTAATTGGGTTTTTAATTAATATTTCCACTCATCGCCTGAATTTATTCTCAGCACTTATTATTTTTTGTTATCTTCTGTAATTATTATTTTTTCATTATTTAGTTCAATTATTTATGCAGCTTACAGAACATCCATTTGAAGATGAATCACTCTCATAACCAAATTAAGTTAATGAATTCTTTTTATGGTTGGTGTCATGTGTCTTTTCAAACAATAAAGGCACACCATCTGAAAGTATCCTTCAAAGACAAACAGTAAGCACTACTTTTGCATGCAAAGCATTACTAGATAGGATGAAAATGTTACAAAAAGATGGCATTCTTCTTGTAAGTGATTTTGTGGTTAGAGAAAAATGAACACTTTTGAAATGTTGAATTTATGTCCCAAGAGTAAAAAGTAAATTTCTCTAGTCTGGTCCCTTCCGTTGTTTTCTAAATAAAATGTATTCACTTATGTTAATATTTCTGTCAAAATCACTTTGTTATTTTTAAGGAATTTTTCTACTTTCCAAAGTACCTATGACATTGATTATAATTCTAGTCAGTATTTTCATGGCTGGCTAGTTGGTTAGTTGTTATTCTTGTTGCTTTAAAACCCTCAAAACTTCATCTCATCTGAAATCGGTCTGTATATAAGGAACGAATTTTTAAGTTGATTCTATTTTTTTTCAAGGTTGCTATTTTTCCCAACTCCATTTCTTTTCAACTTCGCCATCTTCTCCCTAGTACCTGACATGCAACCTCTGCTATCTGTTAAAGTCATCAGTTGATAGGATTTCTATTTTACATCATTGGTTAATCCTGAGTCACAAATTCCATGCTAACATTAGTGTTGCTCCAGAATATACCCTGGTGTAATGAGTGGAAAAATTTCATCTGAACATTTAATCTTCATATGTGAATTTCACTGGATTCAGAAAAGCCTAGCAGATAAGTAGAGTATGCTCCCGTGTGTTCCTGTGTCAGTCATGGCCGTGGGTTTTATATATGACCCCTTGCCTATTCCACTATGGCACTATTTTCTTGATCTGTTTTCTGTCTTTGCACCACCACATCACTCTACTATGGATGTTCTTCCTTGGAACTAGATGACTGTGGACTGAACCTCTTGAAACTGTGAGCTAAATTGTCTACTTTAAATTGTGGGTGCTGGGATTGTTTGTTACCCATAGGAAAGTTGATTGCTACACAACTTTTAGGTTCTTATAACAGAGCTAACTTGAATGTAGTCAATATCTTACATTTCTGAGAAGAATGTTAATCAGTCCCATCAATTACTCAATTTTAAATCATTATGTCTAAAATTATTATGTCTGAAAAAATATAACCTTTTTCTAGTAAAGATCTTAAATCTTTCCTACACCTTAAGAAGTAAAATGGTATAACAAGAAAAATATTTCACTGAAGTTGCAATTTCACTGTTTTAATTAAATATAGTCTATACCAAATTCATGGAAATCTTTTACTATTTACATGACAGGAGGATAGTCAGAAATAATAAATATAAGTACATTGTACTCATTTTACTAGAATTTTTTACATTATAAGGATAAGTAAAATCATTTATTTTGAAAGATACATAGTACTATGTACTTTAGAAAATAAAAATATTTATTTATGAACTCATTGATACCAGTATATTTATTATATCACTCAATTTTTAAGTAATAATTTACTAAGAAAGTACATGTGTACTTATCCTCACTATAAGCATATGTACAATAAAACATAACGTTTAGACTTACATATTATACTTAAAATTTTGCTTAAAATTCTTGCACTTAAAATATGCTCTTAATAGATATATTAACCATTTATTTAAAGTAACTCTAGTCAGAAGTCCATCTAACTGGAAATATTTGTATTTTAAGAAGGAAATTGTGTCTATGTATGCCTGTGTGGATATGTGTGTGTGTGTGTGTGTGTGTGTGTGTGTGTGTATGTATACATATATATATGTATATATATGAAAAAATTGAGGAAAAGCAAAATGCTTGTAAAGAAAAGATGTAATGATTATGAAAAGCAATTCAATATTGAAAACTAAGGCTCTATTTGAAATAAAGTTATCCTAAGGGATAAAAGGAAGTGGATTTGGAAATGTATGGGCATGTACTTATTTATATTACATTATTATTAAAGCATTATGAGTTTGATGAAAACTATATAGGATTATTGTAAATGTCAGTCTCAAGGCTGTCTGGAAGAATTATCAGCTTACAAAGTGTAGATATGACCTAGAAATGACAGTGAGACCAGTCATTAAGTCTTATAAGTCAGAGCAGCTCATGCCTGTAATGTGCAACTTGCTTGGGCATCAGATACCCTTTGTGTGTGGACAATAGCCAAGAAAGTAATTGGTTCTACTTATAGTAAAAGCAAGTTCAGCAATGAGGGTATTTTTTCCCTGACTGATGTATATTTCATTTCTACTCAGCTGAGACAAATGAAAAAAAAAAGCAGAGGTTTACACAGCGTCTGTGCTCAGCTTCATTAGTGCACTGACGAGGGACAAACCCAGATCCTTTGTCCTCTATTTTCTATTTCATAATTCAAACGATGACAAACTGAAATATTTCTAAAGTGTGCTGAATGGAAGAAAGCTACTCCCCATCCAGCTAAACTCTTCCTAGATGAATGCAATGTTTTAGAAGGAATTTTTTTCTTTTGATTAAATAATCTTAGGGAAATTTTTAATCAACTCAGAAGCGTCTCAGAAAACACTATTCCTAATATCTTCCTGATATTATTTTAAAATTGGTCTGTTATGGAGATTGTCATCGTATTTTTAGGAGCTGCCTAAAATTACAATGTCTCTTGTTGGGCAATATGTGGAAATCATGGCTCTAATGCCTCCCCCGCTGCTCTGACTTAATTTTAGAAGTCATTAATTTCTTCAGATCACTGGGGCATTGGAGTCAGCTGTAGATTATCTAAACCTACATGGCTAAACTCTGCTAATGAATAAGTAAAAGATTTATTTGTCTTTGGATTTAGAATTTGAAATTCATATTCAGATGTGCACATGCTCTGGAGCACCAGTGGAAAAATAATCATATGACAATTGTGTCTTCAGCTCCTCACTTAAAATCCTGCTGTCATGGCTGTGAAATGCACTTCGGCTGAATACACAAGGAGGAAGTCATGCACAGGTGACCTGTAACCGTGTTATGAGGCACGAGCCTTATTTAGTGTAGTTACTAGCTGATGCGTGCCTTTTCCCACCTCGTTCCAAGGAAAATGAAATCTGTGGAAGAAAAAATCACACCTTCAGCCTGGAGGGTAGAGAACACCCGTAATCTCAGCACTCAAGAGGCTGAGGTTGGAGGATCACTGTGAGTTTAAGCCAGCCTGGCCTACACAGTGAGTTCAAGGTCAGCCTGAAGTACATAGCAAAACTCTGTCTTGAAATAAACAAAAACAAACAAATGAACAAAAAGAGAAAAGTCATAATTCTATTCTGTATACAGAAATATACCACAGTTCAAGCTCTCTATTTCCCGTACATTCTTTAGATAAAGACACATGTCTATGAGAAAAACTTTCAAATTGTGGGAGTTGTAGAAGTATTAACAATATCCATAGTATGTAGTGCAAAATGACTAACACAACGTGGTAGGAGTCAAAAAATAAGAATTCATAGGAAACAAAAAGGATTTCTTCTAAACCCAATGCAAATGGTTATGTGTGACATTTCTTGAAATCTTTCTTTACAGTTCCTGCAACACCTTTATTCTTTGTCTCTCCAAAAGCCATCATTTTATACAAATGAAATACAGGTAATACTGAAATGTGAATTTGAAGATCTGTTTCTCTCTTCTGTCCAGCAATTTATTTCATGCAGGACTGCGAAGTGAAATATTATGAGACTTCATCCAGAAAGACAAGTCAAGGATCCAAATGGTGAGCAGAAAATTCCCTGAAGATTAACTACAAAAAGGCACATGTTAGCAGGCCATGATTTCAACCAAGACATTGTTAATTCCTAGGTGTGCCTTATTCTGTCTTAGAAGGTTTCTTTACATAATATAACATTTCTACCATTTGCCTATGTGAGTTGGAGCATTGACTCTACTGACAACAACTCAAAAGATTTGTGAACTGTACACTACTATAAATATATCATGTAACATAATACTATATTTATGAAATTATGATGTACAGTATAATGAAAAGAGGTATTTCCTTGTCCTTTACTAGCTGTAAGAATTTTAGAACAGATATTCAATTGCTTTTATGTACATATGTCTTCATCTCTATATTTGAAAATATAAGGTAACACTTTTATCACGGTTTTATGGTGAGTGCTGAATGTAATTCTATATATATATGCCAAGGTCTGGTACATTAGAATATATAATATTCCTGGTATTTTTTGTTATTCACAGTTATTTTAATTTAGTAATGTTTTCCTGATTCTACACTTAAGTAACCCAAATCAGAAAGGCTAAAACTTATTTAGGAAGAGCAGGGAGAACTTTTTACATTTTGCTCATTTTTCATCTGAATTAAAGCATGAATACAGATTACACAAATATATGTAAAGTGGCAAATGCCTCAAGTATATAATTGCTTACACAAGTGAGCATGCAGCAACAATTTTATATGCAGAGTCTACTGTCCTGTTAAAGGATTCTGATAAGGAAAGTCTAGTATTAATGAACTTTGGCTTTTGTTGCGTGGGAAAGCCTCTAATCTCTCCTTTATTCTTATAGAAAAGTATTCCTGGTATTTTGGTTTGGCAGTTACTTCTATTTTTTAAAATTCTAATCATCTTAAATGTAAATCACCAGTAGGGCTCCTGCTAGAAACAATTCACTGACAGTATAAGGAGGTTATAATATGATGAACCACTTAGGCTGCTTTTCAAATTCCATCTTCTTTTTACTTTTATCAATCTGATTACACTGTGTGTTCATGCATGTGACTTTGGAATAAACTTATGTGGGAACAATTAGCATCCTGGAATTATATGTGAATTTTTTTCAATATTAGGGAAATTTTCATCATTCTTTGAATCAGCATTTGCAACTGTCTTTCTTGTCTTTCTGAGGCTTCCATAAGGACTGTCTTGTTTTCCTAAACTGGGTCCCATAAAATCCTGAAGCTTCTTTAGGTCTTTCTGTTTTTTTTTTTGTTGTTGTTTGTTTGTTTTTTTCTTTTGGGCTCATCGTGTACAGTTTCCAATAGTCTGTCTTCCAGTTTGCGAATCCTTTCTCGTGCTTCATCTACTCTCCTGTAGAACTGTGGTAGTAAAGTATCAAGTTCAGGCTTTGTAATTTTTCAACAGCAAAATTTCCACTTGGTACTTTTCAATATTTTCTCTTTGTTAAAATTTACACTTTGTTCATTGTTTTCTCCTGATTTTCTTGATCATCTTAATCTTCCCCAAAATAACAAGACGGTTAGTTTGTCTTTTATGTCAGGCAAGCCATACATCTCGATTTCATTAAGGTTACATTATGGAGATTTATCTTGTACCCTTGTTTGAAACGTGTTTCTTTCTTACTTTGTCTTCATTCATTTTTTTTCTGTCTGCATGTCAGATAGAGCAAACTTTTTCCCAGTATTTCTGGATTGGCTTTGCACAAAATAATAGATTCTGAAAAATTAGCCTAGTCAGAGACTTTAGGATCTTTCCAAATTTCATATTTCTCAAAATTATCATCTTTATTTTCATTGATCCCAGACATAGAGCACATTTTCAATCATCTCAATGTTCCAAATAGGTACGTGGTTCTGGGAAGGCACCACCCCATTTCCCGCTCCCCTTTGATCACTCTCTCTGCTTCCTGCCACCGTCCTACGTGCTGTTTCTCCACTTATTATGTACCGACACTTCTACAAAGCACTAGCAAAAACCAGCCTTTCCTCCTCGAAGTTGTCAGCACCAGCTACTGTGTTTCAGCAATTAAAAAGTAACCAGGACAATGAATAAGGACCTAAATATTTGCATATCTATATATAGTTATGCATGTGACTCTGCGAAGAGAATTGTACTAAAGAACTTGGCACACACTGGTAAAAGCTGGTAGTAGAATTTGCTTGCTGAGTTTTCTGCCATTAGAACTATGAAAGTGATTTGAAGTGATAAGGGTACAAATTTTGGTATTAAAGTAATCGTTTTTCTAGTCGTTATCAAGTGAAATGCATTTCGTTAAAAAGTGGACTTAGGCTTTCTAAAAGAAAGTTCACGCATGGGGCATTGGGAAATATTCTACAATAGAATAGAAAACCTAGCCTTTCTGTAACTGGTAGAGGACTTTCTACCTATGTAGATACAATAATGTAAGGTTGTGACATGAATATGACATCGGGCAGTGGGAGGAACACAAATAAGTGACAGAGAAGAGACTGCTATATCTTCCATTCACGCCAGCACGTCAGGCAGAGCAGGATGGGCTTCTCTCAATCCGGAGAAATGTTGTTTTCAATAGTCAAAGACGAAGCAAAGTTTTGTAGCAAGAGAAAAACTCTTTAAGTGAGAGTTTCTAAACAGGAATGTCCATCATAGGAAATATTTACTGGAGTTTTCCATCATAATCTTTTAAATTAGAAATACAAGATTGATCATTAATTTTCTTTTGGGTACAATGTTGTAATAAAATCACAGTATTATTAATTCAAGAAACCAGAACTAATGTTTAAAATAAAATATATAAAAAGCTATGCTTGCTTGTAGCACTGACTTATGAACATTGTAGTTTCTGAAATTAAAATTGACAGGTTAAACAACGAACATCAACTCTAAGTTTCTAATATATGTCATTTATTCTAGGGAAGAAAATAACCTCAAATACTGTAGACAAAATTATTTAATATAGTAAGATATTTTAAATATGTCATTTATCCATTAGACTGTCAGACAACACTCCCATATAAAATGAAATGTTTGCTTTCTGACAGTCAGATTTGTGTGATATCTTTGTTACCTTTCTAGTTGCTGGGGCAAAATACCTGGCAGCCAATGTTGGAGGGAAAATTTATTTAGCTCACAGTTTATAAAGGCTTCAGTCTGTAATCGTCTGGCTACAAGGTGCATAGTTCATAGTGTGTAGAAGATAGCAAAGCAACAAGGGGGCAAGGCAAGCTTCTTTCCATCCCTAATAGTGTACCTGGGCTACCGGGATTAGACTGATGCCCAAGCAGTCAGTGGGCGGATACAGTAATCACCCACCCTTAACCCTAGCTTTGCACCACGAATCAGTCACACATGGTAGATTCAGCTACTTTGAAAAAGCCACACTTATCACTGCATGAGGCTTTGGGGGGACATCTAGACCCCAGGTGTGGCATATGGGAAGATCCTCACACTGCAGAGGACAAAGTAATTGCCCTAAATATATTACACAGAAGGCACTTGTCATTAGGAAAAAATATTAGTGTATGTAGACTTTGCATCTAAAATTACTGGGAAAATCGTTTGAAGCAAAACTTTAATTTGTGAATGAAAGAGAAGTAACAAGGCCAGATCCTTATAACATGAATGCAGTATAATGGGACAAATCCATAGCATACAATTTAAACAAAATGAGATGGATTTGACTTTATGAATATCTTGATAACATTATTAATTTAGAAGCCAATTATATATAATTTATTATAATATATGAAAACTTTTTATTGATAATAAAATGTAAGTAAGATTTCCTGTGAATTATGCAGTTCATTCCTGGCACATTTTTAGATAATAGCCATGCTGAGAAATGGGACCTATCATTACAGAGCGAATTATAGAAATTTTAGCCTGTTGGTCTGAAAGTACCAGAGATAATCAATATAAACACCATCAGCCTACAATATCACTGCTAAACTATCAGTGATTTGAGTTTAGAGTGACGTGAGTCCATACTAGTTACTTTCAAAAACACATGAAGGTTCTACAAGGAAGAGCCTGGAGGATGTGCTCATAGTGAGCATGAGGGATCATAAATATCCTAGTATTTGAGTGCTCAGAGATAGGTTGCTGAACGCATCCTCTTTTAGAATTCTGTGCATGGGTGATGGATGGAGGGATGAACAGCAGAGTGAAAGTGTATGAAAGCTTAACCACATGTCCACACACCATTTCTTTCATTTGTTCTTATTTTCCTTTCACGACAGAAAATACAAATGTCAATTATCTTTTCAGAACAACAACATATAGACTTTCAAGACATATTAACTGGAAAACACTGAATATCAGCATTGCCCTGAGTGCACCATGAGATTAGGTTTATAAATAACATAAATATATCTTTTTGTTTGAAAGGAACATTACATTTTTTGCTTCTCTCTTTATGTTTGTTGTTACTATGGAAACATCCTCCATGGAGCCATATATCTATTTTAATCCTGTCAAGATTTTCTTAAAGTAAAAATGATCAACATCTTAAAAAGAATTCAGTGGAAATAATTTAAAGTTACAAGAAAACAACTAATTAATAAAGTGTTCCAGTTACTGCTGTGATTATATATCACCCTATGCATCTGCTCTATGGAAATATAATAAATTGAATAGTCATAATTTTTCATTGCATTGTTATTATTTTGTTTTTGTAAATAATATGCAATACACAATTTTCCAAATGTTAATTTAATGTCCTTGATGACTGTGGCGACACAGTATGAAGAAATAGGATATGTTACATCAGAAAACTTCAGGTTGAATCCCAGTTCCATCTAATTAATACTCATTCAAGGTGTTCCTCTCACTGATTCTCATGGGAGACTTCTGAAAAACTGGACTGATAGCAATTCTTGACTCACAATCGTGTGTCTTTCATGAACTAAAATACTGTCCTTAAAGCAAACAGCATTGCACTTTAAAGTGCTCGTGACTTCAGAATCCAGCATAGATTAGCAACAAAGATGAGTCCTGGAACCAGAATCCCTTTTCTTCCATTCTCCAATTACTTTACCTTACACTTGTGACAATTCCACATTAAGTAACACATCAGTGAAATGTATATAAAAGGTTACCTTTTGCCACAGGCTGAATATGAAAGTGAAATGCATAGACTACCTAAAACTATTTAACTTCTAATAATTCAGTAAGTATTTTATAATGATTGTATGTTTCTTACTCAGTATTCAATTTTTTAAAAAACTTAGAATAAAGACAGTAGGGAAGAAAGGAAGGAAGAAAGAAAGTAATGCCACAGAAAGAGATTTACCAGAAGGGCTCATAGAAGAAAAATTAATGTAAAGAGGGCCCAAACAAGTACTTGACTATATCTCAATTATCCCATATTCAGTCAACTAAAAGGATCAGCTTAAGAACATAGAGTAATGTCCTGAGTGCTGAAAAGAACTGAAATAAATAAATGAACAAATGGCATTGAATCATTACCTGAATGAATAGATTTAAAGTGTGCGGTGGACTACTTATTTTTAAATTGCAAAATGACATTATATTGAACATTCCTGGGAACACATCTGAAGACACATCATCATCACTAGGAGGAACCCTAAAAATGAGAGGTGACCTGTCAAAGGCTGGATGAAATTGGGAAGGAACAATTTTAAAAATAATCCTTTCTCACAGAAAGTAAGTAACAGGAAGAAAATGAGAGAGAGAAAATACAGCATCTGTGAGCTTATAAATAACTCCAAAATGATAGTGAATGTGCAATCAGGGGTGTTAACGTGGGATAAGGTACATTATCCACAGTTGGCAGGGTTTTGGAGAAGTAATGCCTCATAAATTGAGCATTAAACATAGACTTGGTTACTTAACAAAATTTCGTGATGTTTGAAAATTTTGCTCTCTAGACTTTGATGTGAAAAATGAATGAATTCATGTGCACACAATAACAAAAAAAATTCTAAACGCATATATCTCACTGGATTCAGAGTGGTAGGTTAACTACTTCCATATGGAAAGTGCTTTTGTTACAAGATGTGATCTTTACTTTTCTCGCCTAGATATTCAAAAACTAGCAAAATTTTAAAAAATGAGCTCAGTATTAAAAGAGAAAATTTGTGATATGTTACAAATATAACATTTATGTATGTAAGATTGTGTGGCTTTTAGCTTTTAATTTTTAATTTTCCTCCTTAAATATTGGATAGGAGAAGAGAAACATGTTTTCCTCTTGCTTGGATATGTACAGTCTCAGATTTTTTCTTTTCCTCTGAGATTCTCAGCAATGATGGCACAACATAAATGTTTACTCAACAAATATTTCTTGGAATAAAATAATATAATAAAGGAAAAAGTTAGAAAGATGTTAAGATGAAGGAAGAAAAGGCAAAAGAGAGGGAACGAAGGGAAGGCAAGGGAAGGGAAGGGAAGGGAAGGGAAGGGAAGGGGATGTATTGGTCAGCTTTCCATTGTTTGAACAAAATACATGACACATAATTTAAAGGTGAGAAGAACGGTTTATTTCCACTCCCAGCTTTAAAGGCTTCAGAGTATATTTGGCTTCAAGGCAAAAACATCGCAGCAGACAGAGGAGCAGGCCAGAAGGAAGCTATTCACTACATGATATTCAAGAAGCTGAGAGATCCAAAAATGAACCAGAGAACAAGGGCCCAGGAAACAGATGTGTGTGGAGGACCACACAGGGGACTCTCCTTGGAAGAGGAGAAATCGCCTGCATTTTAGCTGAGCCTGATCTTATTTCCATGTATTGATGTGTACAGAGCTGGCTAAGACCCTGTTCTTATCCCTTCAGTTGGGTTTAAAGAATGCAGCTCTAGTCGAGGTGCTGATGGTCCCCTCTGAAGATGGCAGCTGTATTTCCCCAGATCCCTGGGGTTCCCAGCAGTAAACCAGGATAAGGCAGGATGTGAGGACCAACATTCCACACTGTTGGCTGGGATCTAGCCTCAGTATAGAGGCTATGACTTCCTGGGGCTTAAAAGATTACACATCAGAGCTAAAACACTGACCCCCAAAAGTAGATACTATCTCAATTATGTTATGCAGATTACTCTTTCTGCAGATCCTTCTCTCTGCATTTGCAGAAGTGATCTCAGGCTTCTTACCTGGCCCAGCTCATGGCACTCACCTACTTCCCAAAGTTCTCATGGTCACTCATCCTCAAGCCACTCCCTTCTTCATGAATAAATAAAACCTGGCTTCAGCCTTGGTGGACGCCTTTGTTCTAGATGGCATCATTATGGCTGGACTGAGAACCCTGTGGCTCTCTATAACTACAAACGTGCCTTAGTGTCTTTGTTCTTGCCGTGGGTTGCACTGGAAGTTTTAGATGGGAATTAACTCTGTAGAATTCCAATAACTTTTCATGAGGTTACAAATACAAACCTCCTGGGCCACGACGAGGACTGGGAAGGGCTCTTTATAGATTGAGTCTCCAACACCGCACCCTCCACCCACCAAAGAGTGTGGTTTACTAATCTCGTAGGCATCTCTGAAGCTCATCACGCTGATAAGAAAGAAAAGGAGAAAGAACAAAATTAGGAAAGATAATTTAAAAAACAGATTGTTCTTTGCAACTGCATGAACTATATTTTTCCTGTAATACACTTGGGAGTGCAGTGCCTAGTGTTACAAAGCTTGAATTCAACCCAGACCTAGGAAAAGAAATGATTGCTCCATCTCAGGCCACATTTTTAAATCTTGCGCCCTCCAATTTCCTTCCTCCTTGTATAAATAGCATAAATACACAGATAATAATAGCTACATCAAAACCAGTTTTCTTAGATCAGCCTACAACAGAGTGAGAAAAGCAATTTGAAAGCTAGTGTGATAAAACTGTAATTACAATAACCTCATAGAAAAATTAAAGCAAAATAATTTTTAAAAAATAGAGGAGAGTCTCCTTCAGCAAGATAGCACAGCAGAAGACCCTACTCTTCATCTTCACACAAAATGTCCATAATGAACCCGCTATTTACAAATGAAATTTACTTTGGGAGAGCTCATAGAAAGTGGAGAAGACCAATAATAATAATCACATAGAAAGGGAGGGAAGAAAACTCATTTTGCTGGCCTTGTCCTGCCTTGGCTGTGCTAACTCAGCCAGCAACTCCTGAGCAATGCGCAGAGTCGCATGGAGGTAAAATGCGGGCAGGCAGCAGCCAGTCTTCCTCGACTTTTAGGCAGTGCCTAAAGGACATTGCCTGGTTTCACACCACACAGTTCTGGGGACTTAGCATGGCTGAAATGTCTGAAGATGACCAGGAAGAATAAAGAAGGCTACAGGCGATCAGCAAGTGCGTGGTGAATGTAACCACAGGTCCCTGTGGCATGATCTCCCAGGGACCTCAGTTGCCAGGGCAGCACTCACAGCTGCCATAGATAAGAGGCACATTGTGCCTCACCGACCTGAATCAAACCCCACCCCCAGGCAACTACAGAGGAACATAAATGCACAGGAATGGGCAAAGTCAAGGCCCACAGTAAATATATCCAGACTGATGTAACACTGTAATCATGGTGCATAGTTAACTTTTATCCCTAATATATTTTTAAAACACAGTATAAACAAGCACTCTGATTTAAGAAAACTTGTTTTGATATAGCTATTATTATTTGTATATTTATGCTACAAGAACACACAGGGTGTGGGAGGAGTAACAGTGTGAAAGGAGATTATTTTTAACTTGAAATAGAAAAGTTTTTGCAAGCCTTGAAATAACAATCAAATGACAAATGAGAAGAACAAAAGAAATAAGATAAAAACAACTGCAAAACAGAACAGCAGAAACAAAATGACAGTAAGCACTCACTGTTCAATAATTACCTGAAATATAAATAGATTAACCTCATAAATTAAAAGGTACAGGGCTCCCAAATGAAGGTTTTAAAAAAACATCAAACGCTGTACTCTCCACAAAGAAAACTCACTGTGGATTTAAAAATACACAGGCTCAAAGTGTAAAGATGGACGGGCCACTTCATGCATAAATTAGCTGAAAGAAAGGAAAAAGGAAAGCAAAAGTGGTTTAATTTATATAAACCAAAAATATACTTAAAGTCTAAAGCCATATCTAGAGATAAACTCATTTAAATGGTAAAAGTGTCAATTCCACAGTAAGACATAACAATTATTACCAAGTAAGTTCCAAATATTATAGAACCTAAACACGTCCATCTAAACAGAGATATGGGCAGTGATAAAAGAATGTGTGGGAGTTGAATACACTACTTACAATGCGGGACAGAAGTCTGGATATGAAATCAATGCAGACACAACTATATTTAACAATAGTGTACACCAAGTGAATCTAACATGCACATGCACACACAAGAGCTGTGTAAAGGTAACTTTGTATGTGTATATAAAAGGCATATCAGTTTCAAACGCTAATGGAACAGAATGGAGAATTCAGAAAGAAACACACGCTTAAGAGCCCAACCAATTTCCTACAAGGAAACCAAGAAAACACATAGGGAAAGAATATTCTTTTAAGTAAAAACAGAAAAAATTGGAAAAACATATGTGCACATTCCAATGAATAAATTGGATCCTTATCATAGAAGACAGAAAAATCAAAGAAAAACAGAAGTAAAACCTAATGTAAAATCCAAAACTTAAAACCCCCTTTGTAGGGCGGGGATATATAGTACAATGTGACAGTAGTTGCCAATAATGCATTATATATTTGAAATTTGAAATCCACTAAGGTCTTGTGTTTTTTCTCCAAACTCATAGAACTGTGTGAGATGCTGTACATGTTAATTGGCTTGCTAATGTTGAATATCGCATAATGTGTATAAAATTATTAATTGTGCCCTGCAATGCATACAATTTTAATTACTAATGAGACCTCAACAAATTTAGCAAAAGCACAAGAATGATATGTAGTGACAAGAAAACATTTAATTCCGAGAACCTAACCTGAGGAAACAACTAGAAATGCACGTGGATCTTCGAGCTTGGCTTGTTGACAGTTAGGGCAACTATATAAACATAATGAATTTCACCGGCCTAATTATCCTATAAAAAGATGCTTACTAAACCATTAGGGAACATTCTTCACAGAGTGATGAAACCTGAGTGAAATTTTCATATAGGTTATGAGACAACATAACCTGTATGTATCAAAATTGAAATGAGATTGCAGGCGTAGAACTATTTCCCAACATTAAACAAAGATCATAATGCTAAAACTAAGTTCTCTAAAGTGGTTATTATAAGGGCTAGAGTATATAAATTTCTGTTGAAAATCTGTCAAATCTGTTTTTCCATAATTGGGCTAAGGAATTAATTGGGCTATCCTTTATGAAGCAAATTCAATTCAGTTGTTTTATTTTAAATTGAATCCTGCAAAACAAAAGTGATAGCTGTTTAATATATTTTACATTTTCATACTGACCTATACTCATATACTTATATGCTGAATAAAAGTTCAACTATATATATTTTAAATATATATTTATATTTGACATGTAAATATGAATATCAATATTAATATTATATACTTTAATAACTTATTTGAAATATATATTTAATTGGAAATACTAAGAAAGTCAGTAGCTATACATTCAAATGTGGTATAGACAAAGCTGGGGAAAAGTTTCATCCATTATCTGTGCTATCTCTGATTTCTCCGAGAACATTAATATAACTGACAGCTTTGCCTCTGCAAACGCCTACTGAGAATGTGAAGCAAGAGGACAATGTCACTCTCCATGAACTAAAAATCTACGTCACTGTGTTATCACTGTTCCAATTTCTGTGTCCCTGGTTTGTATCTGGCCCACTATAACCATAAACCACTCTCTGGGAATTCTACAGCAATCCAGTGCTTACACATAACAAATCTCAGAAAATTTTCATAAGCCAGAAAACTGTGCTTTGGAATAGGTACTTGCTGACTTTGTCGTGTCAGTTGATGGATGAGAGAATGATAATATTTGATCAGTGAAGCGATCATTGGAATAAGTCAGCTTAATACAATTTGCAAAGATTTTTTTTTGTTTCACCTCCCTGGTTTGCTGTCATCACTCAATTCCACTGAGCAAGGAAAATGCCACATCTCTGATGTCTACCTCTAGTGAAACACAAATATCCCAATAACGGCCTTTATTTCCTCACCTGAAAAAATATATGGCCAAAAGATTGATAGGCTTTTAGAGATTGCTTCTACTTTTGCCATGTGAATGGGTATCAGGCTTGAGTAAAGTGCAGGGGAATAATGCCTTTCAAAAATTTTCAGAGCTAAACGGAACATAAACAAGAAAAAATGTAGTACGTGTTAAAAAATAACACCTCCTTTTTCTAGTCTCCAAAGCAACCCATTCATTTATTTTTTTAGATTTCCAATATTCCATTTTGAATGGGAAATTATCTTAAGACAGGACTAGAAGATGATTGTTTTACAGTGTTAAATTAATCTGAAATACAAACATTTATATATTTCTGATACAAAGGCTTCATTATTTTCCCCATCATTTGTTTCTATAAAAATGTAGATGTATACAGTTCATTATGACTTAGATATTTTTAACCATTGATTTAGTAAATAGGCTTATTATACCAAAACCATCTGAGTTGCAAGTAATAAAAATAAGATAAAAAATATCTTATTCAATTATTTCTCGAAGTCCTGGCTACTGACTAATTTATTCAGTAAAACACATTTAGCAGCTGTTTCTTTCCCATCTTATGCTTACCTCTCTTTGGCTTCTTGAATTTATTCAGTGATCACAAATTGCATCCACAGAACCCTCACATGAAAATACTAAAGTAAAAGTAAACACAATTCTTTCTGGGCATTGAAGTCAAAGTAAACGTTTCCCAGTGATTCCCATGGAAAAATTCTCATCACAACAAATGGGACAGAACTGTAGATCATCCTCATTTACCCCTGTGCCAATCAAGCCCAATTCCTCAAGCAAGAAGAACTGGGCCTTTAGTGGCAGGGGAAATGGACCTCAAATAATTGTATGTCATAATCAGTGAAGAACTACAATAGATGTACAGGGACTGAGCTTGCCTCTAAAAAATCTCAGAAGTTGGTTTTTTGACCTAGTATTTAAGTAATTAGTATTTGTCTCAAAATTGTCTTCTTGAAAGGGGAAATAATTAACTTTGGCCAACTGGACCATTCTATAGTTGGGGTGGTGCAGGCACTCAAAGGCTCTGAGTCAAGAGCTTGATCCCCAAGGTGACACTACTGGAGGGCGGCTGAAGCTTTATTTAGTGTGTGGGACAGAAGCAAGGGCCGTAGGTCGGGGAGCCATGACTTTGACAGGAACTGTGAGCACATTTGCTCTCTGTTTTTGTCCGCTCCAGTTAGATTTCTGATGACTTTGTTCCTATTTTCACTCCTATCATAATGCACCACCATAACTAGAAGCCACACCAGTGCGCTGTCTGACTCTGGACCTTAACCTCTGAAACTCTGAGGTATAAAAAGCATTTTTCTTTTTTCCCGCAAATTAGTTGACTCGAGTATTCAATTGAAGTCATGCAAAATCACCAATGCAGAGAGACCCTCCTTAAGACTGTTATTGTTTCTTCATTTAAACAACTTACAATATATAACACATGAAAAGGAATGGAGGGACTATCTGGTGCCAAAAAAAAAACCTTAAAGTGTTACCATGGTGAACATAGAATGACAGAAAAGCCTTCAGAGAAATAAGTTGAGTCAAGGAAAATATTTTAAAAGATGCAGAAAGCAAAGGAGAAATGGTGTGGAAAGTTATCACCAACATGGTGGGAAACATGTGAGTCTGAGAACCAGAAACTGATCACAATGGCAAAGAAAACGTTAGCCGAGTCTTACGTCTTATTCCTTAGAGTTAGACTGCTCAGTGAGTCACCACACACAAAGCTCCAAAACCTTAGTCCAGCAAGACCGATCTGCTGCATGCTGCTTGTTATAGTTTGTATCTGGGTGTCCCTCCAAAGTCTCATGCCGTCATGGGGCAGGCTTCTAAAGTATATGATTGATTCGTGGTCCAATTTGGAATTATGGGTGTGAGTGCTACACCTTCCCTGGGGCAGGTAGTTTGCACACAGTGTAAGGGAGGGAAAGAGCCTGCTCACTGCCACTTTGCCCTCTTGCTCTTGCTGCTTTTGCTGTCTTCTGCTGCCATGAACTTTTCGCATCTGCCGTGTTCCACTGCCTTGGGGCCAGCCTAGTACAGACTGGAACCTCCACAAACTGAGCTAAACAAACCTTTCTTTCTTTGATTCTGGGAGTCAGGTATTTTGTCTCATCAAGTAGAGAAAAGTAATCAAGACACTGCTGAAGAAATGCTGAGCTGCACTTGTATAATTGGTTCCCTTCAAAGAATCTCGCAGACTGAGTACGAGTATGAGCGAAAATTGTCCTACCATGTTTCTTTCTATTAGAATAGATGGCTCCCTCCCCAAATGGACCTGAGTTCATTTATTAACAAGGAAAATGGGGTTTCATCCTGAAAAACTAATGGAATGGTGATGGTTCACTCACATTTCCTCTTACATCTGCAGAAGAGGCAAAAGCACTGAGATTTTCCCAACTGAGTTAGTGGTTGATGATGGAGAGAAATGAGGGAGAAATACTGATTTATCTCCTGTATATTCTAAAAGAAATCAATGAAATTCATGAACACATAAAAATTTGCACTGTAAAATTAGGGGAAAATTTAAGGTCAGACATTGGAGAAATGAGAATTATTAAAGAAATAATGCCCAATAGTTAGAAGGGTCATGAAATATTAAATTCAAGAACCTTGTAATTACTGGCTATTACATGTGTATGTGATTACATCAGATTGTCTCAGGCTGCATCATAACAGAGTAAATGCTCAGTGTAATATTAAGCAAAAAGCCAGACGATACAATAGATCAGGACTTTGTCAAAATTGAGTAAAATTTACATCTTTATGGAGAGTTTTGGAACCTTGTGTGGGGTAACTCACACACCAGTCTGACCCTAATAAATAAGACGTAAGACTCTGCTAATGTCTTCTTTGCTCTTGTGATCACTTCCTGTACCTCAGCAATGGCTATTTGTCTGCCTATTTATTTATCAGTTCTTTAAATATAATGGAAGGAAAAACATTCCAGAACACAGAAAACAAGCTCAGTTGAAAGTTATGTATGTGTATTATTTTTCCCCTTTCCTAAGGAAATATAAAGGGCTGGGGAACCAGCTGAGTGGCACAAGTGCCTGCCTGGCAAGCACAAGGTCTGGAGCTCCATTTTCAGTACCAAAAAAAAAAAAAAAAAGGAAATGTAAAACAACATGCAAACCTTACATCTTCTTTTAGTTGAGGGTTACTGATAGAATTTGTTTATGTGTCCAGCCAATTCAGTACAGCAAATATAGCTGTTTTTTCCAAAGGTCTTACTAGGGATACATAGTCAAGGTCTATGCTCTAAGCACTATTAGGTGGTTTGCGTAAATTTTTTGAGAATATTTATTATCTCCAATAGGGTATATAAAAGGTGGGTCACAGGGCTATATGAAGTCATAACTCTATTATTGCCCTGGGGATAAGTTCAATGGCCCAGTTATCTTATATTCTCCAATATAAGTGGTAAACAACAAGGAAGCCAAATTTCTAGCCTAAACTGAGTATCAGTAGATATTTTTAAAAAGTCATGTTATCTAATACGATTTAAATGAATCTAATGTTCTGTGTGTAATTGTGATAAGTCACAACTTTAAATATTTTTGTGGTAAAAACATTAAATATTTGTTTAGTCCAGAGGTCTTTGGGGAAATTATGCTGGTGTTACCCTGGGATTGTAGTCCTGATATGCAAAGAGAGAAGCAGAAATACATTCATGCTGATCGCACTTGAGTAAGAAATGAGAGCCTGAATGCTTGGTTGAATTCTGAGCATGCAAATTGAAGGCCTACCCTCAAAAAGGCTGTCAAATATTTATTTCAACTGAGATAGTGACATCTGGTCAAAACAGTATAAAAATTATTTTTAACTTGTAATTTGTTGAGACAGACAAATTTCATGCTAATGCAAATTAGTCTTCTCAACAATATAACTAGTATTGTGTATGAATATGATCAAAAGAAAAAACAAAATATTAATAGTGGTTCTATCTGGAAGATAAAAGTAAACACAATTTTTACTTTTGTATATAGCTTTTTGTGGAAGGAGTATCATTATTTCAACTATGTGAATTAAAAATTTTCTTAAATCTTATCCTAATAGAGAAAATGATGTGGAAATTTACATTAGGTTAATTAGGATATTTGGTATATAATATCTCATGAAATAAACACATTCAATTCAAATTGAGAAGTAATTGAGCGATGTCATTTATAATATTTAAAAGTGTTTTTCACAAATAGCACTTAGTCTTCTTTACAATAGCTACAACACTAAGCACTTCACTGCCATGTATTATGGGTCTTAATATCTCTTTGTTATTTCTACAGTGCTTCTTCTATCTATTTTTGATCCTATTTTTCACAGCACTGACTGGTTTCCAAAGTAAATGATTTGTACCTATGAATATTGCTTCTCCTGGAGATATCTTTTGAAAATACTCATTTAGAGTTTTCTGAATTTCAAATCCTAAGCACCAACTGAAGACATTTTCCTTTAATACTTTCTGAGTTTGGGTTAACCAACACTAGTTTTTAAAATTAATTCAGCCATCAAAAATTAAGGAGTGGAGATCGTGTGTTTTCTACATCATAGAATAGAATGAATAAAACTGTTTGCTATTCTGGAACAGGTGGTATGTCCCACTGCTTTCATGAGCTTTGTCCTGACATTGATCACTTATGCATTCAGTAACAGAGTTTAATATATATTAATTATATATATATGTGTGTGTGTGTGTGTGTGTGTGTGTGTGTGTGTGTGTAATATGAATGAATAATCACCAATTCCTAGCAAATAACCAAGAAAATAGAAAGTTTTAAGTTTAAAATGTGGTTTTATAAACCATCTGAATCCTGAAGAAAAACAAAATGGAACATTTGAATGCTTTTCATTTTTCTTCAGGATTCAGATGGTTTATAAAATCACATTTAAAATTTAAAACATTCTATCTTCTTGATTATTTGCTAGGAATTAGTGATTATTCATTCCTTGGTTAGATAGAACTTGGTAATTATTTTAAAGAAACATGCAAAGGTTTTATTACACAAAGATTCTAGACAGAAATATAAGACCCATTCAAGAGCAGAGTGGGGCACCTCAGTAAGTCCTGTAAGTATATCTTTGTGTTGTAATGTCTAATTTTGACATTATAATGTCTAATTTTGTCAGAAGGACTGTCCAGACATTTGTTCAAGTAAGATTCTGGGGTGTGACTATAAAGGTGGTTTTGCATGTGAATTTCATTAACTGTTCTTTACTCACATTTGGTAGGCTTAAATTCAGTATAGTTATTATCTTTATCTATATTTAAATTGTCCTCCTTTGATCCAAAGTAGACTAAAGTTGTCCCAAGATTTGGTGCTGTTTGAATAGTATTTGTGATATTTATTGCTGAGTGGTGCTGTGACTTCATCCTGTAAACTGCCTAACACAAACTTAGAGGTAATCATTTCAATAAAGACTTCCAGTTCTTTTCAGTAGGAAATGGCATTAGTTCCAGTCTTTTTCAGGAAATAGTTGTTTACAGTTACATACTCCATGAGTTCATACTGACGCTTCCTACTTAACTGTGAAGTTTAAAGCTGGAAGATTACTTCCATCATTTTATCTGTTATTGAATTTATCACCTTCTAGGAATACAAGGATGCAAGTGAAGCAGGACCCATAGAGCTACACTAGTCCAGGACTTCTCATTTATTTCATCCCACCGTATGCAACAACCTAAAAACTATCAACAAAATAACCTCAAACATATTTCAACAATTACTTTTATCATTAGAGTATATCCTGCCATAGGAGTGTACTAAGATACTCTATGTTCTCATGTGATTATATGAAGTTTAAAATTGAATACCATTACATATATTCTCAGGTTCCTGCGTAGCTCAGAACAATAAACTTTAGGATGATTTCATGATGAAAGAAATCCTCAGGGCTTAACAATCTCATACCTACCCACAGCATAAGGTAGCTATTCTACTTCTCAGCTCTACAGATTTGTTTATTTAATGCTTCATATGAAGAAAATGATTGCATTTGTGATCCTTTCAGTACATTTTCTTAGACTTACCATAATTTCCAATTTTATCTATATTTATAAAACATTTAGGGTTGTTTATCATTTTTCTTTGAATGTTATAATTTTATTCCAGCTACATTTACACTACTCTGTTCACATTATGCACTGCGTAGACCAGTTCATGGTTATTGTTTATTGTCCTAACCAGTTTGAACTACTGAAATTTACCTAACATTGCCTCTAGATGTAGTCTGCCTTTCAGCGTCTAGGTTAAAAAAAATTATCCTTCAACACTCAAGTGCTAAAGGTATTCAATAATTTTTACTTCTTACGTTTTAATTATTTTTTGCTCTTATTAGCATACATTTACATTCCCTGTGGGAGCTGGTATACGGACATAACTCATCTTAGTTTTTCAATGTTTCCCCTGCTCTGGCTCCCTCTTCCACTTCTTGCTTTCTTTTGCTTTTTTTTTTTTTTTTTTATTTTAGAAACATAAAAGTACAAAAACATATTGACAAACAGACACCCATTATCATAGAAAATAGTACAATCACAACTAATCTATAGACAAAGTGATATGGTCTCAACAGTAGTTGTTGCTTTATCCATTGATATCTTCGAATTGTAGATGTATGGACCCATATACAGACATGCAAATTTAGTCAGAC